>CAMXCT020002557.1:950620-965808 GCA_947184155.2 Cladocopium goreaui
CCCAAGCCCCCCCCCCCCACCCATGGTCCCCCCCCCCGTGGCCTGGGATGGTGGTATGGTTCTTCTGGTCTTTCTTCCTGCCTGTGGCCTGTGGTGGTGGTATGCTGGTATGCTAGTATGTTGGTATGTTGGTATGTTGGTATGTTGGTATGTTGGTATGTTGGTATGTATGTTGGTATGTACGTATGTATGTTGGTATGTACGTATGTATGCTGGTATGTATGTTGGTATGTATGTATGTATGTTGGTATGCATGTTGGTATGTATGTTGGTATGTATGTTGGTATGGATGTTAGTATGTATGTATGTATGTAGGTAGGTAGGTATGTATGTATGTATGCATCCATGCATGCAGGTATGTATGTATGTATGTATGTAGGTATGTAGGTATGTAGGTATGTAGGTATGTAGGTATGTAGGTATGTATGTATGTATGTGTGTGTGTATGTATGTGTGCGTGTATGTATGTATGTATGTATGTATGCATGTATGTATGTACGTATGTATATATGTATGTATGTATGTATGTATGCTCCCGTGTCCCGTGTTCCCGAGAGCGTGAGCTTGGGGGGCCATACCATTGGGGGGTGGGGGCCAGGGATGTCCAGACTCATACATACATATCATACATACATACATACGTACATACATACATACATACATAACATAACATAACACAACACAACACAACACAACATACATACATACATACATACATAAATATATAACATACATAACATACATACATACATACGTACGTACGTACGTACGTACATACCTACATACCTACATACATTACATTACATTACATTACATTACATTACATTACATACATACATTACATAACAAAACATAACATAACATAACATAACATACATAAAACATTACATTACATTACATACATACACACATACACACATACATACATTACATACATTGCATACATTACATACATACATGTATACATACTTACATTACATTACATTACATTGCATTACATTACATTACATTACATTTCATTTCATACAAACATACATACATACATACATACATACATACATACCATGCATACATACATACATACATTACATACATACATACAGACATACATTACATACATATCATTACATAACATAACACAACACAACACAACATTGCATTACATTACATTGCACTACATTACATTACATTACATTACATACATTACATACAAACATACATACTAATAAATTAAAATGCTTAATATAAAAACTCCAAATCTTCGGACAGACCCTAATAATAAACACCCCGAGGTTGACTAGTTTTTATTATTGGGGGGCGAAACCCACAAATGGCAGCTCTATGTTTAAATTGTTTTCTAAAGGTGATCAATTAAAAGTCAAATTGGCCAATCTGAAATTTTCCAAAATTGGAGATGGACCCTAGTTTTTTTTATTTGGGGGGGGTTAGGAAGAGGGGGAAGGGAGTACATACATACATGCAGACAAACAGACAGACATACATACACATAAATATGTATGTCGATCTATATACATATGTACATGTATACATTTACGTACATGGAGATAGATGCAAATACATGTTGATACGGTTTTATAAATGCAAAACACATGTCGAAAAAACAAACATGTAAACAACTGTAAATCAATGTGCGTACACCATATACATGTTTGTACTTACATGTATGTATGCGCAAACCCTGGGTCTCGCCGTCGCTTCATCTGTCAGTTCTCCCTCCGCAAATTTGTATGTCGCGCGGGCGAAACGCTGATTTGACAAACATGAGCATTTTGTTCCCTTGGACTCACCGAAAAATTCGTGCACCAAAAGCGTCTTACAAGTTCCTCAAAAGGATACGAGAGTAGCATCAAGAGCGCGTTACAAGTTCTTTGAAAAGGCTAGGAGCATAGCGTCCAGAGCTTTGAGAAAGTCAAGGGCGTAACACCTAAGAGCGCTTTATATATAAGTTACTTGAGGAAGTTAAGAACCTAACATCAAGAGCCCGTTGACAATTCCTTAAGGGCGAAGCAGCAAGAGCGTGCTACAACTTCCCTGAGAAAGTTGAGGGCATAGCGGCATAACATCAAGAACACGTTAAAGGGCAACTGAAAAGCTAAAAACGTAATATCGAGAGCGTGTTAGAAGGTACGAGTACTTGAGAAAGTTTCATAGCGTAACATCAAGAGCGTAGTTAGTTGAGAGAGTTAAGATCGTAGCAGCAAAATGGTATTACAACATCTTTGAAAAAGAATGTGTTACAACCTCCTGGGGCAAGTTAAGAGCGCAATTAGCATCAAACACACACGTGAATGTAACGTTATTAGCAACCCACCCAGCCCCTCCCAAACCCTCCCCAACCCGAACTCACCCCGCAAATCAACAAAACTATTTATACGAAAAAAAAAACGAAGCAAACACACTTTGAAAACATCCTGCGCCTGCGGACAAACATGAAGATAGACTTTTTTTGGATGGTTGCAAAACCTTGCACCTGCCAAGCAAAATTGACGTTGCATTACTTCACCTGCACAAAATTAAACGTTGGGAAAACATGGAAAAACAAATGACGTTTGAGGCCACGCGAGACACACGGTTTGCGGGTATATGTAATATTATGTAATATGCATTTTTTTGTATGTACTGGTTTAATTTGTAAACTGTAAACGTGTGTGTATAAATGTGTACGATATGTGTATGTACGTCAGTGTCTGCATATCTCTGTATTTACATCTAACACCTGGGCATCCCTAGGTTGACCCATGAAGTTCCATATCTCACCGGGGGATCTTCCATCCCCAGGTTAGATTACCAGAGGGCAATGCACTTACCCCATGATAGTTAAAAAAACACAAGGTTTTATCTAAGATGTTCATAACCCAGCATGTTTGACAAGGATTTCAGGGATCACATCTGGCCCCGTTCAAAAACTCTATTCGACCATCATCCATGTCATCCACCGCATAGGTGGGCAGACAAGGGCACCAGGTGCTGACGGGATGGTCGCCAGCTGGGACATACCCAGGTAGCCGGTTTGTTTCCTTTGGCATTCGGGTGATCAGAGCGAGACGGCTTCGGTTGACCATTGGGTGATTGACATGGGCCCATGCGAAAAACATCTGGAAAAAAAACCCAGATTCAAGTGAACCATGTACATTGATTCATATACATTTCGTTCCTGCCTCTTCAGGCATCTGCAAAATAACAACCTAGAGCTTCTAAATCTCAACATATTTTGGTCGATGCCCTTTGTACTACTTTTTCTGATCGATATTCCAAGAAGTAGACGTTTGAGTCGTTTCAGGTTGTTTTAAGCCAAAACTATACGTTTCACAGAAAAGTAAGCGACCCCACCATTGAAGGGCAAGATCTGCCCCCTAACCCTTCACCTGCCATGTTGGTACCCTTTACCGCCTAGGCAAGTCTTGGGCAAAATCCACTTCAAGGTGAAACCAATGAAATCATGATGTAAATCCATATGCAGTACAGCTTCAGTGTCAAATGTAGCAGTTAAGCAGCAAGATTTTGCAGATGTGAATGTAGTCACCCTTTCTGCTCAAGCTAGGATTCCCTGCCTGGGTCAATATTATGGTTACAAATTTGGCTGAAGCTTATGGAAATATCATGTTTTGAAGCAAACCCTCTGGAATTGTAAAGAACATGATTGACCTAGTTTTTGGGATTTGTGGCCGTCTGATGGTTTTTGAGGCCGTTTGCTGGGATTTTGAGGTCGTTTTGAAGAATTGTGTAGGCGCAAACTTTTGCCTTTTTGTTCATGAAAATCCATGAAAATCATTGAAAACCTGTAGATTTCATATGATTTACATCTCAAATCACGAACCAGGTTTCACTCTTGCCAGTGGTCCCAGAAAATGGCTAGGACTTTGCCAATGGTTATCCCCAACCCATCCCAGATCATAATAGTAAGTGGTTGTCCCAATCCAAGAGATGATGAATGGCTGATGAGTCCAAAAGTATCCCCAAATCATCAATTTTAATGTGTCAACATTGGGATTCTTCACTCCAAGTGCTGAATGTCTCATGTGGACCCATTTGGCCCAGAACTGGTCGATTTAAGAAAAATCAGTCGAAGTGGTCAAGGACTACTTTTTCTGCCCGATATCTCAAGAAATGGTAAACAACATAGTCTACCAAAATATTCTTATACGATCGAAGATCTAGGAATGAGGCTCTAACTTTTTCAAGCTTCATTCCTGAGGGCCCGTCATTTTCAAATACCGGCGCACGAACGTCTGGGCATCGTCCTATTGATTTTGATGTGGGATAATTGTCCTTCCCAAATATATACCCTGGATCTAGCCTTCCCAGGAAATCCGCCCGGTTCCGCGTAATGGCACAGTTCAGCGGTAGGGGGTGAATTTTCGCAATTTTCATATCGGCACAACATCATCCAAATTCACCGTTTCCACCCCGCATGTCCGGCAACATGGGCTCAACCAGCCTTGGCCAACAAGGCCCCAACTTGGGCCCAACATAGCATTGAAGTTGGGCCTTTGGCAGCCCGGGCCCAAGCTGGGATCGACCTGGGCCGATTTTGCAGAGTCAATGCGACACGCTGAAAACATGCATCTTCGTGCTAGCTGCTAGGCCGTGTTCCCCACATTGGGCCCCAACTTGGACGGCAGTTGCCCCCACGCAGGACCAAGTTCTTGGACCAAGTGTTTCACAGAAGTGCCTGCACAATTTTTTGGTGGTTAAAAAAAAACATGATCCTTGCTGTAGCCACCTAAATTAAACCTGCAATCAGGGATGTGAGCCGCTCTGAAATGCGTTGCATCAAAACACTGGCCCCACAATTTGGTAATCCAAATTGTGCGACAAGGATTTGAATGAATATATTTGGTGGAGAAATTTTTGCCGGCTGGTGGATTCTTTTGGGTTTGGGGCCTTGGTGCATGGTGAAGTTTGTTGTGATTTTTTGGTGGATTCTTTTAGATGAAAATAAACGCAAATAAAATTTCGCCAATTCTTTGCTGCAAACTTCGCCGCAAACTCACACTACATACTTGCTCAGAAATTTTGCCGCAAACTTCGCAGGCAAAACTTCGCCAGCAAAAAATTGCCAACAAAATCTCGCCACTTATTTGCATTTGACAAATAGATATGATGCCCTTGTGGGCACTTACACAAACATGCATGTTCATCGGTATGAACTTGGCAGCAATTGAACGAAAATGAAAATTATATTTTTTTACTCTAACTTCATTCTGCAGGAAATCTGGCCTAACAAGTTCCACATGTTAAGCGTGCGCAAGTTGCGCCATGTTGGGCCCCACTTAAGCTGCCTGGAGATTCCATTGTAGCACTTTTTTCTGGCAAACCCCTGGTTGGATACACTTTCTGCCATCCCTGAGTGTTTTTTCAGGGTCTGCGCACTTTTTGGGGGGTTCAATGGATATGAACACTTTTTGGGGTTCAAACCCATTTTACACCTTTGAGAAATCCACGAAGACTGTACGCTGGAAGTTATATGAGTTTACAGAATTAGACGAGTTACAACATGTATATAAACCTTCTATAACATGTCTATAACCTGCTTGCAAGTATGTAAAGTGTCATAACATTTGATAAGTAATTTGTAAGTTTAGCTAGCCGGCTACGAGAAGTTGTAAATGTTTAGGTAAAATATAAATGGTTAATGAACTTATCGTAAGTATCTTAACTGCATGTTTTCTTTTTATAACTATGTTAACAGACTTAACATAAGTATGTAGGAAAAGTTATCATAAGTTATCTGAAAGTTAACAAAAGTTATAAAAAGTTACAAAAAGTTAGTATAAAGTTATATAAAGTTAAAAATATGTTTACAAGAGGGCAATGAAAATGTTTCTTTATTTTACATTTTTCGAGAATTTCATTAAGTTTGTGACAAAACTGTTCAACACTTATACAGGGTGAAAAAATCTTTTGGAGCTAGCCAAATCTATAGTTCAGCTATAGTTCAGCTATAGTTAAGCTATAGTTCAGACAAAACTAGCTATAGTTCAGACAAAACCAGCTATAGTTCAGACAAAACTAGCTATAGTTCAGACAAAAATGGCTATAGTTCAGACAAAAATGGCTATAGTTCAGACAAAAATGGCTATAGTTCAGACAAAAATGGCTATAGTTCAGACAAAACTAGCTATAGTTCAGACAAAACTAGCTATAGTTCAGAAAAAAATCGCTATAGTTCAGACAAAACTATCTATAGTTCAGACAAAACTAGCTATAGTTCAGACAAAAATATCTATAGTTCAGAAAAAAATGGCTATAGTTCAGACAAAAATAGCTATAGTTTCGATCTACCCCCCGCCCAGTAACAGCAGATAAATGATTTTCCTTTAACCTACCCTTTCAAAACGAGCACAAGGAAATTGTTCCAAAAATCTCGGCTAGGAGGTGCCCAAAAAAAAACGTCAACCTGCCCTCCAAACCTCTGATACAGAATTCAGAATTCAAGACAGGGGCTTCACTTTCAAGATCTTTCAAGCATATCAGTTGCATTCCAACATTGAGAAAAGAAGAGCGCAGACTACAGACAATACATTCATGTGTTACCCTGAGAAGGTGCGAGCAAGGCGTCTGCATCGAAGCAAGGACTAGAACATATTGTGAAAGGATTTGGCCGCTTGATGCAACTGGCACAATGCACCGTAATGTGCTCAACCATGGAGTCAGATTGGCCATGTGGGAAAATGGAAATGTTATATACTTGGCATCCATCCTAAACTTTAAATTCTAAACCCCGAGCCCATTCGAACCCTAAATCGCAAAACTTCATTGACGCGTAAGTACCAACCGCCAAAACCAGCACAAGCTAGACACAAAAAGAGCACAAAAAAACACAAAAAAAAACATTAAAAACCACAAAAAAAGCAAAAAAAACACAAAAAAGCACCAAAAAAAAGCACAAAAAAAGCACAAAAAAAAACACAAAAAAAAGCACAAAAAAAGCACAAGGAGACTGCAAAAATAATTGCGAAAAAAATGAAAAAAACTAGCCCGGGCAAGGAAAGGTCCAAAGGGACGACAAAACGAGCACCAGAGGGACCACAAGAAAAGCACAATTCGAGCACCAGCCGAGCACAATTTGAGCACCAGCCGAGCACAATTCGAGCACCAGCCGAGCACAATTTGAGCAACAGGCGAGCACAATTTGAGCACCAGCCGAGCACAATTTGAGCACCAGCCGAGCACAATTTGAGCACCAGCCGAGCACAATTTGAGCACCAGCCGAGCACAATTCGAGCACCAGCCGAGCACAATTTGAGCACCAGCCGGGCACAATTTGAGCACCAGCCGGGCACAATTTGAGCACCAGCCGAGCACAATTTGAGCACCAGCCGAGCACAATTTGAGCACCAGCCGAGCACAATTTGAGCACCAGCCGAGCACAATTTGAGCACCAGCCGAGCACAATTTGAGCACCAGCCGAGCACAATTTGAGCACCAGCCGAGCACAATTTGAGCACCAGCCGGGCACAATTTGAGCACCAGCCGAGCACAATTTGAGCACCAGCCGAGCACAATTTGAGCACCAGCCGAGCACAATTCGAGCACCAGCCGAGCACAATTTGAGCACCAGCCAAGCACAATTTGAGCACCAGCCGAGCACAATTTGAGCACCAGCCGAGCACAATTTGAGCACCGGCACCTGGGCAAATCAGAAATGACCAAAAATCAATGCAAAGCAGCTGAGGGACCACAAGAAAAGCACAATTCGAGCACCAGCCGAGCACAATTCGAGCACCAGCCGAGCACAATTTGAGCACCAGCCAAGCACAATTTGAGCACCAGCCGAGCACAATTTGAGCACCAGCGGAGCACAATTTGAGCACCAGCCGAGCACAATTTGAGCACCAGCTGAGCACAATTTGAGCACCAGCCGAGCACAATTTGAGCACCAGCCGAGCACAATTTGAGCACCAGCCGAGCACAATTTGAGCACCAGCCGGGCACAATTGAGCACCAGCCGAGCACAAAAAACCGAAAACAGTAAAACCAAAAAAGTCAACTGCGCCAGCCCCAGCCCCAGCCCCAGCTCCACGCCCAGCCCCAGCCCCAGCGCCCCCAGGCCCAACCCAACCACACCAGCCCCCAGCACCCCAGCCCAGCCAAGCCCAGCCCCAGGCCCAGCCCCAACCCCCCACCCTTGCGTTTGGTGGTGGTGGTTGTTGTGGTGGTGGTGCTGCTGCTGCCGCTGCTGGTACTGCTGGTTGTAGTGGTCGTGGTGGTGCTCTCGCTGGTGGGGGGCGGTTGTTGTTATTGTTGCTAGTTGTCACGTTGCTAAGCTGTCGTAGTTACTAAGAATTGCTAAGGTTTCCAACGGAATGTTGGTGATAAGTTGGCCAGTTCCTAGCAAATCTGTAGCAACCAGAGCCGAGAAGAGAGAAACATACACCTGTGCAGCTTGATTCCTTCCGATTCACATGAAACATTTTTTCAACCATTTGATGATTTACATGTTCATGGTGTCTACCTGATCCATTGTTTGGTTTTGGTATAAGAATTTATCCGTATCATATCACCAGATTAGACCCTTATTTTCTGCATTTGGCTGGTGCTCATTTTGTGCCCCTGGCTTGTGCTCACTGTTACTGCCCCGGGGGTAGATCAAAGCTATAGTTCAGACAAAAATAGCTATAGTTCAGACAAAACTAGCTATAGTTCAGACAAAAATATCTATAGTTCAGAAAAAAATGGCTATAGTTCAGACAAGAATAGCTATAGTTCAGACAAAAATAGCTATAGTTCAGACAAAAATAGCTATAGTTCAGAAAAAAATCGCTATAGTTCAGACAAAACTAGCTATAGTTCAGACAAAACTAGCTATAGTTCAGACAAAAATCGCTATAGTTCAGACAAAACTAGCTATAGTTCAGACAAAACAAATCCCGAAAGAGACAGTTTGAAACACACAGATCCCGAAAGGGATGAGTTGAAGAAACCAAATCCCGAAAGGGAAAGTTTGAAAAAAACAGATCCCGAAAGGGATGGGTTGAAGAAACCAAATCCCGAAAGGGATCGTTGGAACGGACCAGATCCCGAAAGGGATAGGTTGAAACAACCAAATCCCGAACGGGATAGTTTCTACAAGATAACGGATCCCATCGGATCCCGAACGGGAACAGTTGCAACTAAACTTGTTTCCAGATCCAAAAATACAGAAAGAGATATCACTAAAAAAACATATCGCCTCAGGTGTCATGATTCCTGAAACATACATAACTGAAACGCTTTCACATCACTTCGTCGATTCAAAAAAAGGATATCATATCTGAAAGTTCTTTCAGAAACAAGACAGTTATAAAATCCACGTGGTCGGAAACCAAGGCAAAGACTTTCAAAAGTATAAACATATACAAAAAAGTTACAAAAAGTTATGAAAAGTTATAAAAAGTTAGCAGAAGTTATAAAAAGTTAGCAGAAGTTATAAAAAGTTAAGACAAAACTTACAAATAAGTTATTAAAGTTAACATAATTTCCTTTTATCTTTTTGATAAGTCATGTTAACTTCCAACATAAATCCTTTAACTTCTGTATATCTAGGCTAAGTCTGTAAAGTCTTATAACTTTAAGCGTACAGTCTTCGCACGAAGTTAGCCCACACTCAAGCTGGTGGAGGCCAATCCTCGAAGCGAGCTTAGCATCAAACTTTCCATTTATTAATTACTGCTTCCTGGGGAGGATGCACATTGGGACCAAGCTCAAAAGAATTGATTTTATACATCTTGTCTGTGTTTTGACCGTTTTGGACAACTTGGTACCCCGCAATCGGGGCGCAATTTCGCGCAATCGGGGCGCAATTCAAAAAGCGTACGGGCACTACACATTTGCCTCCAAATATGGGTATTCAATAGCTTAAGTGTCTAGTTCGGCCCATCCAAGTGAATTTGATGACTTACTTGTAGCAGCTGCGAATGATGTTGGTTGTGGAGAGCCCAAGTCGCGTGATCCCAAGCATAGCGTGATTGTGTCAGCGCATGTTGCAAGAATCCTTGGGTATCCGGCTGTTTGAACATGTGGGGGTGCCCAACAAAAATAAAACAGCCAAATGGACGCTTTTTGAGCTTTTGTGGCCCTTTTTTGGGAGTGAGCGTTTTTTGTTGAGCACTTTTTAGTGTACCGAAGGAAGGTTCAGGTGAAGCTGTGGCCATCCACAAGACGGGTGGGCCAACCTCAATCGATAGGGATAGGACAGCTCTGGTCAATTTGGAGCCAAGTGGCCCGAGCTCGGCGCAAGATGGCGCAAGTTATGCGTAAGTTGGGCCCAAGTTGGGCCCCGTGTTCGGCAGTGCCAAGGACGGCCAAGTTTGACCCCAGGCGGCAACTTGGTTGGGCCAAGTAGGCCCGTGTTCTTCAACCCGCATCCCCATACTCCTCAACGGTGCGGGCGGTACTCGTCGCGAAGCAATTCGAATAATTTGGGTCTGGTTTCAGGGGTCGGCCGTACCTTCTCTAACGAAGTAATTGGATTCGTAGGGATACTGATCATCTACATACCCAAGACAAAATAAAAAAGACATGATTTCACCACTTTGAGTAAACAAATTACTTTTCAATCTATTTCGGGTTTGCATGAGATAGCCTGAAGAAACCTGATCCATGTCTATTGAATTTCTGGTGGCCCTCCTCGTCGTTGCAACCAAAAATATGGAAACATCCTACAGTATCGTACATTAAGTGGGATTCAATGGATATTCAATGGGATCTCACTGGATCTCATGGGATTTAGTTCTACCTAGATCCACCACTGGAGGACGAAAAAAGTACCGCAATTCATTGTGGCGTTTTTTTGCCGCAATGCAAGAAAAAAGCCGCGGCAACAAAAAACGCCGTGGCAGCACAAAAATGCCGCAAATCAGAAACATGGTTGTTGACAACATCTTGGTTAAATGTCCAGCAACTACTAGTCTCGCGGCTATGCCATGTCACCCATCAGACTTTGTTTAGTTATATAGCTGCAAGGTAAAGAGGTGCAAATACAACGAGTTTGCAGCAATTGGCAAAAAACAACGCTGCGGCCATGTGAGTGCAATTGCCAAAAACCATCCATCCCACAAAAACCCAATGAAATCATTGAACTATTGCTGCATCTAATGCGACAATTATGCCAATGTTCGCCGCAATTACGCCAAATTACGCCACAATTACGCCAAATTACGCCGCAATTACGCCATATTATGCCGCAGCTACTCCAAAAGTCTTAGACACTTTCTTGCTTATATTTAACTGTATTTTTTTATTTTTTATTTTTTTGGGGCCTGAAATATTTTTTGTATTTTTTTGTTTGGCTAAGCTATTTGAGAATCTCGTTTGCTTCAACAATGGCTGATTTGGAATACCCTTTGCAACCCTAACTTGTGACATCTAAGACATGTACGGAACATGTTGTTTGTTTCCTTGGTCCTTTCCTTTGCAAATTTCATACATATTCGTACACTTTTTTTCACTTTCCATTGGCTCTTTCAATTTTTCTCGTTGAGGCAGCTGAAGAGGTATTTGAAATTAATGCTGGATTATTTTTATTTCTCGTTTGAAATTTGGGTCAGTAGCTGTCAAACACAGCAGCAGCATTGCTTCTTTTGCAATGGCAGATGGCTTCGATCCAAGTGGCATGTCTTGGGCTTGAAATGGGGCTCACAGTTCCGTATTTCGTGTCATCGCCCAGAGCTGGGAACTTGGTTGCGCACGCCATGGGGTGTTGACTGCAGGGTTCTAGCCAAAGCGGATTGACAAGCGTCTGACCAAACAATGAAATCACAAAGCCCATTCACATGCAAAAAAACATTCCACAAGCATGAAAGGACAAAGGCGGGCTCTGGAGCTTCAGGAGGGCGGTGGCTGTTTGGCTGCTTCGGCTCAGCATGTCCACGCAGCGAGGAGGGCTGTTTCGGCCCTTCAGACTCGGCTCCTGCTTACGAAGTGTTTTCAAATTTTGACCTGAAGTGAGGCTGCTTCGGCATTAGCGGTAGCTGTTTCAGCCAAGCCCTTGCAGCATCAGGCAAGCTGCTTCCGGCTGTCAAAGCTGCTTTGGCTTGTTTTGACGCTGTTCCGACTTCTCACTTTGAAGCTGCGTTGCATACTTAGTCAGTTTTTGTACATAGCAGGTCGCGATGGACTTTTCGCAAAAATAGGAATTGGCTGGGGTGGGTTGAAGCGTCAGGGTAAAGACTTTGGGTTTCTGGTCGAATCTACCAATGGGTTGAATCTAAGAGACGATTACCCACAAAGATTGGGAGATTCAGCGAAAGCTTTGATTTGGAGACAGTCTTGGCTACTTAATATGTGTTTCTTTGTCCTCTCCTTAGGAGCATCAAAAAAAAAACAACGGACCTCGAATCAACGGGTGGGAATGTCCTCTCCTTAGGAGCTTCGGGGTTGTCCTTGAACCTCCTAAGGGGAGGGTGACAAGGGGACGAAACTGGAATACTCTTAAGTATGAGTTTTTCAAAGGCCTTTGTCCCATTGCTGTCCTCTCCTTAGGAGCCTCGGGGACGTCCTTGAACCTCCTAAGGACAGGACGAATTGTCCTCTCCTTAGGAGCATGCCTGAGATCCGCTTCGCTTCAGGAGCCTCGGCTCAAGCACTTCACGGAAGCTTGTGGCTGAAAACTGGCCACACCATCTCTACGCCAAAGAGGCGGCAACTGTCTCGGCTACTGTAGCTGTAGCTGCTTCGGCCACTTAGCTGCTTCGGCTTTTGGTGGCTGCTTTGGCCACAAGTATGCCACCGCGGCATCGACCAATGTCAGATCAGCTGGAAAGGGCCGGAACTTAGCCACATAGACTGCGGCGGGGGGCTGTCTTCAAAGTCGGATGTGGGATGCAAAAAAATGACAAGTGGAAAAGTGGATAAACATGCGTTGCGGCAGCTGCAGACACCCTGTAAACTCAGTTCAGCAAACAGCAGTTGATTTATAACAGGCGCAACGAAGATTAAAAAAAGCTCACACATTTCAATTTCAAGGCGTTTCCTTCTGCAGCTGTTTCAGCCCAAGAAAGCTCACTCAGAATCAGCCAGCTGCGCACTCTGTAGTGCTAAGGACCCTTTAAATCAAGCAAGCTGAAAGAGATCTGCGCTTAGTCCAAATACGGATAGTTGGAACTTTGGGGCTCGAAAAGCGGTTTCAGAAGCACCGCAAGTTGAAATGCAGCAAGTGGGGATCTCGTGGGCCACCCATGTTGCATATTAAGAAAGAGGGGCCAAAGATGACTTTGCCAAAGCTGAAGTCGGCTTGGTATTCCAACCGTGGCTGTTTCAGCCAAGGTCTGTGTCGGATTTGTTGGATGGTGGCTGGTTCGGCCATCAACAGGCCTGTTTCAGTTTTTAACCCAATTGCTTCAATCAAAACGCAAAAAGATATTTGCAAAACTCGTCTGCTACCGGGGGAAAAAGCGTGGCCACGGCTCTTGAGATATTTTTCTCAAAGTTGGTGTTGAGCACTGTGTCGCACATCTTTGTCGCGACTAAGTTGCAGTCTTAAGTTTGCGTTGGTCTTTTACATTCTACTTCAAGGTTGTTTATTGTGAAGCCCCTCTTGTTATGTTGCGGCAAAGTTCAAGGAAGAAAGACGTGAAAGATATTTGTTATTATCGTTTGCACCTCTTCCTTTTTGTTGGATTTCTCGTTGACGGCCCCCCCAAAAAAATACAAAAATACAGCTAAATATGAGCAAGCTTTTGATTGACCTGACCGGGGATGTGCGAAAAAAACGTGGCTGTCCAAACTTGCAAAATAATCCCGGATTACAAGAACCACAATTTCGTTCGGACTTGTCTGAAATACTACCAGCTCGCATTGGGACCAAAAAAAGTCAAAGTTGCTGACTAAGTGAGAAACTGAAAAACATGGTGAAACCTAGTGCTCCAGCTCCTTGCATAGTCTTGTTTAGAAGCAAGAAAAAACGCCGCAGCAGAAACTCCAAAACATTCAAAAACGCCGCAAGTTTGGAAATTATGCTGCAGCACGGAAAAGGATACTGTTAGCAACAAGCGCCTCCAACGAGAATCTAGGTATAGCTAAGTTGGTTGAAATAACGCAGATTTTACTGTTGTGTGTATCGTAGACGTATCGAACGAATTAATGGTCCTAAAGAGGAACTACCATCTCTTGGGAACATCCATCTTGTATCGTTGACACTTTTTTTGCTTATTTGGTTAATATTTCTGAATATAATCTCCATAAAGGTGGCTGAGCAACTATTATTTTGTAGTAGTATTTAGTACCCATCCAGTCCAAATTGTTTATTCCAGCAGAGAATTTACCCTTGAAAGCAAAACAATAGCCATTCGATGGAACCACTTCCATCAATCAAAATCATTGAAAAAAGAGAGCGGGCAAATGAATCAATTGCTCTAATTGCTCGTCTAATTAAGGCTTCAACCTTGAAAATATGGATTCATAATCGCAGGTGGGGGATGGATATAATATTTAAAACCATCAACTCGATGACCCTCTGGCAATCAAACGTGGCAAATGCGGACGCATGGGGATGCGACGAAAAGGAGCCTTGAAAGACCGCACGCCATCACTCTCATAAATTGGCCCGAGAAAAGCATTGAAAAACCGCACGCCACGAAGCAGCAATATATCAGAATCAGCAACCTGAATCCAGGCAATGAAGTTGGAGCTTCCACATGATGTATATTTTTTTGACATAGCTGAGGCCAAAATCACCATCTAAGCTTCTCCGTGGCGGTTTTTGTTGACGCTGGGGCAAATTCCCCCATGGCATGGCAAGGCGTCAACGATTGGGCGCCAAGTTGCCCCTAAAACAGACCTGCAAAAATTCGCCAGGTTTGCTTTCAAATCTCTATGTTAACCTAAAAATGTTGCTGTCAAGATAATTTAAGATATATCCCTTGTTTGATATTGTTGGGCAAGATCTTTGAGGGGAAGTATACACTATTTAGAAAAATGATTAAATTCGCATCCTTCTCATTCGCTGTGAGCCATAAGGTTTATCAAAACAACATGGTCTTCATTCTTCATTGCTGTTTTTTTTTCGCACGTGATTTCCGTTGAAATAACATGAAATAACACCCTCCCTTGCGTTAGGGGTGCTGCTGGGCTCCCACCACTTTACAACTTGCTAAACACCGGTAAGACTGAAATTTGCGTGGCATCAGGATGCATTTTTTGTGCCTCTGTAAAAATGACATTTTTTGACATCGAACAATGAGGAG
>CAMXCT020002557.1:965908-1053993 GCA_947184155.2 Cladocopium goreaui
TTCTCTTCTCTTCCTCTTCCCTTCCCTTCCCTTCTCTTCTCTTCTCTTCTCTTCTCTTCTCTTGTCTTCTCTGACTACTTCCACCTCTGCTTCTCCATCCCTGCATATTGTCGGAAGTTTGACTTCTAAACTTCCTTCGACAAGTAATTTATATATATATTTATATACGTATGTATACTTATATGGACAATGAATAAAACAATCATAGTAGGAATATTTTTGCTATACTAAATGTATAAATACATACACACACACATAAATAAATAGATAGATAAATAGACAGAAAAGTAGATATGCAAATAAAAAAATAGATAGAAAGATAAATAAATAAATAAATATATATATATATACATATACATAGACATATTTATATATGTAACTAGATAGATAAATACATAAATATATAGATCAATAATTAGATAGATAAATAGATAAATAGGTACATCAATAAATAGATAAATAAATAGATTTAAATATAGATATATGGATACGATATTGATACGCGTAGTGCAAAAAAGTGCTGAAGTATCACTCGGTGACTCCGAGACTCCGAGGTGAATTGCACTTCGGACCTTCCGAACGCCTTTGAGGGCGATGGGAAAGTGGCATACTACCGTTTCGAAGCATGGCTTAGTGAAACACCTGGCTTGATGCTTCACAATGCTTTTTCTTTCTTCTTTAGAACTTATGAACTGAAATACCATTTTTTTTTGGATGATCATGATCCCTGTTTTGGGCTTAGTGGACAAAGGTTCAGTGATGTTCACTTTTGTCTATTTGCCATGCAGAAAAAAATAAAAATGGCACCGCCATGATCCCTGCAACTGCTGAGGACATCTACAAGTTCTTCTCCGTCTTGGATTTGCGCACCAATCGGGGTGTCACCCTGATTTTCTGCGGTGATAACTTAGTTCTTTTGGCACAAAACACATGCGGACTTGTAAGATGGGAATTCGAAAGAGCGAATAGCCTTTGCTCATTTGCTATGGACAATTGCCTGTTTATAGAATAAACTGCCTACTAAGAGTTGTGATTTTATATAGCAATGTGAAATTGCCAGAGGGTATCATGGAATTTTTGGACCAAAAAAAAGATGGCGCGCCAAGGTGTCTTCGAGTTCTTTCACCCGGTCTTCCAATGGATTGACGAAGCCGTCAACTCTGGACAGACGGTTTTGTTAAGTTTGGTAACGGATTAAACGACATTACACCCCAGTTTGACTAGTTCCCCGCTTTCAAATCGACCAATTCCGCCCTTTTTTAGGCTGATCAATTGACCTGGGGCCACCAGCCGTGGGTTCAAAACACGGTATCCCATTCTGAAGGGCCGTGTTTTCACACCCTTTTGGTCGACAATCCGTAGCTGTTGGATAATCCGCGATTCATATCCATGTACACCCGAAAAACAAACGTGGAACTTCAAAAAGCAGGGTTTGGAAGACATGTAATGTTCCGAGTGGAGTTTGTCATTTATTTCTAGGTGTTTTTGATATTTCTACATGATTTTCCCATTCAAAACAGTATCAACCTGAAGCTATCAGTAATCCAGTGCCAAAATTGCTCGGAACAGGGCGAAATCTATCTCTTTTTGATGGGGAAAATACCGCGGCAGGACAATCGGTATTAATCCATTGTCTTGCTGGAGCCCATCGAGCAGGTGGTTAGATGGAGAGATGGAAAGATATCGACATATGAATGATAATATATATTTATATATATAATAAAGATAATATATAGATAATATATAGATAATATTTAGATAATATATAGATAATATGTAGATAATATATAGATAATATATACTGTAGATAATATATAGATAATATATAGATAATATATAGATAATGTATAGATAATATATGTTAAAATATAGATAATATATAGATATATTAATAGATAATATATCGATAATATATAGATATTATATAAATAGTACATAGATAATATACAGATGATATAGATAACATATATTAATAGATTATATATACATAATAGATAATAATATAGAGGTATAATATATAGATAATATAGATATAGATATAGATATAGATATAGGTATAGATATGGATGTGGAGAATGAATGAGAATGATATGGGAGAGTTACATTCCTTTCGCAATGTTGCAACCATAGGCACGCGGGTCGGCATGGGCAGTGAAGTCAGTGAATTCTAGATTCCTAGATCAGCTGTAGACTCCTGATTCAGATGATTGTTGACATCAACCATTCTTTGACATAGACATGCAGACTGCGGAAAGACAACCCGCTAACCCGCTCCTTAATTCACTTCCCATGAGTCGAAACGGCAAGGCACAACTGGTAGGAAGCTCAGCCCAGCCAACCAGCTCGTCCAGCTCGTTCAGCTGGTCCAGTCAGAGTAACGGCCTGGTGCCGCTGGTAAGCACGGATTGGAAGGTTTTGCTCATCCTGCGGCAGTTCCCTTTTTTTGAAAACAAATACTCTCTGGTAATGACTAACAGTTTGCTATTGAAAATGGCCCAGTCGAAATAGTGGATTTATGATTTACCTATCGAAAATTGGGGATTTTCCATAGTTATGTAAACGTTTACCAGAGGGTAGACCATATGAAAAGTCATGTGGTCCATCTTTTCGTGTAGCCATGGTGCCCACTTTCCGTATCCCCCTAGGGGTGGCCTATGTGATGCATGCGGCGGACCTGGAGCATCAGACTGCCATCAGCGCCTGCAAACGTTGCAGACCAGTGGTGGATCCTATTGGCCGGGAGCAGTTGGTGATCTATGGTGATCTATTGATCTACCCTCTGGTTATGACTAACATAGCCATGGTGGCGCCATGGCCCTAATCGAAATTGATGATTTTCCCAGCGAACTAAAGCTCCATTTATGGTTGGGATTTTCCACGGCTATGTTAGTCATAACCAGATGGTATTTTCTGGCCAGTAAAAAAATCATCGGTTGGAGCTAGGAAAACTGAGGCCATCCCAAGCTGATAGCAATGTTAGTGATGCTATTTGGTTGCTGATAACGTGTGTTTGGTGCCGGATGCGATCAGCCTACACCAGGCGACTTGACCACTCTCCTAGCACAACTGGACACTGCTCGCCAGCCTAGCACTCAGGGTCAAGCTCTGAACGGTGGGGGTGGCAGGTGTGACGTGGTGCAGATTTCTTGGTAAAGGTGAAGTTATAATAGTTATGAAGTTCACAGATTGATTTTTGGATTTTCCATCCTGATCATCATTTTCATCTCATTTTCGATGGATGGAGTCCATCTGTGATAGGGTCCCAGCCAATTCCAGCTGTTGTTGAACTGCGGCCTCGTCCCGAGGCGCCGGAAAGGAGCAAGTGAAGGCACTTAATTCGCAGCATGGATTGAACCCGGGAAAACTGCTACTTCGGCACTGGTGAACTCGCCAATCGAAAAACCGCCCGGAACAAAAAAAGGTCAATGCCCAATGGAACTGCCAACTGGAAGATGGTGAAATAAACCTCATTCTCACCAGATTTTGCAGTTGAATCATGTGATATCATTTGATTCTGCTCCTTGTGCCACTTGGGCCGCACAAACCAGTTTCCACTTCCGAATGTCTCCCTTGCATCCAAGTTGAAACTAAGTTGGCTCAAGCGACTCGCAGCGCCATGGTGGACACAGGGGAGAAGGTGGAGTACAAACTTCAGGGAACGATTTTGCGGGTGAAAAAGGCCAATGGCGATGTCTCTTCAGTTGTGGCCGGAAAGAGTGTGGTGCTGAAGTCTGTCACTGAGGATGGGAATGAACGGGGGGTCCTCTAGATATGGTCGTTTTTTTTGGGGGCCATGGGGTGGACAGTTCAGATCATTTTTTTGGTGGTTGAAGCGTGGCAATGGCAGGCAAAAGGTAGTGATGAAAAAAGGGTGATGTTGGAGGCATTTACCAATTTACCTTTTGCAGGACCCTACGGGAGGCAGCAAACGCTCAACCAAGGCAAATTGGTCCACTCCGCACCACAGCAGTGGAGAGGAGGGCAGCCGCAGCCGCCGGCCCTTCCGAGAGAAGCCACGGCGGAGACATGAGGCGGGGTCCCACGGAAGAAGTGGCCTGGATTCGGACTATCGCATGAGCTTGCCGAGAGAGACAAGGGAGACCAGTCAGACCAGGGAGGACAGGGAGAGAGAAACTAAGGAGACTTGGGAAACCTTCGAGACCTTGGGGAGCGGCCCAGAGTCAGGAGAGTTCGCAACCTTCCCAGATCACCACGAGCATGGCAGAGAGCATGGGATGGCACCAGATGGGCTGCGACAGGCAGCGCAAGGGCTGCAAGAGCCCCAAGGGGAAGTTGGTGCCGCCAGGGGAGTTCGTTCAAAGGAGATGGACAGCCCTGAGCATCCTGAGCTTAACATGGTAGCCATGAGGCCAGCGAATGGGGGCAATGGGGGCAACGGGGCCAACAGGGCCAACGGGGTCAACATGCCAGTGCAGCCACAAGTGCAACAAGTGCAACAAGTGCAACAAGTGCAACAAGTGCAACAAGTGCCTCATGTGCATCATGTGCACCACGTGCAACAACTGCAAGAAGCGCCACAAGTGCAAGACGTGCCACAGGTGCCAGGTGTTGTTGAGACAGACTTTGCGGACGCTCCTGCCAGGCCGCATGTCCAAATTATGGAGTCTGTGGACACGGAGAACTTGGACCTTGATGAGATCCTCGGCTCCAAGACAGGCTCCAAGTCATCACCTGTTCGCAACAGCTTCACAGATAGTGGTTGGGAAAAGTCCGTAGTGAGGATTTTGGAGCTGCTGGAGACACACTCCAAGTTCAAGAAAACCGCCTTTCGTTCACGGCGCAGGTTCTTCAACAACTTGTTCTTGTCTGGACGATTGGCCATGTGGATGGTTATCTTATCAGGGCCAGTGATTGTGTGGCCAGTGGCCGAGTATTTCAACAGCCTGGGGGAGCGAAGTAGCAAATATATGGCCAGTTATGGTATGGCCATGTCCAACTTTTGCTTCTTGCTCTCTCCCAACGTGGGCATGGGAATTCGCTATGCCCTTGAGGGTGTCATTGGAACACTGTTGGCCCTCGGCAACATGCTGCTGCTGAACCGGGCCTTCGGAACCTGGATGCAGGGGGGTGCCTATGCCACCAGGGAGGAGTTCGTTGATCCCAACGTCGCGGATCCGATCTACCGATCCGAGTGGCTTCCTCTGTGCAACTTGGGCAATGGCGCTCGGTTTATCACCACGAACTCCACCCAGGAATTCCTACAGCAATGCTTCATGAACGTGCACTGGTCTTCCATGACAGATGGTGGGATCCGTTCTGCCATTGTCTTGCTTGACCTAGCTCTCTTCACTGCGGTCTTCCTTGGGGTTGCTGGTTGATGGTTTCATTGATCTTTGTTCTAAAGTCTAAAGGCTTAAAAGCAATTTGCTAACCCAATTGTCTTCTACAAGATTTCGAGACGTGTTCACATCCTCCTTGGCCCCAATGACTAAAACATCCTCGGAATTCTCACGGGAACCTCAAATCTTGGGGTTTTTAACGCAGCTGGTCTCCGCTTTCTCTGGAGAACCAAAGCATCGAGCCCAATGATGGGACCCTTAATCTCAGGACCCGAAAGTGATGGGGGGTCATCCGGATATGAAACCACAACCCATTA
This sequence comes from Cladocopium goreaui, assembly GCA_947184155.2. Lineage (NCBI taxonomy): Eukaryota > Dinophyceae > Suessiales > Symbiodiniaceae > Cladocopium > Cladocopium goreaui. Next base: position 971,526 of record CAMXCT020002557.1, read on the forward strand.
AGTATATATATATATATTATACATATGTATGTATACGTATATGTATATATATATATATAGAGATATATATATACCATAAACAATTCCTGAACATCCATGAAACCTCGTGAAATTTAAGGCTGGCCCGCTGGCCCCTCGTGATTTCTAAGGTTGGCTTCGGTGCTTCCACTCGCATTTATGCCTTGACCTATCTGACCTTTTGGCTGATGCTCTTCGTGAATCCCAGCTCCGATGCCTACATGGAAAATCCCTCTGACCCATGGACCCAGTCCATTATGACCTGTGACCAGCTTCGGAGTTCACCAAAGATTTTCTTCGGTGATTTACATTATACATTTAAGTTATTTAATTGACAAAGAATCATCAAGAACTGGGGAGTTCATCATGAAACGATTTTACATTCATTTTTTTAAACATGCTTTGGCCATGAAACACTTGGGATTTCTTGCGCGATTCTCCTGAGCCGTGAATGGAGAACATAGCATGATGCCGAGTTGATTTCCAGTTGAACCTCCCAAAAGGATGGAAAAGTCCTTCATCGCTCTTATTTCACTTTTCTATCTTTATTTTTTCCCCACATCTTTGTGTGGGGTTCTTGTTTTTGATTCTGTATCCCGGGCTCCTCCTCCGCCTTCTCCTCCTCCGCCCTCCTCCACACTTTGTCCACACACACTTTATCAACAAACACTTTGTCCAAAACACTTTGTCCACACACACTTTGTCACCACACACTTTGTCCACACACGCTTTATCAACATACACTCTTTGTCCACACACACTTTGTCACCACACACTTTGTCCACAAACACTTTGTCCACAAACACTTTGTCCACAAACACTTTGTCCACACACGCTTTATCAACATACACTTTGTCACCACAACACACACACACACAACACACACGCACACACACACACACCAACAGACACAACACACAACAACACACACACAACACGCACACACACACACACACACACACCAACAGACACAACACACAACAACACACACACAACAACACAACAACACAACAACACAACAACACACACACACACGCGCAAAAGACACTTGGTGACATTCACACACACACACACAACAACAACACACAACAACAACAACAACAACAACAACAACACACAACACACACAACACACAACACACAACAACACACAACACACAACAACACACAACACACACACAACAACACACAACAACACACAACAACACACAACAACACACAACAACAACAACACACAACAACAACAACACACACAACACACACAACACAACACAACAACACACACAACACAACACACAACAACACAACACACACAACACACACACACACCACACACACCAAACACACAACACACACACACACACACAACACACACACCACACACACACAACACACAACCACACACACACACAACACACACACACAACACACACAACACACACACAACACACACCACACACACACACACACACACACACACACACACACACACACACACACACACACACACACACACACACACAACAACACACAACACACACAACACACACACACACACACACACAACACACACACACACACACACACACACACACACACACACACACACACACACACAACACACACACACACAATCACACACACAACACACAACACACAACACACAACACACAACACACACACACACACACACACAACACACACCACACACACACACACACACACACCACACACCACACACCACACACCACACACCACACACCACACACCACACACACACACAACACACACACAAAAACACACTTGGTGTCATCCGTGGCAGGCGTGGCACTTGGTGACATCCACCTTTGTTTTACGTGGCAGGCGTGGCACAAAACTCGCATCTACCGTCGTTTTGCGTGGCAGGCGTGGCACTCATGGTACTGGGTGGCGCCCTTGGGCCGGGATTTGGCGCCGGGGCGCCGCGCCACTTTGCGTGGCAGGCGTGGCACAACCTGACATCCACCTTCGTTTCACGTGGCAGGCGTGGCACAAACTCACATCTACCGTCGTTTTGCGTGGCAGGCGAGCCACTGATGGTACTGGGTGGCGCCCTTGGGCCGGGATTTGGCGCCGGGGCGCCGCGCCACTTTGCGTGGCAGGCGTGGGACAACCTGACATCCACCTTCGTTTCACGTGGCAGGCATGGCACAACCTGACATCCACCTTCGTTTCACGTGGCAGGCGTGGCACTTATGGTACTGGGTGGCGCCCTTGGGCCGGGATTTGGCGCCGGGGCGCCGCGCCACTTTGGGTGGCAGGCGTGGCACAACCTCACATCCACCTTCGTTTCACGTGGCAGGCGTGGCACAATCTCACATCTACCGTCGTTTTGCGTGTCAGGCGTGGCACTTATGGTACTGGGTGGCGCCCTTGGGCCGGGATTTGGCGCCGGGGCGCCGCGCCACTTTGCGTGGCAGGCGTGGCACAACCTGACATCCACCTTCGTTTCACGTGGCAGGCGTTGCACAATCTCACATCTACCGTCGTTTTGCGTGGCAGGCATGGCACTTATGGTACTGGGTGGCGCCCTTGGGCCGGGATTTGGCGCCGGGGCGCCGCGCCGCACTTTGGATGGCAGGCGTGGCACAACCTCACATCCACCTTCGTTTCACGTGGCAGGCGTGGCACAATCTCGCATCTACCGTCGTTTTGCGTGGCAGGCGTGGCACTTGTGGTACTGGGTGGCACCCCTGGGCCGGGATTTGGCGCCGGGGCGCCGCGCCACTTTGCGTGGCAGGCGTGGCACAACCTGACATCCACCTTCGTTTCACGTGGCAGGTGTGGCACAATCTCGCATCTACCGTCGTTTTGCGTGGCAGGCGTGGCACTTATGGTACTGGGTGGCGCCCTTGGGCCGGGATTTGGCGCGGGGGCGCCGCGCCACTTTGCGTGGCAGGCGTGGCACAACCTGACATCCACCTTCGTTTCACGTGGCAGGCGTGGCACAATCTCACATCTACCGTCGTTTTGCGTGGCAGGCGTGCCACTTATGGTACTGGGTGGCGCCCTTGGGCCGGGATTTGGCGCCGGGGCGCCGCGCCACTTTGCGTGGCAGGCGTGGCACAACCTGACATCCACCTTCGTTTCACGTGGCAGGCGTGGCACAATCTCACATCTACCGTCGTTTTTGCGTGGCAGGCGTGCCACTTATGGTACTGGGTGGCGCCCTTGGGCCGGGATTTGTCGCTGGGGCACCGCGCCACTTTGCGTGGCAGGCGTGGCACAACCTGACATCCACCTTCGTTTCACGTGGCAGGCGTGGCACAATCTCACATCTACCGTCGTTTTGCGTGGCAGGCGTGGCACTTATGGTACTGTACATACATATATACGTACGTACATACATACATACATGCAAGCATGCATGCATGCATACATACATACATACATACATACATACATACATACATACTACCTACCGTTTTACCTTCTCGATCTTTCACCACCTCCTTTGTCTTTCCTTTCTTCCCAGTCCCCGCTAAAACCATTGAAGCTCTTTTTTAGGAAGAAGTTGACTTGTGGGGTTATCCGGTCCTTTAATTTTGGGGCACAAACAATTCTCCAATCCGTTTTTTCTTTTTTGCCTGGAATCCTTTTTGAGTTCCCCAGGTATTGGCTGTTTCTTGGCGGTGGTGGGTCAGTTCCTGCCCTGTCCCAACACGGCGCTGGGCAACGCCACGAAGCTCGGCGGGGAGCTGACGCAGTCCATCGCTGCCATCCTGGAGAGTCTGCCGTTTGCGCCTCGACAGGAGATCCGGGTGCCACTGGAGCGCCTTGGCAACGCCGGCGGACCAGGATCAAACCCAGCAGCCATGGGTTTTCACCATCAAATGTAGGGGTTTCCGGTGAATTTTCCCACCAATCCAATGAACCACAGGTTAAGGGGTTGATGTTGGTGCTCCAAGCTGGGAATGATTGGAAAAGATATATGGCTTTGGAGCTCATGGGAAGACGGCTTGGAAGAGTATTTTCCTAACATTGCAAGTTTTTTGAGCAGCAGTTTTGTGTTTACGAAATGTGGTATCTCCTGGTATCTCCTGGTACGACTTGCTGCAAGACGTTTTTCCTCACCGATGCCGAAAAATCGAGCCATCGGGGGGTTGGGAAGGACGGGCGCCGAACTCGGAATTTTTAAGGTACAAAAAGTCGTATGATAAGTGGTTTAACAATGGTGTATGGTAGATATAACTATATTTAATGGGGGTTATAATGGTTTAGAAACCAACAAGCATCACTGGGGGGCCCCATCCTGTATGGTGTATGGTGATTATACAACTATAGAGTCAGATGGGGTTCCAAACCGAGAGTTTCTCTGCATTGCGCACCTGCGGATTTGAGAGACCGAAGTAGCGGATTTGAGAGACTTCGTACCGCTGGTGCTCCCTTCATTTTGGAGGTGCCCATGAAGTTTGCTCCTTTGATGACTCCTGATGAATCCTATTGCCCCATCTCCTCTTTCTCCCATCATTGTTTTGGCACCTTTGGGACTTTGGGAGATTCTTTTTTGGCGAATATATCTGTAACTTTTTTCCCTTCCCCAAAGCCCTATATTTGATGGTGTAAACATCCCGGTTTCCTTACAATTTCCCCCTATCAATCTATTGAACATCAGACTCCTTTCTTGAATTCACAATTTTGCATGGTCAAATCCCCAGTTGCCCCCCATGTATTTAAGGACAAACATCGAGAACTTGGATTTCACTAGACCATTAAAACAGTGGGTTAACTACCAAAAATTGGGTTTTAACCATTCAGCGTGGGTACATCATTCAAAAGTTGCAATTTGATAGACTCATGAGCTCATTTTTTGTTTCGCCAGATCTCAAATTCATGTACGGCTATGGTTTCCGATGATTGGTAAATCCTTGGCTTTCCGCATGAATTTGATGATTGAAAGCCATGAGAATCATGTGTTAATCTGAGATCAAATCAAACTTGATGTTTTTGGCAACACCCCAAGTTAGATCGACACGTTTCTTACCAAAATGATCCTAGTGATAAATCATTTTTCTATGACTCGAGATTCCTATGGATGATTGGAACATGAAAAAAAAACAGTCCGCAAACTCTTAGTCATTGCCAGGGGGTATGTCCATGTATATTCCCATTCATCACAGAGTTTTTCATGGTTAATCGGTGAATCGCCATGTTTGATGCCCCCCAAAAAACAATGTTTTTTCCCTATCGGGTCGTAAAATCCCACCATTTGAACATGCTCCCAGATTTTTCGTGGTGAAATCCCTATGTTTGATGCAGAAATATATATATATATATTTTTTAAATCACTTAAATCACAAAAAATCCATATGAAATTCTCACTTGAATCACTTTTTTATCCCTTGGTAAATCCCTTAGATCCCTATGTTTTTGGTACTTTTTTCTAACATTTCCAGAGGCTTTCGAGCCAACCAAGGTCCGCCCTAGAGGCACCGCAGCTCTGGCTGTCAGACCTGGCCGGTCTCTGCGGAGCTGCCTGGTTCGAGGAGACCATTTTGGGTCACCAAAAATGCTGGTTTCACCACAAAAACCATCGAACACCCAGGGTTTCACCCAGAATTTTAGGATGATTTTCATGATGAAGAAACCAATCAAAAAAAAAATCACCAAATCACCAAAGAAAAATCACCAAGATCACCAAGAAATATCACCAAATCATGATTTTGATGAAGATGATGGTTTGAACGGTTGAGCGATGTCGAACCGATCAACATCCGTGATTGAAGGTTCAGAAAAAATGGATTTAAGCAGCTACTGAGCTGACGGGTGCATGGCAAGTTGGTTTGTCATTCCTTGGCAATTTTCATGGAAACTTTGGGCAATACCCAGCGAGGACAGAAGGTTTTTGAGGTTAGCCGCGACAATGAGAGATTTGATCAACATCAAAGTGGTGATATGACTTTTTTAGCCACCAATGATTAATGCGTGCTCCATTTTTTCCAAATAAATTATAGATTTTGAAGCATGAACACACGTGCTTCACCCATATACCATGTTTTCTTAACGAAATGATGGGGTTTGAGTGGGTATCCGGCAAATCTTGAGATCAGGTGACCGCAAAATTTCTTCATCCGCCTATCATGTCCACAAAGAAGTTCCGAACATGAAAATCACATGTAGTTCCATGATCAAATTTTTGATCTAATCCATGTGAGCACCCAAAATTTTCACGTCTAAATCCCAACTCTGTCTCCATGATACTGGAACAGCCGGGTCCTGATCATCATAATATTTATAGTAACCCACATTATTCCTAGGTGATGATCAGTTAAAGGAATAATGTGGGTTACTATAAATATCAGTTCCTAGGTGATAATCAATATTTATAGTCACCATAACATTAGTCCTGATTATCACCATTTAAGCTCCCGATTCCTAGGCTTATTCCGTTGTCCCCATTTTCAACTGCCACTGCTTGGAGGATCATCACAGTTAAGGGTTCTGGTTAAGAAGCCTTTTTGGTGATTGTAAGTTCCCGATTCCTTGGGTTATATATATAACAACAATAATACTAATAACTAATAGTAAATAAATAAATAAATAAATGAATAAATAAATAGATAAACAAATAAATAAATAGATCAATAATTATATAATTAAATATATAAATAAATAAATAAATAATATATATATATATATATATCACACACACACATATATATTATGCAGTGGGTGAACATTAACCCTACGACTCCGAGCCGCCGTTCCCCCTTTCTCAGCGCATGGCGCATGGCATGGCGCCAGGACCTGGGCGTGTTGCCGTACCGCACGCGGCGGCGCCAGAAGCTCGAGCAGTACGTGGAGCTCCTGGGCTCCCTGCTGCAGCACATGACGTTGGCCTCACGTCTGGGCGCCGCGTAGCTCGGTTCTAAAAATGGCTTTGATGGTGAAAATTTAAGGGGCTTGGGTTAAAAAATCTAAAATCTAGGGATATCTAGGGATATTTAGGGATAAAGGATGAGAATGAGATCGTTGTTCTGGCTGAATTTCTCGATTTAGTCACTTATAGGATGTTTTTGGCTTTGGGATGTGTTGGGGAAAGGAGGGAGAGGAGGATTTCACGCGTTTTTCGCGGCGATCATTTTTAGTTGGACAGTGCTCTACCTGGAAAATGTTGCGAAGTGAAAGATGGATGACCGATGAACCGTGTTTTTCCACAGGCCAGGCTTGAGCCAAGATGTCTTGACATGTTGCCCTTCAATTCTGGGTAAGCTTCGGGTAGTTGCATAGTTTCATCCTTCAACCTTTTGCAATAAAGTAACGAAGTTCCCTAGATCACCGTTTTTTTTCTTAAAATCTTTTGCATGTGCCATTCACTTCCCATGCATTTTCCCATGGATTTTTCTCCACCTTTCATCCCCAACCGTGCCATAAAAATGGGTGTTTCCCACCCTCATCCCCCGAAAATTTCCAGGCTCACGGACGAAGAGTTGGTGAAGATTGAGGAGAAGTTACCGGCGCTGGTGGACGTCTGTGCTCACGCTGCCAGGGCCCTTCCGCCAACGACGAAGATTTCCTTGGACGAAGATGTGCTGGAGGATTTGCAGAGGGTCGCTGGGCCGAATTTTTGTAGGAAAAGTAAAGGAAGATGAGAATAGTATAAAAATGGGATTTCATAGGGATTTATGGGATTCATTACTATTCATGGGATACCGTCCCATACTATGTAGTTCAAATATTCATGGGATTTCATGGGGGTTTTTATAGTATCCTAGGATGATAGTTGTGAGATGTAATGGTTCCAACCATCGATGGATCCGATTTTGGGTAGATCGGAAAAATGTGGGTTTCATTGATGTGTCGCATTCTCAGTAGGAACAAAAACATCTTTGGGGGTATGGCAACCCGTAAATCGCAGCCATTTCAAGGTGAACAGCAGAGTGCCATGGTGTTTTGAATCCAGATCGCCACTTTCCACATTGATTCGGTTTCAAGTCAATGGGAAAAACGCCAGATTCCCATGGTTTTGGAACATCTCAATCTGAATAAAAATGGCCGTACTTTGGGCATACACCAGTTGGGTGTCAATTTTACATCCCATTGCTAGGGATATACCCACTGTCATAAACCTCAAAGTTGGGGATGGTTTAGGGTTTAGGCTTACCCTCTGGTAAAGTAACATAGCTACTGAAAATGGCCCAGTCGAAATCGTTGATTTATCCATTAAAAGATGTTTATCCATAGTTTTTTGTATGTCTACCAGGCCGGGTAATTCTTCCAGATTCCCATGATTTACCTACTCAATCCCTATTGAAATCCCATAGAATCACCATTTTGAGCGTAGTGGATCCCATGGGTCACTTCCAGGCCATGAAAGACCTGGAAGAGGAATTCTCCGCGGCGGTGGGCGCGTTTTCGCTCACTGGACCCATTCTGAGCTTCACCCTGGCCATCATCTCTATAGCCTCAGGCACCATGTTGGCTGGCTTCATCCCCTTACCATGGTGATGAAGTGGGGGAGTTGTATATAACAAAAATGGCAAAAAATGATGAGCGATGGATGTAACCCAATAATGGCAAAACATGATGAGCGATGTTTTTTTTTTAAAGATCAAAGTGAAGATCGAAGGGGAAGACGGGGAAGATTCCAGAAAAAAGAAGGTGCCTTTTTCACATTTACATGGAAAAAATGAGGTTTGGCCCATGGGATATATCATTTGGGGTGCAAAGTTTCATTGTCATCAATCAATGACAATTTCCACCCAGAAAGACTGGGATGATGCTTGAATAAATGAGATTGATGCCAACTGACTGTAATCACCACTAAGGGAACCTTTCTCCCTTATATATCAAACGCCCCACAAACTTGTTCAGCAGTTCGGGTATTTCCGAGCCAGCTGTTTAATTCCCATCACTGTCCCATTACATCTAATTCGATCTCCATCATACTAAAAAAATGTTAGTTAAATCCACACTTTCTTAGTAAAGCAAAGTCTTGACTTTGGTATGGTTAACCAGTTGATCATTGTCATTGTGTATCCCCTATTTTATATTTCATAGAGATTTATCATATCAAGTAATTAGTTGGTTCTGAAATTACAGCTATAGAAGCATAGATAGTGAACTATCAATATGCCCTCCTATAAATAGTGAATTATGAATATATCCTCCCACAATGGTGACCTAACTATATAAACAATATAACCATAGTGTGGTTAAATAAGTGTGAGTGAGTGATTTAGCCACAAGTGAAGAATCATATATTCAAATTAATTGTTATTGTTACGATTATGACGACTATGACGATTATTCCTACTGTCACTATCACTAACAACTAATCACTATTATTCTAACAATTACCATTGCAGTAATGCTAACACAACTAATATATAGTAAAACTAACAATTACTATCAGTTACTATCATTATTGCTGACTCATTCCTATGATCACTATCATTATTACTAACAATTTATCACTATCATTACTACTGACAATTCGTAATATGTTACGATTCTTCCTATTTTTACTAACCATGACTATTGATTCATAGTAACTCACCCAGTGGGGAAAAACCTAACGGCAGCCGGAGGTGCCGTTGAGCGAGTGAAGGTTCTGGAGAAGTGGGTGCCGCCCGCCGAGTCGGGGCTCTGCAAGATTTGCAGGTCCGAGTTGGAGATTTTGGGATGGAAACTTATCCTAAAATCTACGAAGAAAATGTCATTCTATGGCATATGTCCCAGCAATTTACCATATATGCTAACATTCTTTGCATGGATGTAACATTGATGTACCCTCTGGTAAACGTTTACAAAAGACCATGGAAAGATCCACCATTTTTCATGGGAAAATCCACGAGAGGGTAAGGTTTACGAAGTATCTGAAGTATCTGGTGGGAATTACCTGGGAAGGTCTTGGGGAAATACTTGAACGACTAAAGCTTTACGAAGGTTTAAAAAAAACATAATGAAAAGATATGAACAGTTTGGAGATGATGAATTCATTTCTTGAAGATGATCAACCATCCCATTTTCATCGTTTTTGTTGGGCCAATGATGTTTGGATTCCAACGGTGGGATGGATGACCATACCACATAGATGAGATGGCGACATGGTTTGCCTGTAGATGGTCCGCTGGGAGTCTGGTTTGTAACCAGCCACTGGGGAAAAAACGGGTGGTAAATGGCTTGAAGCCTTCGAAATGGGACACTCCCAAACAGTTGGACATTTGGTCGGACATTCGGCCGGATCCCCCATGATTCAGTTTCATCCATTCTGGTGGCTGTTTCAAGGCTATTTCTGTCATGAAACTTCCAACCGGGGATGGTGAAAAAACCATCCACCCCATGGTAAAATAAAGAGGACGCCATAAATGGCACTGGGTTTGCCACATGAAAAATGGATGTTCAAGGACCTTATCCCTTCATTGCTATGCCTCAGACATGAGGCATGAATCGGCGCAGAATTTTGGCATTTGTTTGGTACATACCCAGCCATCCAATTTTGAGGAGCAATCATTGCGAGGTTCGAATGAGGTTTTAGACGGGCAAGAACAAATGAATTTGACATGCAACAAGGCAACAAGGCTTCTTTATGTATGCTCTTGAAATGGCTCTCTAGTGGCCCTGCCATCCAAAAATCTGATGTCAAGCTCTAGTTGTCCCGGAAAAAAACCCGAAAAATTCGCCACCTGTCTCTGAAAATGGGGTATAGGCCCCCTAAAAGACATGGCCATTTTGATACGGAACATGGTGATGAACCCCTGCTGGGGCTGTGGGCCATGGCAGCCATGGCCAGGTGGTTCTCGGAACTCTTCCGGCGGCTTGAGCTTCCACAAACCAGCTGCTTGGAGATGCGATTTTTCAGCGATTTTCACCACGGGAACGCCGTTTTTTTTTTTTAAATTTTGAGGTGGGAAAATAGATGTTGGATGTCATCATAGTTCATCCATTTTCCAGGATCAATCTTAGTTGAGAACTTTAACATTCCCAGGTTTTTTTTGGGCATTTAGATGTTACCTTGATAAACATATCTTCAAAGCGCATTGCTATGTTTGATTGGCGGTGCATGGATTGCAGCCATATTTTTCTTAGGGACCCAAGTTATCTCAAGTTGCGGGCCCAGGAAGCAATCCATCGCACAAACTCTTCGTATTTCGAAGCACTTTGGCCATGGTTCTCAGCTTTCTCTTTGGCTGGGTGGGGCTGGAGAGAGCCATGGTGTGCTACAGCTTTGGTGCTGTGGTGACGGTCTCGGTGGTCGTGGCCAACACTGGTCAAGCAGGCTTTTCCTTGGGACTCATCATGACGCGCTTGAATAGTGCAGTGATAGGCACCGTGATTGGTCAAGCAGTCCAACAGGTCCTCGTTGCTTGGATAACTCGTTGACGGAAACCAGCTTCACTTGCGGAATGGGACATCGAAGTTGGGGGCACTGTTTTTTTGGGGGGCAATTTTTGACATGTCTAGATCTTTTGCCATATTTTTGTTGACCTTTTTTCTTCTTAGGGGCCATAAATCATCATAAACCAAGAAAATAACAGAACACACGGCCCGCAGTCTGCAGAGTCTGAGGCTGTTCAAACGGTCTTTCATGCATCTCTCTTCGCGATCTTCATCTGGTGCTACAGTGTTTTTCTCATCTTTCAGATCCTGCATTCACCAGATCACGCTTCCACGGCCTTCCGGCTGCAGGGATCCCCGGGATCCAAGATCTCGCCACGAAAGGCCACGAAAAACCACGTATATTTCCACAACGCTGATCTTTCCCAGGACCAATGATATCTTTGGGCTCAACCAGCTAGATTGGATTTTTTTTGACTATTTATACCTAGTGTATTCCAGTATATATTGTTATATAATTTAATAGATCCCACTGAATCATATCCAAATTCTTGTGGTAAACCCAATGAACACATATAATCAACCTCCAACTTTAGATGCTATATACCCATTGTGATATTGGGTTTGCCAATGCTTTAAATGCATTATTAGCAACTGGTAATTCAACGTAGCTATGGAAAATTGCATCTGGTAATTTAACCTAGCTATGGAAAAGTAAATCATCTATAAATTATATAAATGGTCCTTTTTCCACAGCTATGTATCATTTCCTAGATGGTGTATCCTTTTTGAATCCTTTTGGCCGTTGTTTTTTTTTTGTTTTGGTGTTAGCCATGCTTCCCTTCCAAGGCGTTGCCTGTTCTGGCCATTGGCATTGGTGGCTTGGTTCCGTGGACCGGGGTCTTCCGTGTGTACAACGCGCAGATCGAGCCCTCAGCTGAGATCTCGCTGGCGGCCAGTGTGAAGTCGGCGGTCTTTGGGGGTGGCATCATGCTGGTCATCGATCTCTTCCTCTACTCCAGTGCCCGAGGTGGGATTCGAAAATCATGGGATTCTCAAACTTCTCCAGAAAATGGGGTTATATACATCATTGGGTATATAACCACAATTTTAATCAATTTTATATACCCCATACCTCCAGATGTTTGATTTTTGGGAAAATTTCACCAGAAAGAAAAACTGCCATAAGATCTTGGGAAGATGATCGGAAGGTCCCATCGGGTTCCAAATTGATCTGCCGATTTCGAGAAGTCTTCTTTTGACATGTAGTAGAGAGAAAGGAATATCTAACATGTTTTTGTTTTAAATTTAAGATCTGAAAACGATGGCGTCGTGGTTTTTCATGGTTTTTCCTCAGTTTGCACAAGATCAATTAACGGGATTTTTTTGTCCCGTTACCCTCTGGTAAACTAACATACCTATGGAAAATCACCAATTTTAATAGGAAAATCCACTATCAATGGCCATTTTCCAGTTCGCTTTTTGTATGTTTACCAGGCCGGGTACATCCCGTTATATCCCAGGTATCTGTGAAGCTGAGTTGAGGAAAGCGTTTCAGAAGTCTGAGGGCTTGCTGTTGCGGGTCATGGGCTTGCGCGCCAGCACTTCTGCGGCCAACGCCGATGGATCCTCCAATGAGGAGACGCGGGTGCTGATGCATTTGGATCAGGTGGGAGCGGCTGGTACCCATGGTGAGTTGGGAATCCACCCATTTGATGAGACAAGCACCAGCACTAATAAGGTCCCCCAAAATAAATGTATCACTGAACCAGAGGTTTCTGGGTGGTATAATTCCATGTATTTACTAGTTAGTTCTGGGAGCACCCTAAAGTTCTAAAGCCCGGTGGTTTATCATCATTTCCCGATCATCACCACATTTTTTTAGACACACATCGACCATGCGGTAAACCCACTTTATCGATCCAGTACCGACCCTATGGCAGGGGTCTATGAATCCTGGCAGGCATGCCCAGTGTTTGTGGTAGATCTATCTAAAGTTTATGGGGGTTATAAACTTTATAAACCAACAAACATAACTGGGAGGCGCCACCTTGGGATCTTGTTCATATACCCTCTGCATGGTTATGACGGTTATGACTAACGTAGCCATGGTTTTTCGATGGCCCATAGAAATAGATGGTTTACCCATTATTAATTGTGATTTTCCATGGCTAGGTTAAATAACACATAAAATTAGATATTTTTGATTAAACCATCTGGATATATTTATGAGGGATGAACACGGAAAGGCTTTCCAAATAGTGGTACCTGACCCTTGGCTCATGAGGTGGCTTCGCTCATACCCATGGCCAAAAAGGAGCCGGCACCACGTGGCATCGAGCTTCCTGAGAAATGATTTGGAACCTCTCTGATTTTCCTCGAAAAAAACCTACAGTAGTTTGTTAGATAGAAGTTGGTAGCATACATTTTTCATTTTTTGAAGTAATGATCACTTACTATTCGATCATTTTTTCCCCTTCTCTCGGGCTACTATAAAGTAAAGAAGACTAATAATGGTTGTCCATCCACCGCAGGTTTCCCGTGATGCTCTTCAGCACAGTGGAGCAATCGCTGCGTATCATTGCTATTGAACTTGGAACCCTCGAATGGATGCTGGAAGTATCCTCCAACACTGCCCTGGTTGCTTGAACCTTTCCATTCGAAGTGTTTTTCGTTTTTTTTTTTCAGATTAACTGTCCGATTTTTGGTTGAAGATGTTGAAGTCCACTCGAGAAGAGGAATCCATGGCACCCAAAAAAGGACAAGTGGTTGGTGGTTTCAACCATTTTTATTTTCCACCCTAAGATTATCCAAATTGGATGAAAAATGGATGAACTTATAGTATCAACCATTTTTATAGTAAATTTATAGTCGTTACTTGTGGGATGGGTTGAAGCCACCAGATATGGGAGGAATCGATGGTACCTTTCGGATCCATCTGAAGGTCGGGCAGGAAGAGTTGGGTCCCCTGTTGACGGAGATCGAGGGCTTTCTCAGTAAAATCCTGAACTCATCCTTGGTGATGTTCGATGACATCTGCAAGCGAAAATTCCTCATTGCTGGCACCTCCGAGACTTCGTTGAATTTTTTCGAACATCTGTGAAGGGGTATGGCATGCACATGATGTACGAGAAGTGATTTACTGAGATTTCGTTCTGATTTCTTACTTATATACCCATTGGTAAATTATGGCCAGAAATATGGGGAAGCGATTTTCAGGGACTATGGCTGGACCAGATTCCGCAACTCAGGAAATGACCGTCGCCAGCACTATCCGCAGGGACATTTTGGCCAAGGAATACAACAGAATCTCAACCACCCCAACGACCATGAAGCCGGAAACTCCAAAGGCGACCACTCGACGTTTGTCGAATTTGGCGCATGTGGCCGCACGAAGGAACTCTGATTCCAATAGCACACAAAATTTCCCTGAGCTGATCAATCAGATTCGTGCAAAGGCCAAGGAGAATCGAGGTTTGCTGCCAACCTCGGACCTCTATGCCCAAGTGGAGCTGTTAGTTTCGGTTCTGGCCACCGTCAGCAAACAAGCCAACCAGGTTCAAATTACCCTGGCTCAGTACGGCTAGGTTTCACCGTTTCGAAATCCACGGTGTTTCAGATGAGCCAAAAATTCGATGCAGTTTCACCGCGTCAAGCGCCCTCGATGCTACACTCGAAGAGTGTTGCCTTGCATGTCGAACAAGACACGATTTGACAAGGGTTTGCCAAAGAAGAGGGTTGCACTTCATTTTTCACGGCACTGGCATGAGGGAATGTAGTTGTTGCATGTTGTTATTGTTGTTGCCACTTTGCCAATCTTTGCCAGGGGGTTGCTGAATCGCTTGTCCAAACATCTTGGTGCATTGGTGGCTTCCTTTGTCCACCGGTTGATCATTCGTGCAAGTTGGGGGAACAAATCCAGCCACTTTTGGACACATCCTTTTGGGTCAAGTTCTTGGGTCGTCTGATTAAGGCTACGGCGCACTTTTTTATTCATACCTTTATGGATTTGCCAAACATTTGGGGCTACCGGGCTACCTCGTTTTCAAATACAGTTTCATCCCTGGTTGGTGGTTTGGAACATGAATTTTATTTTCCCCATTTTCGTTGGGATGATGATCCAATCTGACTATATCATATTTTTCAGAGGGGTAGGTATACCACCAACCAGATCCTGTTTCATCCTGAAGTCAGGATCGATATTTCGGCTCAAGTAACAAGCATCGCACGGGCCTCGAAACCATGGCAGAACGATTGGAGTTGGAACACGACTTTCTCGCAGGGGATCCCAATGGAGTTGATCTTTGGTGATCTTTGGATCCAACTTTCCAACATTTCCATCTTACCCTCTGGTAATTGAACGTAACTATGGAAAGATCCACCATTTTTAATGGGAAAATCCACTATCAATGGCCATTTTCAATAGCTATGTTAGTTTATCAGAGGGTATGTTTCGTTCGTTTTCTTCTCTCTCCTCCAGAATTTCAAGCGACGTAGACCTGGGTTGGGCCTACGATCGTTTGATGCTCCCCGACGTCTTGTTGCGAGAGCACCTCGCAGCTCCCAGAGCTTTGAGCAATTTCGTGCGCGGCTATGGGTGGGAATCAGATTGAAAAAGTAGACAGATAAATGATGATAAATGACGATAAATGACGATAAATGATGATAAATGACGATAAATGATGATAAATGACGATAAATGACGATAAATGACGATAAATGACGATAAATGACGATAAATGACGATAAATGATGATAAATGATGATAAATGATGATAAATGATGATAAATGATGATAAATGATGATAAATGATGATAAATGATGATAAATGACGATAAATGATGATAAATGATGATAAATGATGATAAATGATGATAAATGATGATAAATGATGATAAATGATGATGAATGACGATAAATGATGATAAATGATGATAAATGATGATAAATGACGATAAATGATGATACATGATGATAAATGATGATAAATGATGATAAATGATGATAAATGGATAAGCAGATCGAAAAGAGAGACATGCATAAATTGATGTATCCATCCATCCATCCACCCATCCCCATCCAAGAGCGATTTTGCTGGTGGCGCTGTGGCCTAGGACAATGCGAAAAGTTTCAATTGGGCAGCTGTCAAAGAACAACTCCAGGAGATGGAACCCCGTGGGATACTGGAACCAACTGATTCATATGGCTTACCATCATTTTTTTGTTTTTCTTGCTCATTTTTTGGAAATCGTAATCATGGAGTATGGGGATATTTCGTGGCAAAAAATCATGAATCCAGGGACATCCAGGGGATCATCATGGATACCATCAACTTTTTCGGGGAATATTTGGAGCCAACGTGCCAAGAATTTCTGAAAGAACCAGGTAGGCACCATCCACAACTGGATGCAGAGAGAGTCTGGAAGAATTCAGGGCTTAAACTCTTTGAACCCAGCTACTGCCAAACTTCACATAATGCCAAAGAATGATAGATATAAAAGATTCTTATGATAGATATAAAAATTGCCACATGATAAACTTGGCACATGTGTTTGTTCATGGGTATTTGGTACTGTGGCAGCCTGCTTTGCTGTGTCCGAGCGCGGAAATGCTTATGATATTTTATGTCATTAACTATACTTGAACTATCTAATTTTTACTATTACCAACCATTAACATCCATTTAACATCCGTTTAACTATCCATTAAACCCATCCATTAACCATCCATCAGCTGGTAGCTATCTAACATCCATAAAAAGATCCATAGTGCCACAGTGAAATCACCAACCAACTAACTATGAAACTCTTGGTTTAAGGGAAAATCGAAACGGGAAACCATGGATTTTTCTATTAAGAAAATAGAGAAAAAGTATCACTTGCTCAGTATCCCCAGGGAGCCATCCATCCCAGCCAACATGGCAACAAGTTGGGATTTCCCATGGATTTTTCTATTAAGAAAGTGGGTTGTGTTCCGGTTAACATTTTCCCTTACCCTCTGGTAAACATACAAAATAGCTATTGAAAATGGCCCAGTCGAAATAGTGGATTTACCATTTAAAAATTGTGATTTTCCATAGTTATGTTAGTTTACCAGAGGATAAACCAATCCATTGAAACAAGCCACAAACGAACGGTTACCCGGTTGGCCAATCCCCAGGAGTGCCCCGACTTGATCAACGTCCAGCCGTCCATGCGTTGGACGGCCCTGCACCAGGCGGCCTTCAACGGCGATGCCGAGGTGGCCGCCTTTCTGCTGGAGAAAGGCGAGGACGGCGAGGACGAGTCCCAGGATGAATCTTCCATAGGATATTTCGGGCATATATATAATATATATGATAATATATATATATAATATATTTTTATATATATATAATATAGATTATATATATATAACACATATACACACAATTATATATATATATAAATAGATATTATGTATATATATATATATATTGACTATTGTTTTGAATAGTGGACTGCGCACAGATACAGACACACGCACACACGCACACCTGTATATATATATAGTGTTATTGACTAATGGGATAAAAATATAAGGTGATTTATGGCTGTTAAGAATAAATAGTAGTGGTTATTCTTGAATTAATTCACGGGATATGGATTTTTCATGGGAGATAGAACTATGAATTATGACTATGAATCCCTTATGAACCAAATACAATTGCTCACGGGTTTTCGGATACTGTAGAGTTTTTATTTTTATTTTTATACCTGGCTTATTGGCAATTCATGGGATACTAAGCAGTAGATTTGTAGTGGCTATACTTACTAGTCATCTAGAATATGGTTGTGTCAATGGGAATTCCAGGATCCTAAAATGGAGGTACTGTACCATATAAGGCCATATTTTGTGGGGATATTCCCTTACATAGCCCTTACATAGGCCTTATATATGGTAGGTACCTCCAATTTAGGTTCCTGAAATGGCCATTGATTGTGGTGTTGTACGCATCTTACAACATCAATTCCCATACCCCCAGGCTCCCAGATAGACATAGCCTGCCATGAGTTGGATGAAATTTATCTCAAAATCGGCTATTGTTAGGTTAATTTTCATGTGGTATGTTTCCCAATGCCATAAACGCACCATCCCCCAGGAAAATCACTTTATACATGTTAATTTTCAGGTGGTATATGTTTACTTACCATTCCCAGTCGGTGGTAAACATGGCATTGGGAATTACCCACATTGCTATAATTAACCATGACCATAACCACAATAATCAACCATGATTAACCAGTGATTATCCACCATTAACCAGTGATTATCCACCATTAACCATCATTATGGCATTGGGAATTACCCACCAGCAACATGCGAAAACAAAAAGTGGGGATGCTGCCACCCAGCCAGGTGCAGACCCGCAGGCCCAGACACGTTCCGGGCAAACGCCCGCAGAAGTGGCCAAGAACGAGGCGGCGCCTTTTCGTTGGAAAGGTCATGGGGGATGATCGATTATCCATAGGGGAATTAGAAGGATGTGGGAAATACCCGGCCTGGTAAACATACCAACATAACTATGGAAAGATCCAGCAGTTTGAATGGGAAAATCCATGGGAAAATCAAGGATTTCGACTGGGCCATGGCTTCAATAGTTTTTTGTATGTTTACCAGGCCGGGTAGTGGGATTAGAAGTTTAGAGAATCCCTCCCCAATATTCACCTTACAAACCATGGCACCATGGCACCATGGCAGCATGAGGGAATTCGATGTCAATTGGCCGATTCCCAGGGATGGGTTTTTAAGCGACCTCCAGCACCTTAGAAACTGTGGCTCAGTAGAGAACTTCCACATCATTGGCACCATTTAGGTGGTGTTTCATATGAGGATGGGTCAAAACCCATTAGTATCAATTTTAATGGGATGAAGATCCATTTACCAGCCGTTTTGTGGTTCACTAGGTACCAGGGTTATGACTCATAGCCATATTAGGGGGATGTGATTGTTGGTGGTTCTGGTGGTTGCCATTCTCCCAGGATCCCATCGTAACAATCCTAGCAGCTTCTCAGAAAACCAGGCAGTGAGAGCCGTCATCCAAAAGGCAGCGCCAGCGGCTGAAGGGGCTGAAGGGGCTGAAGGGGCGCCTGAGGAGGTGGTCGCGCCGCCGAAAAAGAAGGCCTGGCTGTGGTCGGACCCCCAAGTTCTGGTCGAATGACCCTGGGTTTTTTGCTGTGGTCGGAGTCCCCACGAAACCGCGGGGTTTGATCCGTGGGATGACCGGGTTGGGAACCCCTGGGCCTATGGAGGTTGGAGTTTTGGCGGACTGCAAACCGGGATTTCGAATGATTTCAACCATTGCCTGGTTGATGATGTCCTACACTGGGTGATGTTTATTTCGCGGGAGCTACAAATCTCATTGAAAGAAGAGGAGAAACTAGACCTTCAAGATGGATTTGTTGAACATTTGCTGAAGCACGGTATATACTGAAAAAAACCGGCACATGGAGAATCCACCATTTACAGTATAATAGAGAATGTCCTGGGAAAAAGCCAACGTCTCTTCCATATCTTTTTGTATGTTTAGCCAGAAGGTTCTCGTAGCTTGTCGCGGCAAGGCAAAGAAGATGCCAACCTACAAGCTGAACATCAACAACGCAGTGGACAAGGCACCCATTCTAGAACTTGCACCATCCTCATTAGTACCATTTTGGTGCCTCATAGTGAGCTAAGTTCTTGTATACCCTCTGGTAATTTAACAGTTTGTTTTTGAAAATGGCCATGGAAATCGTTGATTTACCCATTAGAAATGGATATTTTCCATAGTTATGTTGGTTTAGGGTAACCAATCAACACACACACACATATATATATATACATACTTAACTATTACATAACTACAGTAGGGATCAATAGGGCTTATGGGAATTAATAGTCAGAGGGAATTGTAAACCAACTTATATAGAACTAGGGGGCACTACTTCGTAAAGATAGTCATGAAAATTATCATGATGATGGCAAAGAAACCTACCAACATAAACAACATTGAGGGCAAAGTAATCATCTTGAAATTGTATATAGGTGCCAGAAGTAACGCGTTAATTTGAATAAGGCTGTTGATCATTGGGCGTACCATTTTCCAGTAGCAGATTATCAAAGAATTGGCTTTTGAACCCTCCGATTGCGTTTTTTTAACTTTGAACTTGCTCAAGGTGATGTTTTTTTTTCATGGTTAAATCCACGAAAATAAAAGGGGTATCAGGAATCCCCCACGAAATTTCTGGTGCGATCTTCAAAAATTTCGAAATTCCGGGGTTGACATTGCTGACCATCAACTTACTGTTGTGCGTTTTACGCAGGGAATGTTCGGGAATGATCCATTTCATCACTGTTACTTTAATCATCCCAGCAACCTCCCAGCAACCCATCCACTACGTAAAACGCACCAGTAAGTTATATACCATTATAACTACCATTATATATGTATATACACCATAATATGAATCACCATTAAATACCATTATAGATTGCTGACCATCAAAATCCTCAGCCAGGAATATGAAGGGAGCAGCCTCACTGACATCGCTGCAGCTCCAACCTCTGCACTGCAAGGCGTCGCACAGAAGGGACGCGATGTCCTGAAGCCGCTCGGTTGCTTTGGGGATTCCAAGATGAAACCGGTTGAAACTGACTGGTGCGTTTTACGTAACGGATGGGTTGCTGGGGGTTGCTGGGATGATTAAAGTAACAGTGATGAAGCGATGAAATTCCCGAACATTCCCTGTGTAAAACGCACCAGTAAGGAAAGGATCTGAAGCATAGATGTCCTTTTTCCCATTGGTTGGTTGATTAATAGAGGGGTTTGTTTACCCGTTTAACAACAGGTTTCTATGATGATAGATGGTATACCAGCTCCCGGCCCCTCTATTTTTACCATTTTAGGACATTATTGATCTGAAGTTTTTCCACTTCATCTGCGGACGTTTTTTTTTTTTGGATGAAACGATGTGAAGTTCCTGTCACTGCAGGAAGTTCAAGGTCCACACCATCAGCTCCTCAGCAGAGACATGGCATGGGCAGTTTCTTCAGTTGATCGGGCCGCTGGAGGAGGAAAAAATCCACTTCGAAATGGGGAGAGGGAACCCTGGTGATGGTAAGTCTCCCTTCTTCTGTTGGTGATGATGTGATGATCCCATTTTTGGGTGAGACAAGCATATTTCAGAACCACTTTTTTGGTTGATATCGCATGATATCGCCACATATGACCAGATTCTCTATGATCATGTCAATGACCATGGCTGTCATGGCCTGCAGGTGACTTGGGGAAGTGGAAGTTCTATCGTATCGCAAAGGCGATGGTGGGCCTGGCCCAGTTGGAACAGGAAGGAAAACGTGAGGAGGGAGCGGCCCTGAACATCAACAAGGCACGGATCAACATCCAGCATAACTGGGGAGAATGCCAGTCGTCATAGAAGAGGTGGAAACCGGGAACTGCAAGCCATCCTGGAAGAGTTTTTCTTCTTCTTACGGGGTATCTGTATTTATACATACAAGTACACGCATATATATATATGTATGTATGTATGTAAGTAATGTAATGTAATGTAATGTAATGGAATGGAATGGAATGTAATGTAATGTAATGTAATGGAATGGAATGGAATGGAATGGAATGTAATGTAATGTAATGTAATGTATGTATGTATGTATGTATATAAGAGAGGGAGAGATGAGATGAGATGAGATGAGATGAGATAGATCTGGTATGTTTCCCCCCCTCCTGCATATATTCGGATATATACTCCATCTCTTTCAGTGGTAAGTTGGCTACCAGAGGGGGGGATGCCTGGCTGCCTGGCATAGGCCATGGATAAGAAACACGCTCCTTGGCTGGAACAATAGGAGGAGGTAGAAGCATGTTGGATCTGCAGCACACAGCGACACATGTCCATTTATATTTATATCTATATCTATATGTATATGTATATATATATATGCACACCGCAAATATGTAAAAACATTAGAGTACATGATAGTACATGATTACATATTAAAACATCAGTGCTTAAAGTGTTTCTACCTCTCCAAACCTATCCGATGTCGCCGAGGAGTGCAAGTCCTTGAAGGATATGGTGGACCTGCCGCCCTCCGCCCTTCAAGGCCTAGCCGCTTGGGCTGACCCCGAACTGGCCAAGGCGCCCCGAAGTGGCGGGGACGGTGACACCGGTGATGGAAAAAGGGCTCCAGATTTCGGAAGGATGCCGTTTTTTAATGTTTTTTTATGGCAATGATAGTGATGAAACATGATGAAATATGATATGAAATATGATGAAACCTCGAACTATCATAAATCATGACGATCTTGGTTGCTGAATGGGAAAGCCGCCTTTTTTCAAGCGTTGTGAGATGAAAGAGAGGGAACATATCCCTGCGGAGTGCAGGAAAATTCACACCTACGAGATCCAAAAAGGAGATCACAAATCTACACATGGACGATTTTTCAGCCCGGCTTTGTGAGAAGAAGTTGCGCAGCAGTTTCGGCAGGTGGGAATCACTACAATTGCCAAGCTGGGTTCGGCCTTCAGATTCAAAAGGCTGGTGGTTTGAAATCATGCCCAGGACTCAAGAAAACATTTCATTAAGGGGCACCAATTTCAATGGTCATTTATCACTATTGTCGGGGTAACCGCCTGATTCATCAACACAGTTTATGCACCCACTGAAGATCACTGACCAATGTTTTCCTTCAGCCGTTGGTGCTCCAACAAAGTGGCCATTTATGGGTGATTTATAGAAAACACCGGAACATGTTGATTTCATGGGATATGATTGGGAAGATCATGGGGATATGTATGTGTATAATTGTATATATATACTGTATATGTATATATATATATGTATATGCACACACACACACACGCACACGTATTATATGTATGTAATGAAATGTAATGTAATGTAATGCATGTATTTATGTATATGTATATATATGGTATATAACTCATAGGATCTTCCTTCACCTTTGACGCTGAGGTGATTGGAAGTATGCCAAATGGGCTGAGTGGATCACTGAGCTGTCGGACTTTGAAAATATCGATTTCGCGAGTCTTTAGGCCATCGAGGCCGGCGAAGTCGGAGCTGTTCGTTGTGTGTCAGACACTTAGACACTGGTTATGACTAACATAGCTATTGAAAATGACCATAGAAATAGTGGATTTACCCATTGAAAATGGTGGATCTTCCCATAGTTATGTAACAGTTTACCAGAGGGTAGACACTTGGGGTCCTGCTTTTTTTTTTGGTGCCAGCAGTTCGAATCGAAACGCTGTGGCCATTGACAGGTGTATGACAGATGGTATGCAGCTGACTGTCCAACTCGCCCGTGGAAAGAGTTGGATGTGGCTGATCACATTTTGCTGCAGCAGTTTCAGGAGTAGCCACGGTCTGCCACTGTTCGTTGATGATTAGTTCGAAGATGATCTTACTAATATTATTGTCACATTGGGGGTCATATTCACCAATGCTTGAACGCTGCTAATTTGAGTTTGAAGGGGACAGGCGAAAGTATTTCTTCCGTTTGTGATTCGCGCAGTCCGCGGCTCAAAGGGTAAGCAGTCCAGCTTGGCTACACGAAATTCGTGCTCAGACCCAAGTTAGCCAAGGGAAGCATGGCGCTGCGACGTATCATGAAGGAATTGAAACAGATGGAGAGTGATCCCCCCAACCAATGCAGCGCTGGCCCACTGGCGGAGGACTTGTACGATTGGACAGGAACCATCATGGGGCCTACGGATTCCCCCTATGCTGGTGGGGTCTTCTATCTGGACATCAAATTTCCCGTGGATTACCCCTTCAAGCCCCCCAAGATCATCATGACCAACAGGAGTCTTGGATCTGCTGGTTTTCAACGCCATTATTTCCATGGGTTAAAGATGCTTAAAGTTGTTAAAACTATCGGAAAACGGGGAATCTTGAATCTGAATTTGGAATAGTGATTAGTCATAATTATAGTGGATATATTTTTCTTGTTCTTTTCATGGTTAATCATCTCCGGTGCAAACGTTCCTAGGATTTACCATTGCAATGTGAATAGCAACGGTGCCATTGGCTTGGATCTCTTGAGAGCTTCCTGGAGCCCAGCACTTTCCATCTCAAAGGTGCTGGGGGCGGTTGCAGCCCTGTTGGCCAACCCAAACCTGGACCCTTCCGCGGTTCTGGTGCCGGAGATTGCTGAAGCCTATCAGAAGGATCAAGCCGAACATGCTGCGACGGCCAAGAAGTGGACCCAGAAGTATGCCTAGTGTTTTGTGGAGTCAGATGTAGCTGCTTAGCTGCTGGGCTCCAGGTTGAAGGCGAATGAAACAGAAAAAAATCCAAGTCCAAGCTTAGGAGAAGCCGAGGGTGTCAAAGTCGGCCGCAGAATTCCTTGGTTTCACACCGCTTCACTGTACGGCTCGCCAGAGGTGAGAAAGGAGGCGATTTTACTTCGATCCCATGTGCAGGGTTGGATACTTGGGCAGTTGGGGTTATTACCCTCTGGTAACCTAACATAGCCATGGATTATGGCCCATTTATAGATGGTTTACCTATCAACAATGGTGATTTTCTACAGTTATGTTAGATTACCAGAGGGTACTGAGTATACCAGTGGGATATAGTGGGATTTTAAACCTCCATCAGTTGGGGCCGGCCCCTGTGGATCTTCACCACATCGCCGCAGCCGCTGGGCTCCGCTTCCGCGAAAACACCGCCTCCGGCGTTCGCGCGGGCCGCAGACGTACGTCATGGTCGACCAGGTGGTGTTCACGGCGTTTCAGCGCTTTGATCAAGATGGAAGTGGCTATATCACTGGAGAGGAACTCACTAAGGTCTTACAGTCCCTTGAGCCGGATGATTCTGGGCATTTCATCTTACCCTCTGGTAAAATGGCAGAACATGGCCAGTCGAAATAGTTGATTTATCCATTAAAATGGTGGATCTTTCCATAGTTATGTAGCAGTTTACCAGAGGGTAACTTGGCATTTTTTCTTCATCCGGGCATCTTTTACCACCGTTTGTTGATGTAGCATCTCAGGATTGGGACAACGACCGGATGGCGGAATTGCTGGCCTCCGCGGATTCCAGTGGAGACGGAAAACTTCAGGTTGGCGAATTTATCAAGTGGATTTTTGCGGAAGATCCAAAAGCCATTGGACTTGGCTTCCTGGATGTGCCAGGTCCACTTTTTCTTTTTGGGTTTTTTTCTGTTTTGCTCCCTCCAATTCTTGGTAAAACCCGGAGCTTCAAATTGCTTGGTATCATCATTATATATCATTATATCATTATCATCTTTCAGGATGCGTGATTCGCGTTTTTTTTTGGGGGGGCCATGCTGATTTGTGTCCTTTACGAATCTAAGGTCTAGGTCGAGTGGCGGACTATACTTATGTGATCTCTGGCTGTTCTCGGAAGGAAGTCAATGGAGACTATGTTCAACAAGGGAAGTTCTGCAACCATCGGCCGATCTTCTACTGCGTTGCTTGGAATGCTCCGATAAATTGGGGTTGACGCAATGGGAATACTCAGATTTTGCTGATGTTCAATGGAGTAGAAAAGATGGAATTTCAAGTGGGCAGATGTATTCTTATTACTGATGTTGCTCTTACTACTATTACTAAAAATACCAATTATTCATCGATGATTTTGTTCCGTATTTACTGCTCATGTTGATTGTTTCCGTCATTACCAAAAATACGAGTTCTGCTACGCATATTCTTATTGATGTAATTATTGATGTCCTTATTGATTTCAGTAAACAATCACTATGGACATTATGATTAATTCTATTAGATTGGTATCGTTATATTAACCATGTTTAATTCATCGTTTTTAGTGTTTACATTCATTATTGTTACTATTCTTTTCCCCACCACAATAGCAATAACCACTATAACTATATGATCTATCTGTTCTTGACATTTCTTGGCCATTGTTCATCAGCGCCCTTCTCGTCCAAGGCCGCGAACAAGTTCTTCCTCTTCTACTGGAAGGAGCGCGGACAGTGGCAGATCAACAAACGCACCGGCAGCAAGAGTTGCGCTCGTTTGAAGACCACCGGAGCTCCACATATGGCTAGTGGATGGCAGGCGCCTTGACCATTTTGACAATTTTTTCGTTTTTTTTTCCCGAAAAAGTGGGGTGAGACCCTCATGACTTTCAACTGACAGAGCTGGTTCTACATCACCATTTTCACTGGGCAAATCATGTATCAAACGCGTACTTTGCCACCTGCCACAGCGATATTTGAGTCTATTTGAGGGCGGAGGGGTTGATGTGGTCTGCCACCCATGCAGGTTCCAAATCACCTTTGAGTTTGGGAGGATGTCGGAGATTTTGGAACCCCAGGAACCATTCCATGGTTCATCCCTATCTCAGTGGCCGTTTCAGGAAGCTAACTTGGAGCATATATAAGTTCTATGTAAGGGCTATGTAAGGGGATATACCCCCAAATTCAATGGCTTTATGTAGTACGATGTGGTACGGTACCTCCAGTTTAGCCTGAAATGGCCGTAGCTTGAGACAAACATGGGTTTCAACCAGCACCTGATCATCATCCAAATATGTTGAAGTTGAAAACTCGAAATCAAGTTGAAAAGATGAGAAAAAAACCAAATCTGCTTGAACCACTTTTGAACCCCAAATAACTTGGATTTTGGGTAGATACATTGATACATCGAACTAGTTTGGGCATTTGGTAGTGCAGTTCCAGTTATAATTGGATATATAACCAACATAACCATACTTTTAGGGGACCCATATCCCAACTTACAGGGGCTATTTCACCATGGTTAACCCTTTTTGCTTCACCTCAACTCCGCGAGTACTGGATTTGATTGTGATACTAGTTGGTTTATATATATATAACTAATAGCCACCATGAACGATAGATCTACCCTTTGGTAAACTAACATAGCCATGGAAAATCACCATTGTGAGTTTGACCTGTCTAATGTATATTTTGTATAGCCAAGTGATCACATGCCCCCGTTGACATTTGGCTTTAGGGCCCTTGAGTCATACCGCGCTGCCGTGGTAAAAGTTGGGCACTAACGATCCCGTTTCCAATTCAGATTGGTAGCGGAGCGGGTGACGACCCGCATCCAGTGGTACGTCAGTGACCCAGGGACCCCTTTGTGAATTTGAGTCTGGTAACTTTGGGAATCAACTGAACTTCGAGCGTGTCGTGGTTCGGGAATCTGTCTGACCCTGACCAGGGCAGACACTTGTTAACGTTTTTCCTTGTTCGACTCCGAACGGAGCGAGCATCATGTCGATCAATGGCCTTCGTTTCAGCCAGGAGCGCCATTCGTCGGCACCACTTGAGACGAAGAGTGGATCATACATCTATGCAGGTGATGCGGCGAACTTTCATGATTGGCAGTTCAGGACTCTCCTTCGGATTCGTCTTTATGAGCAACAGTTGGAGGAGACAAGTAAGTCTGCGGATCCCGTTGGGACCACAGCAACAGAGCCTGCCGCAGAAGACGCAGATGAGTATGCTACTTTTCCAGATTTGTCGGGTGCAACTCAAGCAACCCAGCCTACATCAGCGGTCTCGACTCCGAAGTCTGGAGCGAGCCGAAAATCCTCGAAGTCCGGCAAGCAGAAGACAGACGTTGATCGTGGACCATTGGTCAACAAGGTGATTGAAGGACTGAGAGGAGATGCTTTCTCAATAGCTAGGGATCTTGGACTTGAAGTGTTGTCCGAACCTGGTGGCTTAGTGAAACTTGTGGGTGAGATCAGATCCCATGTGTTTCCAAGAGCTCGTGAGGAAGCAAAGGAACTTTTTCGTGCAGGACAGGAGCAAGGTGGACCTTTGTCTCGCCAGCCAGGCGAACCCATGCTTTCCTATGTTCAGAGGAGACGACGTTGGTGGCACATGCTTTGCGAGTTGGATGACACAATGGTGTTTTCAGACAGCTTGAGGACAGAGTTGATGTTGGAGTTGAGTGGACTCAATCGACAAGAGATCCTCGTTGTGAAGGCCTGTGCAACACTAAGGGGATTTTGAAGGTGTTGGCACGGTGCTGATCGAGAACTACAGTGGCACTCACTTGCGAGAAGGGTCACGATCCTGGACAGGACGTGGCAATCCTCAACAGTTTGGCAAATCAACAGGCAAGGGTTATGGCAAAGGCAAACCTTCTTCGAAGGGATCGTATTCCCAAGCAGCTTATGCAGCCTACCCCGATGATGGGGAGGAACATGCAGAATCTTGGGATGAAACTGCGAATCAATCCTGGGAGGATGATTCATATGTTGGTATGCTTGGTGACATTGCAGAAGAGGAGCCAGGAAACCTAGAAGGTGACAACGAATTTGATTACTTTGACGATGTCGATGAGTACGAAGCAGTTGCATTGAACAGCTTGCTTGAACTTGAAGGTGCAGAAGACGATCGACAAGCAGGAGACGCCATCCAGCTACAACTTGCTGCTTTCACCGCAATGGGGAAGGCAGGTGGCAAGGGAAAATCCTTCGGGAAGCCTAAAGGAAAGGGGAAAGGAAAGATCGTGAAGTCCAACCTCACGATCGATCAGAGGAGACAGAAGCTCACAGAGCTGAAGTCGAAGAGCAAATGTTTGAGATGCGGCACCATAGGGCACTGGGCCGGTGACCCGGAATGTAAATTCCCGGGGTCCAAAACCGGAGCCCCTGGGAAACCAGCCCCAAAGCCCGCAGCTCACTTTGCCGACATGAGCGATTCTTCAGATGATGATGGTGTGACTTTGACAGCTTCACCTGATCGTGACAGAGGTGCAGTTGCTATGATGGCAGTTCGACAAGCGAAGCCTAGCAGCAGACCTTCACGTGCAGCAGCATCCAGCAGCAACGTTGGCTTGATTTCCCGGGATCTCGATGTTACAATGAGACCCGAGGACCATGGGTGCATCTTTCCTGTTGGACAGTTCAAGGGTTTGTCTTTTTGGAATGTGTTGTTTGAACAGACAGGGTACTACCATCATGCCAAGAAACATACCCCCAAGAGTCCATACTATGTCACATGGTTGAACTGGGTTGACAAGTACTTTGTAGTTGGTGCTGATGGGATTCACTTGCGCGAAGTCCCTGTTGAGCATGTCGAGCACCGAGATTTGTTGGTGACTCGGGAAACTGGCAGCAGAAAACCCCCAAATCCACCTTTGCCGAACAAGTGTCAAGAATGTCGTGAGTTTACAAAACAAGGTTCTACGGGGTACACCATCAGGAAGACCTGTCTTGTATGCGGTCATTCCGAAACAACAAGACGTGACATGGTACCGTTGATGTCCCCTGAAAATTGCCCTCATGACGACACAGATTTTCGGGGATCCAGCAAATCAACACACCGTACTTTCTGCAAGAAGTGTTGCACGTTCATTGATGAAGCTCCTATGCAGATTCGTAAGGAGCGTGTTGCAATTGCCAAGAAGGTTGAAACAGCATCAGTTCGAGCAATCCCCATTGTTGAATCGTTGGTTGAAGAATCGGATGGATTGAATCCAGTCCAGTTGGAAGAGTTGTTGCCCCTGTTTGCCACTCTTGTTACCGAAACCTGTCAATCTGAGGTCATGACCCGTGCACGACTACATGAACTACTCCACCAAGCCATCAATGACGTGACAGAGGAAGAGGACAGTTTTTCTCTTGTCAATGAAGATGGGCACGGCGACCCCTCGGGCAGGGAGTTAGCTGGGTATGTTGGCGTCTGTTTGCATGGAAGTGACATTCAATACCCCCAAGACTTGGTTTACATGAACTTTGAAGAAACTGTTGACATTGCCAGGTCATCTCATGTCTTTGCAGTGTTGGATGAAGGTTGCAACAGCACTTGTCATAGCAAAGCTTGGGCAGTCGATGCAGAAGCACGACTGGCCCGTTTGGGATACAGCATGCCATTGAAGGATGACAGTTGTAAGAGTTTTGCTGGCCTGGGAAATGGCAATACCAAGACCGAAGGTGTGAGATCTATTCCTTTTTCGCTGCTGCTTCCAGGCGGGAACATGAATGGGGAGTTGGATTCATATCAATTGTCAACAGGCAGCAGTCCATTACTTCTCTCATTGCATGCGCAAACCAAATTAGGCCTAGTGAAGGACCTAGCAAAAGGAGTGGTTTCCATCAAAGATCAACCATTGAATATCAAGAGGTGTTCAAAATCAGGTTTACTTGTGATGAACTTGACTGAAGGGTTGACCAACATCAACAACACACCGCCAAATGAACTTCCCCAAATCCCAAAGTGTCACAGAAAGTACAACATTGCATACACAGCATCCACATCAGAAGTTGCCATGGCTGACCATGACATGTGTGGGTTTCATTCGAGGGACTATGACATCTTGCAGACGAAGTTGAATGAAGAACTGCGCAGTGACAGGAAGGTGATCATCATGACTCGTGGACGTAGATTTCAACAACATGCGTGCAGAACTAGCAGGAACACTTTGAGCATCAACTGTGAGGACATTTACGATCCTGATCAGGACGTAAACCTCAGATCGCATGTGGGCTGGCATCATGGAATCCTTGAGACGCTGAGCAAGGTGGACAGGTTCATCCAACATCTCAACAACATCCTGCAGTTCGTCACTCAGCAGGAGGCTGGCAGCAAAGTGTTGGTGGACCTAGAGTGCAAGTCAGGCCGCCACAGGTCAGTGGGACAAGGATTTGCTGCCTACAGGTGTCTCAAAGTCCTTGGTTATGACGTTGTTCTCATTCATGCATCATCTTGGAAGTGGGGCGAGATGCGTTGTGGTGGTGTTTGCCATGGTTGTCAAGACACGGCTGCGAGCTTGGGACAAATTCGACATTTGATCCCGAACATGTCAAGGTTGGCACGATCACGAGGCAGTGTGAATTCAGGCCGTGACGTGCGTGACGCTCCAGCCGATGATGCTTCAGGTGAACATTCATCTCATCCTACATCAGATCATCCCACTGCAGGTCATCCTACATCAGATCAACTTGATGAGATTCGACGTTTGGTACAAGGACTTGCAACTGACGTTGGACATCTTCGGACAGAACAGGTTGAGATCAAAAGGATGGCTGAAACAGGACGAAGATCAAGGAGCCCCCTACATCGACGAAGATTGCCGACACCGCCATCACCACCAAGGCGCAGGAGATCCCCGAGCTTCAGTCGCAAGCTGCCCCCTTGGAGACACCCACAAGCATCCAGAGGAAGGAGCTTGGGAAGAGATCGAAGCCCATCTTCGAGACCAGCTCCATCAAGGCCAGTTTCTTCGAGACCTGCTCCCAGGAGTCCAGATCATCCACCTCCACATATTTCAGATGTGCCAGGGACCGATGAAGGATCCCGATCGACATTGCCACGACGTTCCAGAGAGCCCCCAAATGATCGTGATGAGCTTGAGCGATTGGTTCGCAACAACTTGGCATTGGATGGACCGTTCGACAACAAGAACATATCAGTGACATCATTGGACGGTGAACTTCTTAGTGAGGTTGTATCCTTCTGCGTTCGTGAGGGAAATCGTGACCGACTCTTTTGGATCTGCAGACCTGGAGTTGAAGACCCTCACAACAGCGGTGTCAGGATGAATGTCTTGATTCGAGATCACATCCGACCCAATCGAATCATCAAGGTTGCGAACAGCATCAAGCATTGGAGACGATCTACGTTGTGCAGACCTCGCAATGGAGGCACTTGGGAGCTCATCGAAGACAATGTCGATGGCAATACAATGGTGCGTTTGGACAACTCGTGGATTGACGTGGTCGTGTTTCACCACCCACCAGGGGTGTTCGATGACTCCGGGAGGGGAGCATACATGAGCGTTCACGTCAAGTTGACCCCCAACAAGAAACTTCGGGATGTAAGGGATGATTTTGAAAAGTCTTTGAATCCAAAAGTTGAGATGAAATCCTCAGAACCCAAAAGAATGTATGCAGTGAAGTCGAAGCCCCAGCCAAAGGTTTTGACGCCCAAGTTGGAACAAGATGATTCCGATTCTTATGAATATGACTATGAGTATTCTCCCACTGGTTTCATGGCCGTGCGTTTTGATTCCAACGTTGATTTGACAGTCCATCCTGATGAGAGGAGGACTATGAGCAAGAAACACAGAAAGATGGTGTTGGAAGGTATCAACAATCTCAACAACCATGATCGTGTGATGCAATCCAGTCTTGGGATGCAGCCTCAAGTTTCCAATGGGACCTCAGGGGTTGCAGTCATCACGTCGCATCCGACCCTTTTCCAGGATCTTTTCGAGCACACCTATGACGTTGGCGTGAATGCCGCGTATTTGGACGATGATGCTGAGCCACGTGGTTGGAGTGACATGTTTGAGGGTTGCACATTGATCATCGTTGCAATTGAGTACAAGTCAGAACATTATCCACTGTGTCATGGGGATCTTGTATTTGAGTTGGAACAGTATTGTGATGCCACAGGGTGTAGGTTTCTCATTGTTGATGTTGCACACACTGAACGATGGGAATCATTCAAAACACCACAGATTCCACATATCAACGAAGTTGGTCTTGCTTTTGTGTCAAATGATGATGAACTCATTCAAGGTTTTCAAGACTGGTCCATGTATCGACAATTGGATGACGTTTTGAATTGGGAGTTTTATCAATGGATTCGTGGTTGGTCACTTGGGCGTGAACTGGAGGATCAGATGAGCGTTGCCTTCCCAGCAGAGATTATTGAAGAGGCTCAGGAACATGGTGGGAACTGGGATGCAGTCGATGGCCCAGAAGATGTTGCATTGCAGGATCCGGTTGAGGACCTGACACAAGAAGAGACTCTTTTGGATGAAGTTGATATCCCTGGTTTGCCAGAGGATGAATCAGAAAGACGTAGGTCTTGGCGTAAACTTCCCCAGCGTGTCAGGATTGCTGTGCGTAGGTTGCACAGGGCTTTTGGACATGTCCCCAAGTCGGTGATGGTCAATTTGGCGCGTGCTGCAAAGGTGAGCAAGGAGTTTGTTGATGCAGTAAAGTTGCATAGATGTGAAACATGTGAGAAAACATCAGCTAAGAAACCCACTCACAAAGTCACGCTTCCAAGTGATTATACATTCAACCACACTTTGGGGATTGATGTATTGGAGTTGACAGATGTAACTGGACAGAAGTATCAAGTTCTCAACATGGTTTGCATTGGTACTTGTTTTCAACAGGCCGAGGTCGTGAACGTTGGAGCAGGTCAAGCTTCTTCGCGATCCTGTTTGGACGCACTCATGAAACCTTGGTTCAGTTGGGCAGGACATCCTGTTGCTATCATGTGTGACCGTGGATTGCACAATCGTGGTGTCTTGCAACAATACATGGATGAACACAACATTCAAGTGCACCATGTGCCCCTTGAGAGCCCGGAATCATTGGGCCGAGTAGAGAGGCATGGTGGTTTGTTGAAAGCTCTTTTCAGACGAGTGTGTACAGAAGTTGGGGCTTGTACCAAAGAACAGGTTGAGTCGTGCATCACACAGGTGCTTAGTGTGAAGAACGACTCTGCACGTGTTGGAGGTTTTTCTCCATCTCAGTGGGTGCTTGGTCGAGCTCCCCGTGGTGCAGCTTCACTCATGTCAGAGGAAGATCATGCGCAGCTCGGAGCCATTCAGGCCCGACATGATCCTTCATCAATTTTTGCATTACAACACTTGGCCAGAATTGAGGCACAAAAGGCTTTTGTTCATCTTGATTGTTCAAGAAGAGTTCAACGAGCGTTGACACGCAATGCCAGTGTGTTTGATCGTGAGTTCAACATTGGTGACCTCGTCACTTTTAGACGAGACAATCAACGAGGAGGAACGTCCTGGTCACCAACATGCCGAGTGATCGGACACGAGAACCAGAAGAACATATGGCTGCTATGTGGTAACGTTCCAGTACTTGTGGCTTCTCACAACATACGCATTGCTTCTCCTTCTGAGGCTCTTGCTCAATCAGTGTTGAATGGTGAACCTGTGATTCCATACAAGATCATCAACGATACAGGTCAACAAGCGTTTCTTGATGCAAGACAAGCAGATGAGGTTGAAGTTGTTCGTGAAGGTCCAGGACAAGCAGACGATGTTGAAGTTGTCCATGAGGACAATGCACTTCCCCCTATACCAGAAGTACCTGAAGATGAATGGGACATACGACCCGGTTTCTTTGAAGAAGATGAGGAGGAGGAAGACACAGGTCCTATGGAAGAAGACATCTTTTCACAAAGTAGAACTCCAGAAAGAAGAGTTGAAAGACCACGTCCAGGAGATGAAGATCATGAACGCAACGTGAGACCTCGAGTGGAGACTCACTTGCAACCTGAGTCGGAGAGAGGCTCATCATTTGTGCCATCTCGGTGAGACTCCCTTGTGCCTGATTCTACTGCAAGTGGCTCCGTTTCGGGACCACTATCCTCGCCGTCAGCATCATCTTGGCCATTACGAAGAGAACTTTTGAATGACTTGCCGCATCAATTGCGAACACATCTTGAAAGAGCTCGCGAGAGAGACTCAGAACGAAGTCCTGAAGAACGACAAGAAGCACGAGCATTGTTTGCATCATTTTTGTCCCAGGAAGTTGATGGAGTTCCTGAGGACGAGGAGTTAGGCAAGAAAGTGTTGAAATCAATCCACTATGAATCAGCGCCACCTGATGTACAGAAGAACATCATGGATGCCAGAACCAAGGAGTGGAACAAGTTCCTTGAGTTCGCTGCTGTTGTTGAAATTTCAAAAGAAGATGCTGAGAGGTTGATTGCAGAAGGGCATCAATGTATTCCCAGCAAGTGGGTTGATGTTGATAAGAACCAATTTATGAAGGGAAGAACAGACCAAGAATATGTGCCAAAGTTCAAAAGTCGGTTGGTGTCATGCGGCAATTTCGAAGTCAGTGAAGGTCTGAGATCAGACAGTCCTACAGCAGACACAGAAGCTCACAACATTCTTTGCTGTTGGGCGGCGATCCAGGGTGCACAATTGCACAGTGCGGACGTCGCATCCGCATATTTCCAAGGTCGTCCTCTCGACAGAGTCCTCATTATGAGACAACCCCGAGGAGGTCTCCCGGGAATTGATCCAGAGGTCTTTTTCCTTGTGAGAGTGCCTGTGTACGGATTAACTGACAGCGGTCGAGGTTTTTGGTTGAGATTGGACGGAGATGCCCGATCCAGTGGCTTGAAACAATCCAAGTTTTATCCAGGATTGTATTTTCTTCCGGGACCCGACAAGGATTGCGTTGCACTTATGGCGACTCATGTGGATGACATCTTGTACGCATATATTCCTAAGGGAAAGTCAGTGATCGACAGCTTCTTGGAGAAGTTCAACTTGGGATCTAGTGAATCAAATTCGTTTCGCTATTGTGGCAAGCAATTTGAGCGTACTGCAGATGGAACAATCACCCAAGACACTTGTGACAACACCCGTCGCATCAAGCCGATCAAGATCGCGCCGGGAAGATCAGCGTCCGAGCCGTTGGGTAAGGATCCGCCTGTATTTCTGGAGCAACAGTTGCCATTTTGCACGATGCAAATGCCGTAGTACAGCTGGCACAACAAGGCATTGAGAACAAACTTATTTTTCCAGGTGGACATCTAACCTGGGGAGAGGTTGGTATCATTACAGTAACAGATGCTTCATTTTCAAATGAGAAGAACTACAAATCACAACAAGGTCGTTTCCATTTTCTTGGAGACATCAATGAGATCAAAGACCCCAAGACTACATCCTACAGGGTGATGCCATTGGGATTTGCATCAAATACAATTCGGCGAGTATGCCGCAGCACTCTTCAATGCGAAGCTTATTCACTGCAGGCTGGACAAGAGAGCGGTGACAAGCTACGTGGAGCATTGGCCGAGCTGATGGGCCAACTTGACTCGATGAAAACATGGTTGGATGACAGCCGCAGCTGCATTCCACAACTGATGCTTTCAGACTGCAGGTCTTTAACAGACCATCTTGCGAGTGAGGTACTTGGCAGGGTCGCAGACAAACGACTCGGCATTGAGTTGCAGTCGATTCACGAGTCACTTTGGCAAGACGGCCGGAGGACCTGGGACATACATCATGGCGGAGGAGACATCGTTACCTGGATTGCTACAGGGACTATGGTCTCGGATGCTCTGACCAAGAGCATGCGCCCGGACCTCATTATCCGCGTCTTGCAGGAGTGCATTTACCGTGTACAGAAGAAGCCTTAGAGCCAACTTTTTCACTAGCATCATGTGATCCTTGAAGAACAGGTTGAGTGTGAGTTTGACCTGTATAATGTATATTTTGTATAGCCAAGTGATCACATGCCCCAGTTGACATTTGGCTTTAGGGCCCTTGAGTCATACCGCGCTGCCGTGGTAAAAGTTGGGCACTAACGATCCCGTTTCCAATCCAGACCATTTTCAATGGGTAAATCCACTATTTCGACTGGGCCATTTTCAATAGCAAACTGCTAGTCATTACCAGAGGGTAACTAAGATAGCTATGGATAATCATCCCATTCCCCCATTCTCTACTAAGCACCATTAAGATATATATAACCACCACGAACGATAGATCATGATAGATCTATGTATCATAAACTCGAAAAAATGGGAGCCCCAACTTCGCCAACTCTACGGGCCTGGTCCCTTCTTCGAGGTGTGGAAGAAGAAGGAGCACAGCCTTCGTCGCGGCTTCATTACCGAGAACGAGATGAGCTGCGGCAGCCCGGAAGCCAAGTCACCCGAGGAGCAGATCGCCAAGGCGCCCAAGGCGATGTATACCAAGGAGATTTGGAAGAAAGCAGGTAAAAATCGGTCAAAATCGTGGTTAACATAGTGAAGTGCTTCGGTGAAGTTCAGAGTGGTTCAACATGGTAAAAAATGAGTATAGAGTATAGAGTATATATATATATATGTATATATATATAAAGTTATTGGAAGTGGTTATGATGATTAGCCCCTCCCCCGTAATATTAATTACCCAAACGAGGCCATATCAAGGGTATTAACACAATGGTAAACCATCTGACCATAATAAAAGTATTTCTTGGCTTCACCACACAATGGTGTTTTCTAGGAACATCATTTGAAATCGGTGGTCTCGCCCTGAGGAATATGGCACCTTTATGAAGCAAGATGAATTGTTCGGAGGACGCCCGGTGTACTACAACGAGATGTACAAGATGTTCATGCTTTACGTTGAACCGTTGCAGGAATGGAAGTTGAGTTACCAAAAGGACAACACGCAACTTGGGCGATGAGCTTTGCTGGTGAATTTTTTGATTGTCCCAATGGGTTCCATTCTGGTTTCCATTCACCAGAAAAGGGGTATTTCTCGATTTTTTCCATTTTTTTTGGCTCTTTCTCAAGAGAAACGTCCAAGGCAAGGTGAGGAGAGAAGTGGAAAGACCCAAGGCTACTCTCCGGCCGCGGCCATCTGGATGGACGACGGCGAGGTCATGGAAGTCTACGCCTTTGATCCGGATCAGAGTCTCAATACAGCGGTGCCTGAGGGATGGAAAGATTCCTGGTGAGCCGCATGGTGATTTTTGTTTTTTCCATGACGATGGGGAAGTCCTCCAAAAAATATGGGAAAAGATCGAAAACTTGGGGCACCCCAAATTTTGAGACATTGCCATTTTTCCATTTTTCCATCATTTTTATGGTTCCCTTCCGTAAATCTAAGGATCCCGAGTTCCCTCATTCCGTGGAAAGCCTGGGCAAGCGCTTTGAAGGTGAAGAATGTGAGTGGGTCCGAGCTCTGGCCTTGTCCACCAGTCCAGTTCTCTTCCACAAAGCGGAGCCAACCGACGCCTGCCAGGGACAACTGGGAGATGCCTGGTTGATTGCTGCTATCGCAGCTGTGGCGGAATTTCCCAACTACCTGAAGGACAAGATCTTCAGCACCAAGCAGGCCACTGCGGATGGCAAGTATGAGCTTCAACTCTTCGACTGGAAAGGCAGTCAAAGCTGGAAACAGATCCAGGCGGGACCGGTGGTTGGTTAGTAGCGGGTTACTACCATTTGCAGTTGGTTTCATAGGACCTCGGAGAACACCATGATAGGACATACTTGTTCACCAAAGCGGTACAATGGGGGTTTTGGGGGTGTCAGCTGAAATTCATGTGGCCCAGGTGGATGACTACCTTCCGTGCATCCCTCGAAAGAAGAATGAACCTGGGCAGAAAGTCTTCTTTGCCGACTTCTCGGATGGCGAGATGTACGTGCCACTGCTGGAGAAGGCCTTTGCCAAGATGTTTGGCTCCTATCAGGCCAGGTGAAAAAAACCACCGACCTGGGTAGACCGGGTAGTAGGTGTATGAAAATCATCGAAAATTGAGGTTTGTTGTGTATTTTTTGAGGATATCGAAGAATCTTAGCCAAAAAAGGATTGGCAATGTAAAAAGTGGTCAATTCATGTCAATTCTTTTGATCCATGACAGGGTTCCCAATTCATGAATCGATTCAATACATTCTTAAGGGGGGATTCCCTGAGGACCAAAGTTGCAATTGGATCTCACTGCCAGGATTTTTTTTTGATCCATTAGAACATTACGAATCATAGTCAGACCCCCTTTGGGGTTGCTATAGATATTGGTGATATTGGATATGGGCCAAAATTAGATAACCCTAACTTACCCTAACATTGGATGGTTCATGCATGTCTGCCAAATTTTTCTGCGGTCCCTGGGGTGGATCCTACATCGCGGCAGGAGTTGCACTACGGCGACACCGCCATGGCTTTTGCTGCTCTGACGGGTTGTATGGAGGTACACCGCTACGGAACCCACCTGGGGAACACCAAGGCCCTGACCAAGGCAATCGGAGTCCAATTTGTTGGCAACCGAGAAACACTAAAAGAATCTGCATGTTTCAAAAGGCATGTTTTCTTTTTTTTGGATCCTTTTTTTGTTGGGTTTCACTATTTTGCTGCCCAACAGTTCTGTTTTGGCAAGGCTTCCAGTGGCACTCCGGTAAAGTGGCAAGTCACCTCGCGGGAGGGCTTGACCGTGCGCGTGAAGAGCGATCTGAAGAGCACCAAGCTGGGCGTTTTGGCGAGGCATGCCGTCTTTGAGGAGTTGGACCGGGAGGGCTACCGCAGCTGGGCTGAACGGCCCCCTGGGGGGTGCAGTCCAAATTCGCCCAGATTTTTGGAGATCCCAGGAATTGGTTCAACAAAATTATGGGACCCAATTGACCTGTTATTTTTCGTTGGCTGTAATGGGGTCTCATCGATATCGATTTTCCCTCGGACTCCAATCTGAGATTTTGAGAGTTGAATCAGTGCTATTTTTGAGCCTTGAGTCTTTCTTACATGTTGAAATGTTATTTTTGC
This sequence comes from Cladocopium goreaui, assembly GCA_947184155.2. NCBI lineage: Eukaryota > Dinophyceae > Suessiales > Symbiodiniaceae > Cladocopium > Cladocopium goreaui. The sequence goes on from CAMXCT020002557.1 coordinate 1,011,125, forward strand.
CACCCAATCACTGAGGCATTTTCTTCAAGAAATTGGAGGGCGAGGGTCCGGAGTCGGGTTGGATCTCCTACTACCGTGCCGGCAAGAAGGCCGCAGAACGCCAGACGCCTGTGCAGTGGGGCTTCAGCAGCACGAAGGTTGGAGAGCGGTACAAGAAGCTGCGAGTTGCTGAGGGGTTTCCCAAGTCATGGGTGTGTCCCCAAGTCACCCAAGTCCTTCGAGCTTTAGTACTGAACCCCCAATGGTGACTTGGGGATCCCCAATGGCCTAAGAAACCAACAGATGCTTTTTTTTTTTTAAATAATCCCATTCTCAATATGAAATCCCCGAAGCCGTGGTTTCGTATGTTTTGGGGTCCCAAAAGTGGGGGCAGTACAGGGAGGATGGGGGTCTTCTTCCTGCCTCCACTTTGGGGGATGAGTTTGGGATTTGATTAAGACTTGGGGCTGCAAGTGGTTTCCTATACGCTGGAGCCGCTTCCTTCAAGTGATCATCTCGGTTTTCTTTGGCATCATTTTCCAATTGGTGAATCCAACATGTTTTAGTGCATCCAACGTGAAGATGGTGAGTTGTTTCCCAGCAAATGAATGGTGAAGATCACTCAGACTTGGGGAACCCATCGATTTTCCACGATTTTTCCACAGACGTTTGGGGCCGTTTCTACCCAGGAAGGAAGATGTGAAGGCCATGGAGGGTGACATGTGGAGTAAATTGGTCACAGCAGATGAAGCCAATGATCTCATTGTAGTGAACTTTGAGTTCAAAGGTGCCATGGGAGGTGTTTTTTTTTCATTTTTTCCAGCTGAAAACAGGAAAACAATCCCAGTGGATGCAGGGCATGGCTTCTCACTGCATTTTTTTCCCATTTTTTCCAGCATTTTCCAGCTGAAAACGCGAAAATCCCGAAAACCAGGTGTGAATGCCAAGGGCCGACCCCTTTATGGCACGCGCCCGGATGGATTGATGCCGCGCCACGTTTACTCGGTACTGCGTGCCGTGGAGGTTCCTGGGGAGATCTGGGAGGAGCCCAAGCGGATGGTCTGCCTGAGGAATCCCTGGGGCCGCTGTGAATGGCAGGGACCGTGGAAAGATCAAGGTGCGGCCCAGATTTTGGGTGATGCGGCTTTGAGAGAGAGAGAGAGAGAGATATATATATATATGTGTGTGTGTGTGTGTGTGACCTAATAATGTGTGCAAACCTAAGAATGAGTGCGGATTTTCATACTCAAGCATCTGGGGTTTGTATGGAGGTGGTCCCCAAGGTTGTAGGCATTGTAGGCTGTGTGAGGAAAGGAACGTGAATCTCCTGGAAGGTCCTTGAGATCTTTGAGAAAGAAGCTGCAGTTGCCACGTTCAATAAGATGTCAATTCAAGCTAAAAGCCCAACAGACAGCCGAATTCAAGTAGTTTCCATTAGTTTCCCAATGATTTTAGAAAAGCACCTCTTTTTAAAGAAAAGTGGCATACCAGAAGCAGCGTGGCCCAATTTGTGGCGATGCCGGGGAAGTGGCCCAACGTTGTGTTGCGATCATTGTTGCGCACAAACTGCGCAGGGATCCCTGCCGCGGACATGGGAAAAGACGCCTGAAGCTTTATATTTGTGTAACTATGTGTAACTAATATAGTATAATATGTATTAATATGCCATTAATATGTATTAATATGTATTCATATGTATTCATATGTATTAAGATGTATTAATATGTATTAATATGTCATTAATATGTATTAATATGTCATTAATATGTATTAATATGTATTCATATGTATTAATATGTCATTAATATGTATTAATATGTATTCATATGTATTGAGATGTATTAATATGTATTAATATGTCATTAATATGTATTAATATGTCATTAATATGTATTAATATGTATTCATATGTATTAAGATGTATTAATATGTATTAATATGTCATTAATATGTATTAATATGTATTTATATGTATTAAGATGTATTAATATGTATTAATATGTCATTAATATGTATTAATATGTATTGATGTATTAATATGTATTAATATGTCATTAATATGTATTAATATGTATTCATATGTATTCATATGTATTAAGATGTATTAATATGTATTAATATGTCATTAATATGTATTAATATGTATTGATATGTATTAAGATGTATTAATATGTATTAATATGTCATTAATATGTATTAAAATGTATTAATATGTATTAATATGTCATTAATATGTATTAATATGTATTCATATGTATTAAGATGTATTAATATGTATTGATATGTATTAATATATATATATATATTAACATGAATTACCAAGTGCCTATTATACAGAAAGTGGATAACATGCATATAATATAATTAGAGATCTGAATCCTTAGCGCTTCACTATCTCTCATCCACTTCATGGGCTGTCTCAGGTGATGAGTGGACGGCTCACGAGGACATTGCGCAGGAATTGAAGCCGGGCAGCAAATTCGATGGCCTCTTCTGGATGGCGTGGGATGATTTCGAATGGTGCGCCGACACCCTGACCATCGTCCCAGCAGGGATCCCAGTGAAGAGAGCGGCACATGAGGAGGAGGATAGTGCCGGTGAAGATTGACGAAATGGAGCAGCCCAGTCTCTTCAGGGCAGCAAAGTGTCTCACCAATTGAACGATGATCCCTTTGCCCGGTGACCAAAAATGACCACGTGGTTTGGTTACAGTGCCATAAATCATACCCCAGTCATCACCATATATAGGTGGTATAAACAGTATAAACCATTCCCAGTCATGGGTGGTTTATGACATTGTTTTACCAACATTACAAATGAACCGAATCTTATACAGTTGCAGGCCTCGCCACAGAAAAACATATCCGCCGGCATGTTCCAAGGCATTGTCAGGGTGGATGTTTTTTCACTTGTTTCACCCAGCTCAGCTGAGCTGCGGTCGTGAAGAGAGAACAAGGCCCAGAAAAAAGAACCGCTGTGCAGCCTGGAGCAACTACCCTCTGGTAAACATACAAAAAGCTATTGAAAATGGCCATAGAAATAGTGGATTTTCCCATTTAAAATGGTGATTTTCCATAGCTATGTTAGTTTACCAGAGGGTAACTCTCCATGTTCGCCATCTTCACCTCGATGGTCCTTGAGTAAACACATCCTGTCTTTTCTGCTGCTGTGATTTTTCAGGTCGCTGCAAATCCAAAAACACCAAAATGAAACACAAACATCCATGACCTGCAAGTTATCACTATATATATATATAATTATATATTATTTTGATTTGTCGTGTGCTTGCAGACTGCACTTCTTCCCCATGGTTTTCTTTGAGTGTGGGAAGTATGGTCAGACCAGTTGTTAAGTCCCATCATGAATCATCACTTCGCCGCAGTTCGCCCCTTCGACGACGTAGCAATTTCCGCCATGGGGACCTAGGCTTCCATTTTTAGGTTGGGCCTATGCCACCCACGAACTTCGTCAAAGTGGATCAGCTGACGCCGAATTCTTTGAACGTCGACCTTGTTGTGAAGGCCGCGGCTGTTTGGTTAGGCTAGGAGGGAACCAAGGAACTACGAACTATTTGTATCTGATGGTATCCATATTTTCCACCGCATTTCATAGGAACCGAAGGGCTACTAAGCAACTAGGACTGGGACTTTCTGACCCACCTGGCACCAGCCCCAGCCCGGTCATGGCCACCCTGGAGAAATGTTGACCGTTTTTGGGCAGTTTTTTGGCGGGAATCCTTCTAGTTCTCGGTTGGCAAATCATCATGTTTTGCTGGTAACTCTCCTAATTCATCCACCACAGTTGGCATTCATCTGGGGTTGTGCAATTGCAAAGGTACTTTGACTGAAAACAGCCAATCATCCAATCCTAAACTACATCATTTTCCCGCAAAAAATGTGTACCAGACACACCTCCCAATGCGAGGCCTGGTCATCCTTCCATTTTCGTTTTCACCAGGCCACCAACAGGGGGTTCCCTGCCCTCAGGTGCTACATTGCGATGCCTCCTTACAATGTTTGGGCGGCTCGCAGTTCAGCTCAGTCACTGTTGGGGATGAGACTGGCACAGTTGGGAGGCCTAGCCGAATAGCGAATAGTTGGCCCATGTTGCCGCACCAGCTTCCATCATTTTCTATCATTTTTCATCATTGTCCACCATTTTCCACGAGTTTCGATCAAGAATTCAACCACAAAAAGCCATCGGTTCCATCGTTTTCCCATGAGTTTCCCCTGCATTTCTTCAGCATTTCCATCTTCTCCCAGTAGAAGTTTCGAGCAAAAACATCACTTTCCATCCTCCCTGAGGTCATTCTTCGCCTGCCAGCGCAACAGGCTCCGAGCTGTCAAACATTCTCGGAGATTTCTCAAAGAAAAAAACCATTTGGAAGATGGTGAATGTTGACACCATATTCTATGTTGACTTGAGGATAACTCTCTCTCTCTCTGTATATATATATATATTTAAAAAATAATGTATAACTGACATAGATATATAACTTACATACATAATACACATTTTTTTTACATAGATAGATAGATAAGATAAGATAAGATAGATAGATAGATAGATAGATAGATAGATAGATGATAGATGATAAATGTAACATAGAAATTGATGTTAGATGTTCGCATTGCGTGGGACTGTCAGATCTGGGTTGTCTGAAAACATAGGGATCATGTCTATTATAAAGCTGATAAAACTGTCAGATTGATGATTTACCTGTTATACAATCCAATGGCGATTTTTTCATAGGGAGAATGATGATCAACTGATCTGCAGGACTGACAGGAAATTTTGTCGGTGTTTGGATCGAACTTTTCTGATCCAAAAACATTCTGGTTCTGCTTTCTCTTTTTTCCCTTTTTGTTGGTAAGGAATTGGAAGGGTTGGGGCAACACCCCTTTGCATTGCCATGAAACGCTGTTTCCTCCACCAGAAAGTGGATGTTTTCCGTTTGCGGGTCTGTCTCAAATTAGGTCTATCCGTCTATCCAAAGTAAAGGTTACTGAATGATGGTTACCCCTTCTTGTTCACCATAAACGAACGATTTTGACTATGGCCATAACTGGTTCAACTACCAAATTATGGCTTCCATCATCTAATTGGCCAGATGTTTCTTGTAGTAGATGCTTGGGATGTCTCACAAAGGTCTAATCTTTGGAATCGGTTTTTTCTTTTTGGGTTCAAACAATGCCGTTTGTTGACGTTCCTGCTTGTTCCGACAAACCCCCCTTTAAGCGAGTTTGTCGGAGGCAAGTTCAGGACCTGGATCTGATGTCTGATTCAAAACCATCAGCAAATGAAGCAAGAAAAAATACCATCTGGTTATGTCAAAATGATGGGTAAATGATGGGTAAATCATGGTAAACTACTGTAATTACTGAAAAATAGCCTCTGGTTATGTCAAAATAGCTATTGAAGCCATGGCCCAGTCGAAATAGTGGATTTACCCATCGATAGCATGGTGGATCTTTCCATAGTTATGTAAACGTTTACTAGAGGGTACATCCCAAAAAGGTTCGCCTCATTTATTGCGGCGATGTGAACATTAGATATGGAAACGCCACGATTGAATAGATTATGTTTTCCTAGGGAAACCGCTGTGGTTTTCCAGGTTCCATATCATGTTTTTTTTTCCTCATATCTACTGGAGAGTGTCCCCTTCGATTTTTCTGGTCATCAGCCATCATTTTCTGGATTGCAGCCAGACGTTTAGTTTGCCATACACTTAGATTACCCTTTGCTTATCTAACATAGCTATGGAGAATGACGCATTGATGATTTATGATGATTTACCTGTGAAACATGATGATTTTCCTGTTCGCTACGTAAAATTGCCAGAGGGTACATAGGTAAACAGAATTTCTACATATTTATCCCACTCAAAGTTGAGAACTTTTGGCAGGTCAAACCACCAGATGCCTATTTTTCGGCCGATTTTTTCTGAGGTGAACGGTTGGCATCATATGCCTAGTGTCAACATGTGCGACATATAGTAACCCCCAAAAAGACAAAAACAACCGTAGAATCCAGTTCTAGAATAGTGATAAATACTACTAAAGTCTATCTTTTTTGGGGGTTAGTTTTTCCCCTGTTTAGGTAGAAGGACATCCATGTTCATCGCATATCTTGATCTCCCTGAGATAGCGTGGAGCATCCACCATGGATTTCATTGACTTCCCAGCTATAAATCTCAATTTTTGGGGATTTCCCCATGATTTTCCCCTAATTTCCCCAAGATTTCCCCCAAGATTTCCCATGATTTCTCAAGATTTCCCCTAATTTCCCCAGATTTTCCCAGGATTTTCCCATGATTTCCCAAGATTTCCCATGATTTTCCCATGATTTTCCCTAGGATCCTCCCATGTTTGGCTGGATTTTTCCCAGCCGAGATTCGGGGTCCGCCATCCCCCCAGGCCCGTTTCGATCCGGGCAGCACGCTGGTGCTGCGCAGCGCCAGGGCGGAGACGTGCTATGGCCAACTACGCCTCGAATTGGGAAGGCCGGGACGTGCTATGGTCACAGGCCACGTTAAGGAGATGTTGGCCATAGAAATAGATGGTTTTCCCATTAAAGATGGTGATTTTCCATAGTTAAATCATTAAAAATGGTGATTTTCCATAGTTAAATCATTAAACATGGTAATTTTCCATAGTTAAATGTGGTGGAATTGATTTCCAACATACCATCTGGTTATGATTAACATAGCCATGGTATAGATGGCCCATAGAAATAGAATGAAATAGATGGTTTACCGAACTTACAAATGGTGATTTTCCATGGCGAACTGCTAAATAACCAGATGGTAACTCTAATAGAACTGATGGGTTACACATGATAATTTAACTAGATAACTATACTATTTCCATATACAAAAATGGTTTCAACTACAGTAGGGCAGTAGGGTATGTCAACTATAGCTGATTGGTGGTTTGGAACATTTTTTATTTTTCCATATGTTGGGACTAATATTTTTCAGAGGGGTTGAAACCACCAACCAGTTAGTTATGGGATATGGGGATAGGTATGGATAGGTCAATGGTCAGAACCTATTGCTACTTTTTTTAAGATTTGGGGGAATAATCATCCATTAACCAGCTATTTTAGGTTACCTTGGGTACCAGGGGTATGACCCATAACCATATTTGTGAAAAAAATGTGTTATAAGTTATAATGGGGAATCATATACATATCATAATACACACACACATATATATACATATATTTGCATACATACACGATGGGTTAAATAGCCTAATCATTGCGTTCAATAGCCTATTAACCATCCTATTACTAATCCTATTCCTGTGGGACCCACCCAGTGCCATAAACAATCCCCAATATTTACAGTATCTAAATGGATGTACAAAAATCATCCCCAAATGGTAGGTTTATGGCATTGGGTTTACCATAAACGGAATGGGGATATATGTATAGTTTTTGAGATACATCTTGAACAATCCGAAAAATATATTACCAACCATTTCTTGCGTAACATTTTATGGGATTTATGGATTGCATAGGCATAGTCAACAAATGTCAACACTGGCCATGGGTCAGTTTGGGGCCTTTCCATCCCCATAAATGGGATGAGTTGTGTTTAGGATCATATTGTGGAACAGGTGATTCAACCTGTTTTTGGGTCAAGTAGTGGTAACGCCAGCTGTTGCTAGTTGAACAGTGATTTTCTAAAGATGGGCCTCCCCATTTTTGGAAAAACTTGTTATGCTCTCGTAATCTAACATACCTATGGAAACATATCCAGTTGTGGATGCTTTATCTATGATGTCCGTGGCCGTTTTGCCCCATTTTCCATGGCTATGTTTGATTACCCAAGGCTATTTCATCAATATTCCATTCATCTAAGTACCATATCAGAGATCCCCATCCGCATCATGCCTCAGATCGCTTGAGACTTAAGGGCCTTGACTTAAGCGTCATCTTTGAACCGATCCCCGCGGTTCACCATATCAACACCCCCCAGTCACCATGGCGGATGGGGATGAAACCAGCCCATCCTACGGTTCCAGTCGTTGTCTCATCCCCTAGATTATTCCATTCTATTTTTGGGGTTGAATATGAACACGGGATGATAAGAAACCACTACTAACCATGAATAATCAACACTATATATAAACCATGAATAGCTATTCTTCTTCTTCTTCTTCTTCTTCTTCTATATATATATATATATCCTATAACCACCATCAACCACTATCAACCACTATTAGCCGTTACCATGAATACTGATGCACAACTATCAACCAACCATAACTGCCATAACTCTTCATCACTATCAACCATTAACATCCATTAACCACTATTAACTGCCATTAATGGTGTCATTTGGGGAAGGCTCTGCTGGGCGCAGGTGGAGTCGCCTAGCCTTAGCAGACTCGGCAAAGCTCACGCCCAAGCTGCAGAACGACATGTCGGCCGTGGCTGGGCTCGCTCCGCCGGACATTCCGGTGGATGCGTTTGGAGGAACCCAGAAATCCGGGGAATTTGATGGTTGTTGACAAAATTCCATGGTTTTTGAGGAACCCAAACAAAAAATCTCCAGGAAACTTAGGACATTCGATGGTTTTTGTATGTTTTTGTCAATGTCCCATGTTTTTTTTGATGTTTCTTCAATTCAAAAAGATCCGTTGAAATGATGGTAAAACGCGGATGAAAGCATGTCAACACCAAGTTTCACCCATAGTTTTTTTTTGAGATTTTTCGCTCTCAAAAGCCAAGTGGAGTGGGTTTTTCATACAGGGTCCTGCAGAGATTCTCCACGTTGCTGAGGTTCAGTATTGCCTTACGAGATGACCATGTGCCAAAGAAGCAGCTCAGAACGTGCCATTCCAGCGGCAAAAAACTGAAGTTTATGGGAACCGGTCTGGACCATGTAGGTGTGACCTGAAGATTTCATAGGATTCTGGATTATGATAATCAATCAAGGGATTTAGGCATACGATATTTGCAGACAAACCCATGTTGTTTGACACTCCTGAGCTGGTCTTTAAAAATGTAGTGGCCTGCTAGGGTGTTCACTGCTCAAGCGATTGGCCACTTGTGAGGGCGCTAATTTGCAGCCATGGGAAAGACACGTGTGATCTCCAAGGGTTACCGACATGGCACTCGTGACAAGTATTCCAAGAAGTACAGGACCAAGGGAAGACCTGGCTTGGCAAGGTACTTGGTGAACTTCAAGCGTGGAGACTATGTGGACATTGTCGCTGACCCCTCCATCCAGAAGGGATTGCCATACTCGTTCTACCATGGCAGGACTGGAATTGTCTTCAACGTGAACCGCAATGCCCTGGGAGTTGAGATGACCAAGATTGTGGGCAACCGTCAGCTGCGCAAGCGCATCCATGTGCGCATTGAGCACGTGCGCAAGTCCCGATGCAACGAGGCTTTCCTGCAGCGAGTGAAGGAGAATGACAAGAAGAAGGCACAGGCCAAGAAGGAAGGCAAGAGCATCGTTTGCAAGCGCGTGCCTGAGGGACCAAAGGAGATGAAGACGGTGACGGCTGAGGCTGATGATGTTGAGGTGCTGGCACCCCTGCCTTTCGTTGAGAACTACTTCTGAGAGTCCACACGCCATCAGGCCAGTCGTGACCAGAAGTCTTCACAGCCGCGAGCAGAGTAAAAAGGTGACAGAACACTTCTAGAATTTGTTGTGGGCTTGGATGGTTCGGGTAGTGGATTTGTCCATTTGCACAGACTGAAGGGTTGAATACCGGCTTGCATCTCTGATATAGTGTGACAGAGTGTGACATTTTATGATTTCTATGCGCATATTTTCGCATCCAGGTTCCTAGTGAGCGACTGCTGCATATGACTCTCGGACCAATCTCGCAATTCCTACACGTTCACTCACAGCTCATCTTGGAGAAACAGCCAGTCAGGCAACGGATGTTCTGTGCGGGCCTTAGGTGTTCACTGCTCAAGCGATTGGCCACTTGTGAGGGCGCTAATTTGCAGCCATGGGAAAGACACGTGTGATCTCCAAGGGTTACCGACATGGCACTCGTGACAAGTATTCCAAGAAGTACAGGACCAAGGGAAGACCTGGCTTGGCAAGGTACTTGGTGAACTTCAAGCGTGGAGACTATGTGGACATCGTCGCTGACCCCTCCATCCAGAAGGGATTGCCATACTCGTTCTACCATGGCAGGACTGGAATTGTCTTCAACGTGAACCGCAATGCCCTGGGAGTTGAGATGACCAAGATTGTAGGCAACCGCCAGCTGCGCAAGCGCATCCATGTGCGCATTGAGCACGTGCGCAAGTCCCGATGCAACGAGGCTTTCCTGCAGCGAGTGAAGGAGAATGACAAGAAGAAGGCACAGGCCAAGAAGGAAGGCAAGAGCATCGTTTGCAAGCGCGTGCCTGAGGGACCAAAGGAGATGAAGACGGTGACGGCTGAGGCTGATGATGTTGAGGTGCTGGCACCCCTGCCTTTCGTTGAGAACTACTTCTGAGAGTCCACAAGCCATCAGGCCATTCGACCAGAAGTCTTCACAGCCGCGAGCAGAGTAAAAAGCTGACAGAACACTTCTAGAATTTGTTGTGGGCTTGGATGGTTCGGGTAGTGGATTTGTCCATTTGCACAGACTGAAGGGTTGAATACCGGCTTGCATCTCTGATATAGTGTGACAGAGTGTGACATTTTATGATTTCTATGCGCATATTTTCGCATCCAGGTTCCTAGTGAGCGACTGCTGCATATATGACTCTCGGACCAATCTCGCAATTCCTACACGTTCACTCACAGCTCATCTTGGAGAAACAGCCAGTCAGGCAACGGATGTTCTGTGTGGGCCTTAGGTGTTCACTGCTCAAGCGATTGGCCACTTGTGAGGGCGCTAATTTGCAGCCATGGGAAAGACACGTGTGATCTCCAAGGGTTACCGACATGGCACTCGTGACAAGTATTCCAAGAAGTACAGGACCAAGGGAAGACCTGGCTTGGCAAGGTACTTGGTGAACTTCAAGCGTGGAGACTATGTGGACATTGTCGCTGACCCCTCCATCCAGAAGGGATTGCCATACTCGTTCTACCATGGCAGGACTGGAATTGTCTTCAACGTGAACCGCAATGCCCTGGGAGTTGAGATGACCAAGATTGTGGGCAACCGCCAGCTGCGCAAGCGCATCCATGTGCGCATTGAGCACGTGCGCAAGTCCCGATGCAACGAGGCTTTCCTGCAGCGAGTGAAGGAGAATGACAAGAAGAAGGCACAGGCCAAGAAGGAAGGCAAGAGCATCGTTTGCAAGCGCGTGCCTGAGGGACCAAAGGAGATGAAGACGGTGACGGCTGAGGCTGATGATGTTGAGGTGCTGGCACCCCTGCCTTTCGTTGAGAACTACTTCTGAGAGTCTACAAGCCATCAGGCCAGTCGTGACCAGAAGTCTTCACAGCCGCGAGCAGAAAAGTCCTGCTTGTGTTGGGGCCTTTGTGGTGGTGTGATTGGGGATAGCGGTTTGATGCCCGATCAATATTTGCAAGGGAGTGATTTTGGAGTTGGGGACAGTTAGGGGTTTGTTTCAAATTGATACGGTCACCACCGGGCCCAGTCCTTTGGTGACAGAAATTGTGCCAAAAAAATCACAGCGCCAGTTGGTGATGTCGTGCCAACCGTTGTCTCCGCAGTCGCTGGTGCCATTTGGCTCGGAGACGCCTGGCGCCTCTGCGCCCGGCGTTGAGTCAATGAGTCAAGTCGCGTCGTGGCCTCAGTCGCCGATGGCCGGACATGTCGAAACTGCAGAACGGTGATACCCTATAGTCCCTATAGTAAACTGACAAGGATGTGACAAATCAGCAATTTTCTAGATGATTTTGAGGGGACACCATAGATTTTCCACATCTACGTTAGTTTATCCTAGAGTATCATGTGGTAACCCCCATGAGAAACAATCTCGACCATGACGATCAATGGGTGATATTAAAAACATCCCCAAAGGTGTAGGTTTAGTTTTGGGTTGCCCACATTTGTGGGGAATAATGTCTTGGGGACATGGATTTTCTGACCAACATTGACCAACAATAATATGATTCACTGGGGTGTAGTAGCTGTGGTACAGATGGGGCAGCTAGCTCGCTACACAATGGCGCTGATTCCAATGGGAAAAACTAAAAAAAATCCACCCGCCCTGGGTAGCCTTTCTGACAAACTATAGCAGCGGTAGAAAAACTTTGACTTTCTTGACGCTGAAGAGCTTGAAGACTTTGCTATGGTAAACACATGCCACACAGAAAGCTCAAGGGGAATTTACAGAAGAGGTACAAGGTGATTTGTTGCGCACGGAAAAACATGGAGAGATCTGAAAGATACGAAGGCGTGATGAAAGCACTGAAGAAAAATCCAGATAAATCAATGAAGAACAAACACATAGATCTGCTTAGATTAGATAGATAGATAGATAGATAGATAGATATGTTTAGATCGGTATGCTAAAACTTCAGACTTTAGAGACTTGAAACTTGTTTTGAATAGATAATTTGTGTTTGCCACCACCATTCTTGAACCTCTGAGGCTTCAAAGTGCTGCCGCCGCGAGCGGCTCCAGCACGGCAAAGACCGGGCCTCCCGTGAAGTCAACGCCTCGACGGGAGGGAACGCAGAGGGAAACAGGTGGCTGCTGAATTTCAGGTACTGAGTGATTTAACCAGACCGGAACCAAGAATTAACACATCGAGTTGTGATTTTTCGTGTCAAGGATCAAGGATTTTATATGATTTTATCAAGCGTTGAAGTTGTAGACTGACCTCAGCGTTTCAGCTGCTGAGGTATGGTGTCTCTGACCCCATTTCATTGCAGGCACGGCCTGCAGCAACGGGCGGATCCCGTAATCCCAAGATCCCCCGGATATAACACAGCAGTTGATCCAACAGGGGACCAATGGCTGCTCCAAAAATGGCACCAAAAGCCGATGAGTCTAGCCGTTGGTTAAGCCAGGGCTATAAGAGATACTATAAAGTAAGCAACTCCCCCCCAAAAAGATATAATTTTCAGTAATTACAGTCTGGTTGGTGGTCTGGAACATTTTTTGTTTTTCCATATATTGGGAACAAAAATCCCATTTGACTAATATTTTTCAGTGGGGTTGAAACCACCAACCAGCAGTAGTTTACCATCATTTACCCATCATTTACCATGCCAGGAAGCCGAAGCCCACGACTTAGAACTCAGTGAGCGGTCAGGGCTCCTAAACGGGGGTCGGGTCGTTTTTTTGGGAGGGGTCTCGAGGGTCCCCAGTGCTGAGTTGGGGCTTAATATATAAATTATGATATTACCATCTGGTTATTCAACATAGCCATGGACAATCACCATTTTTAATAGGTAAACCCAGGTAAACCATCTATAAATGGGGCTTATAATTAATAGTATAATAATCTATAATATTATACTAATATAATCTAATATACTAAGCCCCAACTATAATATACTTTATATTATTATAAACCAGGTATATAATATATTAAGCCCCAACTATTGAACCTGGTTTATAATGATATAATAATATATATACTATAATTATATAATATACTATGTCATAAAGTATAATTATTTGAGTATCATACACTATTCTTATTATAGTTATCTGGTCGGTGGTTTCAAACATGATTTTTATTTTCCATAATATATGGGATGTCATCCTTCCCATTGACTTTCATATTTTTCAGAGGGGTAGGTCAATCACCAACCAGATTATGATATTGTATTACACTATTTTTTTACACGATTATATAAATTATATATTAGTTGATCATTAATATGATTACACCCAACTATTATTATACCATGTGCCACTTGATCTTTTACCCTTTGGTAAACTTCGCAAACTGGAAAATCACACATTTTCAATAGGGAAATCAACTATCATTCACATGTGAAATTACCAGAGGGTAGGGGGGTCTCAAGTCATGGGGGATCTTCAAGTGACCATAGGTTGTGCGAAATACTATAGTTCGGTCATGTTTGACTTGGATGAAGCATGGTACCCCCATGACTTAGGACACCTCCAGATTCACCATTTTCAATGGACATGATATGGAATCATATGGAATTTTCATGTATATATCGAACTATTTTTTCTGAGGCTATGGCAGTAACCACTTCGGTGGATGTTATTTGAGCATCCAAAATGCATCCCTGGGGTGACCTCAGGTGGTCATTTTATATGGGGAGCCTCAAACCGACCCGACGGATCCATTTTTTTTTTGTGGGACATACCCAGATGACCACCTAGTTTGATGCCTGATCATATATATATATGCACACTTAAGACTTAAATGCCGATTTAGATGCCTAATAAATGCACTCAGTCCCCTTGAACTCCTAAGTTTATCATGCAACTTTGAGACTTGATTTCACTTGATCCAAAGCAAGTTGACTCATTGACTCATCCAAAGTACTGACTTATGGAGATTCACTTAATGTGGGTAGAACAATGCCATAACCCATCCCCCAGTCATCACCATAGGTGCTATGTTTACCATTCCCAAAAATGGGTGGTTTATGGCATTGCTTTACCCACATTATTCATTGATATTCTGCAGTAGACGAACATAGCTATGGAAAACCATCATTACTATGACTACTGCAGAAAGCAGCTAAATTACTATAGTCATTATATAAAACCACCATTTATAAAACAGTAGCTAACATTACTATAGTCATTACCCTCTGGTTATTTAACATAGCCATGGAAAATGGCACATTTATAGATGATTTTCCCAGCTATAAACCTCCATGGCTATACGATTTTATAAGGGATTTTCCATGGCTATGTTAGTCATAACCAGATGGTATTTATGGATATTTATGGTATTTATGGAGATTCATGGGATCTCCCATTCGACCAAACAGTCCTGGTTCAGGATGAGGGAAGAACTGGAAATGGTTTTTCCCGCCGAGACCCTCGAAGGGATGGAGAAGAGACAGGAGCTTTCTGCGGGGACTGGCCGATTTTTGAACGAAACATGATGGGAACATGCCACATGTAGCTTTTGATGGGACAATCACAGATAAATCAAAGAAAACCATACACTTATCGTCGCATGAGATTCATTGATGTTCTAATTTATGCCGTTATTTTTTTAAAAGGGAACATCCTCTATACAGTACCCTCCGGTAAACTAACATAACTATGGAAAGATCCACCATTTTTAATGGGAAAATCCACGAACGAAATCACCATTTTCCAGTTCGCTTTTGGTAATGTTTACCAGGCCGGGTATGTCGTTTTTGGCTGATTTTCTAGCCATGGGATGATCCAAACAGATTCTGCAGGGAGTGCTGCAAGAGCTGGAGAGACTCTTCCACGCCTGGAGCTCGGATTTTTTTTTGGGGTCCAATTGGATTCTGGCAATCCCAGCAATCAAATGGATGTGTTAGAGAGGGAGAGAGATGTATATCATCCAGATTTAGTGGAATTATTTATAGATAAATTTAGTATATCCATGCATATGAATAAAACTAGAGATAAAAACAGATAATCACAAACTCCATTTTAGTCATATCTTCAGTTTTCGCTTGCTGTTCTGATCTTTCGCTTGCGCTTTTTTTTAACCCCCACAATAAACAGATCCAATACTCAACTAGGGTTAAGATAGTCTAAGATAGTCTAAGCAAGTATTTCTATTAGGGGGCAGGCATTTTACATCATTACATCATCCAAAAAAAAAATTGATGCGCCATGACATCAGGACTGGATGTCGAAGCAGTGCCGAAGCCTCAAGATTTCCCAGAGGGTAACTGGGGTGAACTGACTATACCCTCTGGTAAACATACGAAAAACTATAGAAAATCAATGAACATCACCATTTTTCAGAGGTAAACCATCTATTTCTATGGGTCATTTTCCATAGCTTTTTGTACGTTTACCAGGCCGGGTAACTGGGTTGAACCATTTTTTTGAGATTTCCATGTCCGCTGCGCCTCGGTGTCAAGTTTCATTCGCCGCGAGGTGTAGATGCGAACATTCCAGAGGAAGAGATCAAGAAGTAGCAGCCCCAAGTCTTCGATCCATTTTCATATTTGATGTAATATTGATGTCTAAATAAAATTGCCATTTATGATATGGGTATGGGTCAATACCTATTAATACCATTTTAGTGGGATGAACATCCATTTACCAGCTATTTGGATGTTCACCAGGGGTACAAGGTTTTGACGCACTGCCATATTTGATGTTTTTTGGATATGATTTTGATATTTGATGATATTGCTATTGATAAAATTATGGCCACCCAACGCTTGATAAACGCATCGCATCGCATCCTCCCCTGGGGATGCCACGGAAGCGAAGCGAATGGCAGGTCAACGGTGAAGATTACAACTCTGGGATCTTACAGGCCGCTGATTGATGGCCTATGGCCATTTCAACGAGGATGCAGGAAAATGCTATTGAAAATGGTATTTTATAGTGATTTAATGGGATTTTATAGTGATTCAATGGGATATTAATGGGATATACCCTCCATAGACCCTGGCAGTCATCGGGGTTGGAAGATGAGTTTCAACTAAACAATGGCTATTTTCAGGGTCTATGTTAATCTACCAGAGGATAAAATCTATGGTAATTTAACATGTTGCTGGTTAGTGGTGTATGTTACAATTGATGTGGGAAAATATGGATAGTCCAATTGGGATAGAAAAACCCTCTGGTAATTTAACATGTTGCTATTGAAGCCATGGCCCAGTCGAAATCGTTGATTTACCCATGAAAAATGGAGATTTTCCATAGTTTTTTGCATGTTTCCCAGAGGGTAATATGATGTAATATGGTAATCTAATGTTAGTAAGCAATGTCAATGTCACCAGCCATTTTTGCCATATAAATTGATGGTTTATAGCATGGTTTATAGCATAGCATAGCATCAACGTTGGCGAAGTCATTGGGGAGTCGAGTCATTGGGGACCTCACAGCGAGGCTTGGCGTTGTCCATCCTGGCAGCGACATTGACACCCTTTGTATCGCTCCGCGCCTCGACGTTGGTCACGTTGGTCCTGGCTGTCCGCGTCACATCGCTGGGGGATGTCTTGGGAAGTTCATGGCATTTCATGGCCACATTTACCCTCTGGTTATGTCAAAATAGCTATCGAAAATGGCCATTTATAGTCTTTTATAGTTGATTTTCCCATGAAAGATGGTGATTTTCCATAGTTATGTTAGTTTGGCATGTATTGACATGTAGTAGGCCGTTTCAAACTTTATTTTTATGTTCCAATTGGGATGATGCTTCTTGACACATATTTTTGGGAAGCTGGACCACCAACCAGATGAGAAGACAACAGGAAAGGACCAAACTGGGACCAGATGCGGGACGGGAAGCTCTCAGTTTGCCATGGAAAATCACCCTTAAAGTAACAATAACATCATCTATCAATGGGCCATTCCTAATATTTCCGATCATTTCCCAATATTTGTCATATTTTCCTATGTATTCCCATATATTCTCATGATTTTCCAGAGAGATCGTGGCAGCCAAGCAAAGCTGGGACGATGATACCCTCAATGGCACATGGCTTGCAAATGGAGTTCAATGACTTTGCCATGATATAGAACCCTCCATTTAGTTCGGGGATTTTCGATTGCCTTCATTCCCAATCTCCTATTCACAGACGATTTGCCATGATTGACCTCTATACTCACCTGTATCTTTTACACTATTTATATACATCTATTTACCGATAAAAAATGGTGATAGTCCATAGCTGCCTTCAACTAAGAAGCACGGCTCCCAGCACCAGATCAGGCCCTTCATCCGACGCGAAGATTTCTTCTCAACGTGCCCTGGTCGCAGCTCCGCCGATTTCATGATATGCAGACTATGAACACCAAGAGCCAGGAAAAGCAATGAAAAGCTGGTTGGTGGTTTGGAACATTTTTACTTTTCCCCAATAGTTGGGATGATGATCCAATCTGACTATATAATATTTTTCAGAGGGGTTGAAACCACCAACCAGAAACCAGTGTTTTACTATTTTACTTCTTGGCCTTTCCACCTCAGACAACACTCCGTTTGAAAGTCCCAACAAAAACGATGACAGATCAGGTTTGCAGCCCTACTGGAGCAGCACGTCCGTCCACCTCAGTTTTGCCTTTCGGAGCTGGCCGGTCACGGCCAATTTTCTGCATGCCAGGAGGATGTCAGTGAATGCGTGCCGATTCCAGATGCGTGCTCCCTGGGGTGGGTTCTGCGAAGCTTCCAGATTTACCCCAGCCTGGTAAACATAGAAAAAGCGAACTGGAAAATGGGTGATTTATAGTTATAGTGGATTTACCCATGAACAATGGTGGATCTTTCCATAGTTTATTGTATGTTTACCAGGCCGGGTATGGCATCGGCATCGCGGGAGGTATACTCCAATCATCAAACTCAAAATGAGAGGTGTATGCTTCGACCTCGGATCTGAGAGCGTGGGGAACATCCACCACGTGATGAGATAGAGAGGATAGAGGATATAGAGGTATTTGTCATTTCAACTGGTTGATGATGTTGATTTCTTTCTGGAGCCATCCCATCTTTCACCAAAGTCAGGGTTTTTGTTGGACGCTGCCACTTGGAAAAACTCCTTGAATGAGGCGCCCGAACAAAACTCTTCCACCTCTGACATCATTTGCGGGAGTTGATTTTGTGTCGCACCAATCAATTTGATTTGTTTTCGCTGGCGTAAGCATCACAGGTTTCTGGGAGCTTTTTTCACCAGGCTCTTGGTGATCCAGTGATTCCAAGGTATTCCAAGGTCATGTTTTCTCTTCAGTCCAGTGGATGGTTGATATCAATGAATCTGGGGATATGACTGTTGATGACTGTGTTTATCAAACCATGCATAGCGAAAGAACTTCACAAACAGTCGCATGAATACGATTTACAACATAACAGTTTATATGGATATAATATATCACACACACAGACATAATCACACACACACACACACGCATATATATATACACATACACATCTACAGACACACATGAGAGAGAGAGAGAGAGAGACATCTGAAAGATCGTCCACATCTTGGAAAACATATAGCCTACACCAGTATAGACATAATTATGAACCTACTGTAGATAGAAGTTAAATATACACCAAGATAGAAGTTACATATCTATCTATCTATCTGTCTGTCTGATTCGTTATAAGCCATGAAAAGTATAACATGTTATGTACCCCAAGGCATCGATCTGCTCTTTGCCCGCCTGGCCCGAGCCCCCGAAGCCGAAGTGGCGGAGCAGGCGCCTGGCGTCGATGTCTCCCGTGGAGGGGGGCGATGCATCAATTTTTTTTTGGCAGTTCGCCATGAAAAAATGGGGGACTTTACCATGAAAAGTTGGGACTTTACCAATGAAAAGTTGGGTTCTTACCATGAAAAGTTGGGTTTTTACCAATGAAAACATTGGGGTTCTGCTATAAAAACTGGTGATTTATGCTTTATCAACATTTGGAGATTGAAGCACATTTAAATCCCTGGGGATTTAACCATGAAGAGTTTGTATTTTTTTGCACCACTTCTGGGGGTTTGCTGGGAAGTTTGAAAATTGTGGTTGAACAAATGGAGACCTGGGTAAATATCAGGGGCATATTAGTATTATTAGTTATTTATATGGATTAAGTGTCGAAGATGGGATGTTTGGCCCCTAGGACTTTGGTCTTAACTCATTTCATGGGGAGTTAATTGTAAACAAGGGGATGCTTGACGACTAAACAATTGGGTTTTAACCATCAAACAGTTTGGGATTTGACAAGTGGGGCTGACCAGAGGACGATGATTCCCATAGGATGTAGTAGAAATAATCTAGTATAATACTCGCATGGGATATGACATCTTGTGCGTGAGAGAATGGTTTACACACACCAAACTGTAGATGTCAAGCTAGATGCTTTTAGTAGTGGATATGGTTCAACTGTTGGGTTTCATGCTCGAGTTAGGGTAGATACAGATGGATGGAGGGTATCCTGAGATTTTGGCCAGTCGTGAACTCTCATATTTCCTATGAACAATGGCATTTTTTTGGGGATGCTCTGGAAATCAACCATTGCAATTGGAGACACCCACCATTGAGCACCGAGTTTGACGACAGCACATGCTCAGGTGGTGAAAGAAGACGAGGTCCTGAAGAACATGGACGAAAAGAGCGTCCCAAACCTTGCCGATTTTTTCGCATCGCCTTGGGAAACAAATGATGCAAAATTGGGAGGATCCAGGATCCCTGGTTGATATGCATAGCATACCCCACGTGGCTCTTGTGTTGCCACCATTTACTTCGATTACTTCGATGATTTTCACATGAAACAACTTCCATTTTTTTGGTGCGGGAGTTTCCAGCCATGTTTCAATGGATTGGTTTTGTTGGGGAACATCTTCACCGGAAACCATCGATTTTTCCATGAAGATCATTGGGGCTTTCCGGTGAACATTTTCCCAACAAAACCAATCCATTGAATGTTTGATGACCAGGGGGGTGGATGGGCGATGCCACCAAGCCACCCGGGTCCTGCAGCGAGGTTCGATGTTTGAACGGCTTCCGGGCTCCTTGGACGCCAGGCGATTTGGCCTTCCGGATGCTCCCAGAGTTTGGCCTGGTAAACATAGAAAAAGCGAACTGGAAAATGGGTGATTTATAGTGAGTTTTCCCATTCAACATGGTGGATCTTTCCAGTTCGCAATGTAAACGTTTACCAGGCCGGGTAGTTGATGTGATAGTGTTTCGATTCTCGAAGTTACCAGAGGGTCACTATGGTCCGTACATTTCTTGAAGCGTCCAATCTTTTGATAATTGGATGGTGACCCCAGAGGGTTTTCCATAGCATGGCTGGAAGATCCACCCTTTTACACATGTTTTTTGTCCATTAATGTCAACCCTGGATTAATAACCCCCGTTTACGGCAGTTTAATTGGGGGGTACGTATTAAGGTATCATATAAAGTGACTATTTGGAGGAGTACCCCCCTAATAAACCATGGTTTATTAATCCGGGTTGACATTAAACATCATATTTACAGGGTGTCCCTATGTTGACACCGGATCCATCCCGATCGAGGTCGCGGATCAGATTCTGAGGCTGGTGCCAAACCAGGACCTGGGAACTACCCGGCCTGGTAAACATACAAAAAACCATGGAAAACCACCATTTTTCATGGGAAAAGCCACTATTTCTATGGCCATTTTCAATAGCAAACTGTTAATTTACCAGAGGGTAACTAAGATAGCTATGGACAATGGCGGAACATGGGCGGAACATGGCCGTAAATACCAGCGTTTTTTCCATTCATCAAGGCAAAACATCGGTTCAAAAAGTGAAAAAATGCTGTAATTCACAGCCATAGAAATCGTTGATCTAGCTACAGTGGTGATTTCTATATAAAAAGCTATGTGAGTTTTTTCTGGAGGGTACTATGATCCCAAATATGTGGAAATCCGAAATTAAAAACCATGGTTTCTGAGGTGTTCTTCATGGTGGGATAGGGATTTAGAATGATGCGCCTGGCAATCACAGCCTGATCCATTGGATTTTCTGGGGAGTTTTGAATGGTTTTGATCGATGCGTCTGATTTTCTGAAAATAGAAGTCTATATAATGGATGAACATGGTATATACCCTTTGGTTATTCAACATAGCCATGGAAAATCCACTATAAATGGAAGTCTTACAGGGAAAATCACCTGTAAATGGGCCACTTTCCATAGCTATGTTAAATAACCAGAGGGTATTCTTTTTGTCTTGGCAGAACGGTGATAGGAGACCTTCCGTCGCACGCTGCGATTCATCAAGTGCCCCCCCCTTTGGTCATTCTGGTGATGCATCAAGCCAAAACCTATGGTGGATGGTTGCGAAATCCTGCACCACCAAAAGGATGGTTGAAACCCGAACAAAATAATGGGATGTTTACCATCTATCAACTGGTGCGGGATTTCGCAACCATCCGCAGTATTAAACCAGTCCGCTTATTTTGGGGTGTACGAAATGATGCGTTTGGATTCTGAAACCTTCAAAATTGTTTGGGGCTTCCAAAAACTGACCCTACCCTCTGGTAATTGGTGGCAGTTTGCTGTACAGATGGTCCATTGAAAATTGGTTAATTTAGTTCGATGATTTACCTATGAAAAGTGGGTTGACAGATGTTTATAGATGATTTACCCATGAAAGCAAGTTCTATTTTCTATAGTAGAGGCTGTAAACGTCATTGCTGGAGGCTTTTTTCCCATGGGCTTCCTGCCGGTAGTGAGACGCCTGGCCTGGTTTTGACCAGGTATTGGGCGAGAAGAAGAGGCATCTATTCCAACATCGTGGGCTTCTTCGGCGGGTTGGAAAACCCAGGAAAGCCAATGGAACACCCGATGGAAAAATCAATGGAACACCCGATTTTTCGACAACATGGGGGATGAACCAAGAAAAAACCTGAACATCGTGGTTTGGAGCATGAATTTTATAACTTTCCATATATTTTCGGAATGTCATCGGGCCCCAACTGAAGAACTCCATCATTTTTCGGAGGGGTAGAAACCAACCACCAACCAGATCATCAATGGATTGGTTTAAGGGAAAATCTTAACCGGAAACCATCAATTTTCCCATTAAGTATGGGGTTTTCCGGTTAAAAAAATCCCTTAAACCAATCCATTGAGATCAGGGAAGATCTATGCCATTCGCGCTGCATTTCTGAGGATCACCTGGTCCTTGCTGGTTGCACGGATCTGCCGGGACACTGAGATCACTGAGTTCGGAGTGCAGTGCATTGGATGTTGCGGGCACAACTTACCAATGAAACATAGATTGTATATACCCTCTGGTAATTTGTTACATAACTATGGAAAGATCCACCATTTATAGTGAGTTTTTTGATTAAACATTGTGATTTTCCGTAGTGATGTAAACGTTTACCATAGGGTAGCTAGTCAGCTTATCATCCCTTTTTTTGACATTTCTTCAGGTCGGTGGGTCGGTATTCTAACTTAGCCAGATGATCATTATCATTGAGGAAAATCAGACATGGGAAAAACATCAGGCATAACTGGGATGATAATCCTCATTGACACATATCTTTGAGATGGCTTGAAGCCAGCAGATAATACGGATACTGAGGATACTTTAAAATGGCCGAAACATCCAAACTTGGCTGAACTAAAGTTAGGATTGGGAATCACTGTCCAGAATCAGATCAGTCTGCTTTGTGATCGAAATCCAGCAGGCCAATTATATCCCTACTATGCGCCAAATCAGCTGGTGAACAGGCGCGTTTTTGATCCATCGTTTCACAGAGCCGGTGGTTGGGGTTCCAGGGGTTCCAGGGGTTCCACTCTCTGGCACTCGTAAAATCCCATCTTTCACCGGTAAAACATCTACCCTCTGGCCATCATTTCCATGGCTGGAAGATGCCACATTTACTTCGAGGAATGGTCCAAAAATCTGCATGTTTCAGAGATTTCCCCAGCCAGCGTTTGATACCGGAGGATACGCTCAGAGTAAACACATCTTAGGGATTTTCAACCACATCTTAGGGATTCTTAGGGATTTTCCAACTTTTTCCGCCAAATTTGGTGAACCGAGTCGCGATTTTTCCAGCCCTTTCTTGCGGCCGTCCAGGTTCTTTCGGCTGTATCACCAGTGGCAGTGGAACTGGGCGCGACCCGTAACGCTCTGTGACATTTTGGAACCAGCCCGGGAAACCCGGTCAACATATTGGGGGTGCAGGGAAGTCAGTGAACCAAGTGAACTCAGTGGATTCTATCTGCATATATATATAATATAATATATATATATATAAGTGTGTCTGTGTGTGTGCATGTATGTAATCATTTTTTTTTTTGGGGTTGTGTCCCAACTTGAGACTTGAGGAGGTTACCATTGTAAAAAAGGCCTAACCCCAGCTGCATCTCCAAGAGATGGTTGGAAAATGACCCATAGAAAGTTCGATGATTTACCCATTCATCCAGCGGTGACTTTCCATAGTCACGTTCGATCACCAGAGGGTAATCAGTACTATGTTGAATATAATGTTGATGTATGGATAATATAATAGGGTAATCAGTACTATTATGGATTATAGTACTTTTCTATTCTTGATGTTGCCAGACGTTCATATAAGCCAGGCGCCAAAGAGGAAAACCACACACGTGCAGGACACCTAGCTTATGAGACGCATGGTCCATGGTAGTAGAAAAAAACAGTACCATCATGAAATGCAATGAACTCGTCCTAGTAAAATGAAACCACCATCAGTTGGATAGAATAAATGATACTTTTATTCTCCACTAGTTGAATCTATCCAACTGCTACTTAGTCATTGTCTAGTCAGTTGGATAAAGATAATTGTCGGTTTCATTTCTTGCAATCTAGTTGAGCAATTTCATCATCTCCCACAGGATAGTTAGTCATTAAACATCTACTTTTAAAAATATCATCACTAATTTGGGATTATTTTTAAAAATGCTATATTCTATCTACTTCAGGATGAATATACACATATCCGTTAGATATGATATACTGGTTGGTGGTTTCAAACATGAATTTTATTTTCCATGATATATGGGATAATCCTTTCCATTGACTAATATTTTTCAAGATGGTTAAAACCACCAACCAGTAGATATACCCTCTGGTTATTTAACATAGCCATGGAAAATGGCCCATTTATAGATGGGTTACCTGGGTTTACCTATTAAAACTGGTGATTTTCCATGGCCATGTTAAATAACCAGATGGTATATATACATAATGGACACATCTGGAAACATCTGCCAGCTGTCAGGCCACGGTTCCAGGCATGTCGGCCTTCAAGGCGCGTTCTGAGTTGACCAGATCTCCATTGCAAAAAAGAGACAGGTCTACAATCTGACTAAACTAATGACATATACAATGAATATGAATAAATATGAATAACTATGAAAAATGTGAATAAATATGAACAAATAAATAAATTAACAAATAAATAAGTAAATGAATAAATAAATAATGAAATGTGTATATATATATATGCACGCATACATACATACATACATACATACATACATACATATATATATATATAGATATGCATATTATGTATGTATGTATTAGATGACTTTTCTAGCTATTTTGAGGGTTATAAAAAACACACACATAGCTAACACACACATGCATTCCCCCGCATGACAACCATCAGATCATTCCTCTTGGTCTCCGGGTCTCGCTTTTTGCGCAGGTGTGGAACCCAAAGACGAACCCGGCGGACAGACAACATGCCGAGCACCCAGGGAAGATGGCATGATGATGGCGATTGTTTTTTGGGGTTTAATAGGGATAGAGAGTGGGACCTGTGGAGGGCTGATTTTTACGATGTTTTTTTTTTCTCGTTTTTTTGTTATATTCAAATGTTTTTCCAGTGTTTCTTTCACCGTAAAAACCAGCCCTCCACAACCTCCCTTTCTGTAGGGAAAATAACGTGATAAAAATGGATATACTCTCTGGTAATCAAACGTTGTGGCTTGGAAATCTGTGTAAATGGAGGTTTATAGCTTGAAAAATCAGATGTAAATGACGGATTCCCAAATATGGTACGAAAACAAGAAGGAACGACCCTTGGGATTCGGTGAAGTGTTCGCGCTGATCATCCAGTTATTGGCCCCATTTTTTTAGCCAGACCCCAGCATATCCAAATATGGGAAGAGACACCCTGACTCGATATACAAACATTGCATTATTGGATAATCTACGTAACAATGCAAGCTTCCGGAAACAGAAAGAAATTCGAACCTGACCTCTCGGCATTGACCATCCAAATATTTTGGTAATGTGGCACAACTACTAAGAAACCATCCTTCAATATACCACCAACCGGGGTCATGTTGCCCCATACCCCTGTATTCCTTAGTTTTTTTGCAGGAAAAACTTTCATGGTAAACACCATGATTCCCATAAACTTCCCCGATCAATCCGTTAATATGGAGGTTTTCATCAAGACCCTTGGAAAAACCACGGACCTGAACATCAACAAGAACAACCACACATCCTGTAGTGGCTGACATCGTTTTTTTTTTTCCAAACGGTTAGGTGATGCCGGTGATCACCCCGGCCTTTCCATCGATGAATTCCACGCACAATGTCACGGAGAGTACCAAGCGCATCCTGTTGGATGAGTCCGTTTTCCCGGTTTTCCCAGAGAGTTGCTATGGGAAAAGCCACAAGTCTGATATGGGATCCCTCTTGGACTATAAATTATGGGGCCCCAAAGTCTATGAAAACCCAAAAGATATGTTTTGTCTCAATTCTTGGATTATGGGAAAACATGAATATGGGATGATTGATTATGAGCGTATTAAAGGAAATCCCCAATTTGTGGGCATATAAGTTAATTAAGTTAGAAGCCTATTTCGAATGATTTGAAGCAACAACCTATTCAGGATGGTTTACCAATGCCCACCCAAAAGACACATTTTTTTCCAAGTTTTCGATTGATGTTTTATGATCCGGGGTGAGCACAAGGCAGTGATCAGTAGTGCCAAGCCCAGATCAAGAAACGCTGGCCGATCAAGTATTGGAGTTTCCTCAGATCCAGTAGAAT
Organism: Cladocopium goreaui; assembly: GCA_947184155.2. Classification (NCBI taxonomy): domain Eukaryota; class Dinophyceae; order Suessiales; family Symbiodiniaceae; genus Cladocopium; species Cladocopium goreaui. The sequence goes on from CAMXCT020002557.1 coordinate 1,037,650, forward strand.
GGGCGCCGAATTGCATCAACCAACAGGTGACCAACAGTTGCACCGAGGTTTAAAAGGGGCTTTGAAGTTGTCCAGAACGTGGAGGGAAACAAGGCACTGGCGCTGTCCGTGTCCACGGCTGCACAATGCTGCAGCCGTTGCCTTATGGGTTGATGACGGGTTGGCGCCAGGCGGATTGGTGTGATGTTTGGGCCCAAGGAGCAGCAGCTGTTTGGTTGCTCCAGCCTTCAAAGATCTGGTGTACTTATTGAAGACCAGTGGTTTATCATCGTTTTCTCCATAAAGATGAGAGAAAAAACTGATACCCTCGGGCATTCAACATGACAATGGACATGTCCCCCAAAACCCTCAAATTCGAGCGGATTTTCCCGGCCATGTCAAGGTCTATGCGCCCTTCCCCTTCTTCCAAGAGTTCAAGAACTTCCTTATGATCGAGGCGTGATCCCTGTAGCAGCCAAGCGTCGCGGCGTAGCGGCCTAGCGTTGGCCCTGACAGATCCTGGCCAAGTCGGAAGATGTGTACAACAAGCTTGGGCCTTAGCAGGTCGCAACAAGCTTGGCGCCACCTGGATTTGTGGATTCAGTTGACAAGTGAAATATTCACAAAGATTGACCCCTGATTGACCCTTTGCCGATTTTTTGGGCGGATTCGTTTGACAACCGCCTCGTCCAGGTTTAGTGGATGGGTCGAGAGCAAGCTCCGCATTCTGGTGATGCAGCTGGAGATCGTGAATGGGATGAGGATACACCCCAACCCAATGCAGCACAGCACTCAGCGGACCTGGGGCGTGGTTGACGCATCGATTGGAAATCACTTGGCCAGAAGTTGAGGTGATCCCCAGCAGCGTATTGTGATGTGGTATGTTGGCAAACTGGGCGAATCTGGCCAAATACCCTCTGGTAAACTGTTACATAACTAAGGAACATCACAATTTTCATGGGAAAATCAACGATTTCGACGGGCCATTTTCAATAGCAATGTAACAAAAATCACAATTTTTCATGAGAAAATCAACTATATATGGCCATGTTCAATGGCTATTTTGACAACCAGAGGGTATCTGGCTCAACTTGGTTCCCCGCAGGTACGACCTGCTCGAAAGTGACGCAGAGTGGCCTTTGGGGTGTCTCGGCCAGCGGCCATCTTCGGCTGGCCATCGGCCAGCGGCCAGCGTGGCGCCGTGCTGTACCGAGGTGTGGGATGTTCCTAGGCATGCAATTCACACCAGACGCTGGAGCGTTGCGGCCTCAGTGGTCATTGACATTGACGTCCAGGTCGTTGATTTGGGGGAAGTTTTGCAGGGCTTCGGTTGAGATGATGAGCACCGATGAGTTTGGCATCCCCAAAGAAGATAGGAAAGTCAAATCGCACTAAAATCATGATACATTGCCCTCGGGCAATCAAACGTAGCAATGGAAATCCACGATTTAGTTCGATGATTTTCCCAGCTATAAACCTCCATGGCTAGTTCGGGGATGTCCCAGCCGATGGCACCAGAGGGTAATCCCGGACTTCGGTAAAACCATGGGGCACTACCCAAAGACCCAGAGTCTATGGGACAATTTGCAGGGAGCCCCGGACCGGACCCCCGGACCGCCTCCCGAGGCATCCATCTCTTCAGATTGACCTTCGCCCAGCCATTACTTCCTTCATGGAGGCTGCAGTGAGATTTTTTGCGATGCACCATGGATTCGTAGGATCTAATGGGTTTTTTGAATATTTTGAACACTGTGGATTTAACATGATTTAACCATCAAAAATGGTAGGTACTGAAAATTTAGGTACCTGCAACGGCCATTGACCACTCAATTTCAGATCAGTCTCTCAATTTTTAGCTGTTTACCCTATTATATCCCAATATATCCTAGCAGATCCCCATAAAATGCTTGCTTTTTCAAATGGTAAATCATTGATCAGATATGATCTTGATATTTATACAATCCATCTTGCTTGGACGCGACATTTCTCGACGATCTGACAGTCAGGTGATCATGACCTGGACCGAAAGAGCGTGGATCTCAGTTGAAAACTGGAGCCCGGACGATTTGTACTGTTTGAGGGAACATAAATGGATGGTTTAACAATCAAACATCGGGGTTTCATATTGGTTTGATATGGTTTGCGCATGTTTTTTTAACCATGGTCAAGTTAGGTTTGATATGGTTTGCACATGCTTTTTACACGTGCTTTGTAATCAAGTTAGTTCGAAGAAACACCATAGAACATGAGGATTTAATGATTTCATTGGGTATTGATGTGGGTATTTCATGGGATGTATAACATTATATAAGCAGCTAGAATCAAAAGTTGGATTGGATATGATTAATCCCTTGACTGGGGGATGATCATCAGGGATTCCTTGCCCCATGGGCTCTCCTTCGATGAAAATCATCGCATATATACAGAGACCAAACACCACATATAACACACCATGACAAAACATCGCATCACATTGCAACATACAACGTGCGACACATGCATTACATTCCATACATGCATTATTTTGGTTGGATTGGTGGCGTCTCGTCTCGAAGATTTCCATCACCTGCGTCGGATGACAAACAGGTGCCTTGAGGATCGACCAGCAACCACCGGGCGTATCTTCCAGAAATCTATGGTCCCCCCCGCGAAATAAGGCCTTCGGGTTATTGACTTCCATCAACCCCTATCTATTAGGGACCAGAAGCCCTGGGGGTTGTCATTGGTGGGGTGCTCCTTGACTTCCACCTATGAGATTCTCCATGATTGAGTTGATTCCTTGAGCGTTCTCAAGTGTTCTTGCTTCATCTCCAAATGATGTGCCCAACTTGAGTGGTTAAATACCATAAAATCAAGTAAATTATATCTAGTTACATCTAATTTTACAGTATCTAATTTGATGGTTTTGATGGTAGATCTTCCCTTTTCCTGCGATCTATCTCAACATTGTGCTGGATAAAGCAGGTATCCTCGTTTCAACCCCTATCCCGCCCCCAATTTTGGTCGTTCATTTGAGCTTATCATTTTCAGCCAGGAGTTCAGCGTCCATCGTAAAGACAAGTTGATGAGTCATCATTTCACTATATTTCTGTTCCCCAAATTTGGGTGCTTCAGTCCTACTCTTTACGATTGAGTGCGCGTTGGCGAAAATTTCACTTCAGCCACTCTGGTAGAGTGACTGAGTGGCTCAGTGCGTGAGGTTACCTTTAGGTTTGGGGTTAGGGTTGGGTGGGGCGGGGTTCGGGGGTGGTGGTGGCTGAGTGGCTGAGTGGCTGCTTCTTTTTTTTCTCGTGCCGCGCTGCTCATCCACTCCCAATTTCAAATCCGTTGCCGTCTCTGTCACCGTCGCAGGATGCGAATCTGGGACAGTTCCGGCTTCGCCTTCGAAGGCTGGCGGCGCAACTTGGCTCGAGAAGCGCCTGGTTGGGTGGGTTTTGGTGAATTTTCCAAGGGGATTTCATCCAGCAATTGATGGGATTTGAAGCTGAACCATCAATTGATGATTCGATAAGATTTTAACATTTTCCAGTTTTTTCCCCACCTGCCAGGTGAGGGTTGTTAGATTTTATCAGAGCGCATGCCCGCCGCCTCTTCCTCCTCCTCTTCCTCCTCGCCCTCCTCCTCGCCTCCGCCTCTTCCACCTCCACTTCCGCCTTGCCAACCTTGCCAACTCGTCGCCAAGCTCTTCGCCAACTTCCCAGCTCAGTGCGCACTGCTGGACCTCAACCGGGGACCTTCCCAGCTCAGTGTGCACCGCTGGACCTCAACCTGCGAGCTGCCCAGCTCAGTGTGCACCGCTGGACCTCAACCGGGGACCTGCCCAGCTCAGTGTGCACCGCTGGACCTCAACTGAGGACCTGCTCAGCTAAGTGTGCACCGCTGGACCTCAACCGGGGACCTGCCCAGCTCAGTGTGCACCGCTGGACCTCAACCTGGGACCTGCCCAGCTCAGTGTGCACCGCTGGGCCTCAACGGCCAGATAGAATGCCAGAAGATATGCCAGATGGAATGTCAGATAGAATGCCAGAAGATATGCCAGATAAAATGCCATGAGATATGCCAGATAGAATGCCAGAAGGTATGCCAGATAGAATGCCAGAAGGTATGCCAGATTGAATGCCAGATAAAATGTCAGATAGAATGCCAGAAGATATCCCAGATAAAGTGCCAGAATGTTTGCCAGATAGAATGCCAGAAGATTTGCCAGATAATATGCCAGAAGATATGCCAGATAGAATGCCAGAAGATATGCCCGAACATATGCCAGGTAGAATGCCAGAAGATATGCCAGATAGAATGCCAGAAGATATGCCTGATAGAATGCCAGGACATCTGCCAGAAGATATGCCAGGTAGAATGCCAGAAGCTATGCCAGATAGAATGCCAGATAGAATGCCAGAAGATATGTCAGATAGAATGCCAGAAGATATGCCAGCAACAAAATGTATAAATGTCATGGTGGGGATCACACGAAGTAAAGTAATTTTAAATCTGATTTGTGTTCCGTTTTTAAGCATCAAAGATATGGGGATGCTATTGATAGATGATGGTTGGTTGGTGATGAAATGGGGGTCACATACCACCATAGAACATGGGGATGTCATTGATACATTAGTGCTGATTGGCTATGAAAGAGTTGAGAGTGAGCCTACCTGGTTATGTTGGGGAACCCCAACTGGCTCACATTTGTTTTGATTTCTCCTAGCTAGCCAAGTGTAGTGGGATAAAGGCTTGCTCCAAGCCATTTTTGGGGAAAAGAGTGGACACATCTACCCAGTTCGCCCGCCTTGTGTGGTGTTGGGAGCGACGTAGATGTCATGGGACATTAACCAACAACTTGGGGTCATGATGCGCTGACCATTGCTACTATAATGGCAGGGTATCTACCAGATGGCAGTCTCACCGGAGATGGCCATGATTCAATGGTCTGAGACACTTCCATGATTCATGGGATATATAGAACATGATAGAACCATCTATGCGGGATGGTTTTTGTGTGACAAAATGGTTTTGGACCAGCAATTTGAATTTTCGGGGTTTCCCCAAATGGTGTACCCCAAGTCATCCAATTCGTCAGTGTTTTTTTCTTGTGGTAAATAGTACAGAAACCAATGGTTCTAGGCACCCAATTTTCGGAAACACTAATGTATATCATATATACTGTTTATATATTGTATATATATATATTTTTGTAAGCACATGCGCATTTACACAGAACACGATAGATGATGACGGATGAGTCTTTCTCAATTTATGATGTGATTGATTAGAGGATGTGACACTGTTTTCCACGGATAATTTGTAAACGAAATATCATACAGCATATGGATGCCACTTGGGTTTGCCCAAAAAAGAAGCAGTCGCTCGAATTAATGGCCAAAAACTGGAAAAGTGATTTCCGAGACCGTCATCTTTACAGTCAACCTTGTGGACATATAAAAAAGGTTGGTGGTTTGGAACATGAATTTTGTTTTTCTATTCAGTTGGATATCAATCATCCCAACTGACTTTCATATTTTTCAGAGAGGTTGAAACCACCAACCAGATAAGTACACACACATATATACAAATATACATATATATATATATCTGCAGATATAGATACGTCTGTATATATATGTATATATATATACATACACACATGTGTGTATTAGATATAGATATGTAGAGACACGAACACAATGGATTCATATGAAATCATAAGTATGAACATCCTGGCTGCACTTATTCGCGGGTTCTGAGGTCGGAGTTGCCTTTGTATGCCACCGATCCGGAGGCCATGGGCTGAAATTTGCTGGTTACATTACTGTATACTCTGTATACCTATAGTAAACACCTATTTGTTATTTACCACCATACTGTAGTCCTGTTTTGCTTTATCTTTTTTTTGGGGGGGTATACTATGTGTATATATATATACACTATATATTTATTTATTTATCTGTGTGTTATGTGTTCGACCTGCAGGCGCTCACTCGGAAACGCACCCGAGAGGCCCGAACCTTAGGAACCCGACGCTGAACGCGCGCTGCGTAACGCGTTGCGTTCAGCGAGTTGACTGAGGTGAATGAAGGGGCAACGAAATCAAGGAAGACGAAATAAAAAGATTGAAGTTGCCATTGGGATGGAAGGGACCCGTTTTTTTTTTCCCTTGCATTTCAATAAGATATACCAAATCTAAATATTAAGAAGTTAAATATTTTTTATCAACGAAATGATTGGGTTATTTGGAAGGGGCCATTTACTGGAGACCTGGAGGGTGTTTTTCCATGGATTTTTCCGCCACCAATATTTAGGGTTTTCGGGCAGATGTTCCCACTGCGGTCGCAACTTTTGCCATAGTGGAGGGGTTCGTCCACACAGCAATTCTGCTGCTAGGGGATGCTTTTCGAATTACCCTCTGGTAAACATACATAGCTATTGAAAATGGCCATTTATAGTTGATTTACCCATAAAAAATTGTGATTTTCCATAGTTATGTTAGTTTACCAGAGGGTACACTTTCAAAATTGGAGGGTTTCCCAAACTAGTTGAAGAGATCTTTCACACATACGCACGCACGCACACACAGACACACACACACACTTACACACATGGCGGAGATTGCGTACAAACGATCTGTTCAGATTCATTATGTTTACATCTGGTATTTTATTCCAATTCTACAGCCATGAGCTCTTCTCGATCCCTGCTCTTTTGCTTACTTTATGGCGATTTTGAATTCGCGATATTTTTTCAAGAAACCATTTAGTTTGGAGAATCCTGGAAATCTTATACAATAATAATCACGTGCGATCACGTGTATGTATGTATATGTATATATGTATATGTATATATGTATATGTATATATGTATATGTATATATATATATATACGAATATATATATATATACATATGTATGTATATACAAGTAGATACCAAAATTTCAATTTTTGATATATTTCTAATAAGATAGTGCCTGGCGGGCCAGGGGCGGAAGTTACTTACTGGCCTGTGGGAATTGTGATCAGTTGCGCACGTTCTGAGACGAAACCATCAAGTAATGAAAGCGGCAAGGAGTGAATCATTGATTGAAGAAATCAACGATTGAAGAAATGAAGGAATTAACGAAAGAGAGAAAAAACAACATATTGAATGAAGTAAGGAATGAATATACGAATGAATAAATGAATGAACGAATGCATGGATGGGTGGATGGATGGATGGATGGATGGAACGGAATGAAATGGAACGGAACGGAATGGAAGGAATGGAATGAATGAATGAATGGAGTGAATGATCATTGCATCACCACGTCGGAAAGATCGCATGTGCATTGCGACGCAGCCTCGGGCGGTCACGATGGTCAGTGAGATTCTTCGGTCCACGTGAGTGTACAGGTGTTGGCATGTTGTATCTAGTCAATCTGAAAGAACATCAGGAACCTGCCAGCAAGACAACAACCTGATCCAATCACATCTTTGGTACTGCACAGTAGTTACAAATCAGAGAAGCTCACGCGAAAGAATGCTTCCAATAAGGGTCTCGAACAGTTTAAGATTCCACTCGCAGCTGTTGCTGGTGAAATCAGCTTCAACTTGAAATAACCGTTTCAACAGAATTTGCCACAATAAAGGAGCCTAGGGGAACCACTTTTGATTTCAAGAGGGTCCACTTTCTGACCCTTTTTTAAACACATTTCTTTTGGACGGAGGTCCAAAACTGGACAAAGTAGTACTGGGAAGTGCTTTGTGCAAGCTTTGTAGTTCAAAGTAGTGCTGGGAAATGCTTTGTGCAAGCTTTGTAGAACTTCGAAGAGATGAGAAAGGTTGATCAGTGCTCGGATGAGACGAAAACAGTTGAACTTACTTTGATGACATGTGAGAAGAGATGGGATGAGATGAGAAGAGCTGAGATGAGGTGAGAAGAGCTCACATGCTTTGAGATGAAGTGTGGGGTGTGAAGTGCAAGTGTGAAGTGTGGAGTGTGAAGTGCGCACTGCAGGTCTAAAGCTTCCACGCGCTGAAAAAATACAATAAAGAACTGTTGTTGCCCTTCTTCTAACTTCCGGCTTTAGCCTTCATGGCCCCCTGACAGTGTGCTGCAACACCTGATCGCTTCCGGAGCTTCCATGGCTCAAGTCACGTGCCCCGTCACTTCCATCAGCTGGGTTTGTGGTGTAACGGTTAGCATTCTGGACCCTGAATCCAGCGATCACGGTTCAAATCCACGCGGCACCTCATGCCTTCCGCATCTTCTATCATTTCCTCTCTGTAATTGCTTTCTTTCTCATAATCTTGACTTTACTTCCGATGTCTAACTCTGGATAAACCCTTTATTTTCTTGCTTTGGATGCTACATTCGTCGGCAAAATAGGACAGCAATCTGCTCCAATCGCATCGCAGAGATAGCAGAGATCGGAACCGCAACAGGATCTATCATGTTGTGTCGGCAAGACACGCATGTTGCGTCGGCATGAGCTTCTCAAGAAAATCACAAATCTGCTAGACAACAACCTCATCCTTACCCAGACAGCACGGCTAGGGAAGAAAAATAGAATTGAATTAATAATGACCTAATCTAGTGGCTTGGGCTCGAAAGGACGAGCGAATAGAAGGCCATGCGGGCTTTGTGCCACTAAGCCATGGCAGTGAGAAAGCCATGTTTGAAAGACAAAGAATCAGACAGAGATCAGAAGCAGGGAAAAGACAGAGAGGAGGGGAAGGAAAGGAAGGATCAAGATGATGAAGAAGCGCAGACACCACAACGGCAGATACAATTTGATGGCGCTGATGAAGATGCAGAAACAGACAAGAAGCAAGAACCAGCAGAGAACAGACAAATCAGCACAAGGAGAATATGGGGCAAGAAAGGATTTTCCACACCGAAGGCTTTATATGAAATTGCAGCCGCACCACACCGAGTAGAAAAACAACAAGAAGAGCATCACAAGCCACCAGAACGAAGTTCCAAGCACAATGTCGACCAGGAAACACGAGCACTCCTCCAACAGATGCAGCAACTTAGCATGCAAATGAAACAGGACCTGGAGACCCTGCAATCCAGAGGGGCCAGCTCTTCGGAGCAGATTCTGAGCCAGCAAGAGGCACGCAAATCAGCAAACTCACAGATGTGGCCAGGCGTCATGATGATGAAATAGATGACATGAGAGCAATGCAGGACTACACGCACGAACTTGTCCTGGAAAGAGAGCAGAGAGAGAACAAACACAAGATAATCATAAAGTCATGGCCCCAAAGCGCAGGATACTCAGACCGAGTCAGAGTCACAGACTGGCTGCTCTACAAAGCACAGGTGCAAGACAACGCCAAGCAAGAGCACAGATACTACACAGCAAACAAGAAGTATACACTCTCACCTGTGACACCAAGCATGTGCGTCTGTCGACCTCACAGTCAATCATCCCGGGCTCTGGTGGCGGGCATGAAAGACAAATGAACAAGCACCTAATTGACCTAACAACGAATTAATCCACATCCAGCTTCTTCTCTCTCCGGAGTCGCTTCATGTAAGCACCGTAGTTGTTGTGACGTTGGGCTGATGTCGGTTCAGGGGTTTCAGTGAAAGTGATCTGTGGGACAAGGTTTTTGACAGTGATCGGATTGTCAAAGGCAATCCTTTTCAATCCATCCAAGTAGGACCTCACAAACTGCATGGTCAGTCCAGGATTAGGTATCTTAGGGCGTCTGGGAACACCAGCTATGACACCTATCATCCCCAAGCGCGTCAATGACCTGCATTTGAAAGTGCCAAATTTTGGAAAAATGGGCTGTTGTGAAAGTGTCGGCAAATTCTTCACCATGTTCCGTAGACAAATACTCTGCAAAACCGCCGGGCGCTGTCTACCTTGGAGAAGTACTGCCTCATCCGAATCGTAAGCAATATAAACCGATTTGTTTTTAGCGGCACTCACTCGGATCGGGAATCTGTACCCAGTAAAGTGATAAAAACTCACAGCAAGTTCAAATCAAGAGATACCCCGGTTAATTACTGGGGTCAGGATCGCTAACACTGACAGGCCATCCAAATGTCTGTAGTCTGTAGCCATGAGAAAATGGTTTTGGCAACATTGGCACCTTGAAGCGATGAGGAAACAAATTATCAGCAACCTGTCTGGGCGGCATCTTCTGGTATCCCGGTGGGTTGAACTCCATCATGAATTGCAATGCGTCGTTATCCATAGCACTGGCATCAAAGACTCCAGGCTGTCCATCCTCCTGCTGTGAAGGCACATTCTTCGGGATTTGTATGGTGGGCTTCCCATTTTCTGTTTCATGTTTATGTAGAGCTTCGCATCCCACCTTGTTAATACACGTAAGAAAGGCAAAAACATCACGCAGCATGCTTTCTTCATCTTTGACATGCTTGAAAGTTTGTTCTGCAAGCAACTTCATTTCAGCAGGTACTACCTTGAATTCGGATGTTGCGGCAAGGTCAACACAAAAATTGCCAAAAATATACCATAAATTATTATTATTAATAGCATCATGAAAGGACCGATGGCTCTTTACTTTGGAAACTACGAAAAAATAATCCTTCTAAATTTTTGCAAGTGCTCTGATGAGATCAATATTCGGCAATTTATGCGCAAAGAAAGGCCACATACCACTTCTAATTAAAGGCATAACGTTGCACACGTAGCTTGCGTCCGTCATAAATTCCGTCATCATTAAGGGTTCATGTTTGCAGGCAATTTGAGTTGCGGTTGAAAGTGCCAAAAGCTCACCTCTGGATACAATTTGTTCACCATGTACAACTCCCAATGCTGCCATTTTGAAATAGGGAAATTTCGGTTGTGGTCCCAAAAGGAATCCTGAAATTTGTAATCTTTGATCCTGAGAAATTGAAACATCTTGCACAGCTGACCATGTGGCAATTCTGGCCCATCCAGAAGTTGGGTTAATTGTACCTCCATCTATGGATTTTTTTTTTTTTTTCTCCCCACCTACGTGGACAGGTACCGGAATAACCGGAGGCTTGATAAATTTTAGATAGGTTTTTAAGAGTAGACATATCTGATGTTGTCTTGGAATTGGAAAGTAGATCCATTCCGGTCTCCCATTCTTGAGGATGTAATATTAAAAAAAACACCACGAATGTCTTTACCAATATTGCAATCCAAAGGTCTGTGTTCTCTTGTGTTAAGTGCGCCGCAAAAAATACACTTCCCTATTACTGTCCCATTTAGTTTTTAACAGAATGCATTTTGTTTATTTTCACCAGTTGATGTTTCTTTTTTTAAATCTGAATGCTTTTGATGCGAACCTGACATCAGGTAAGAAGGCCCCAATACCTTTTTATTCATGGACTGCAATATATGATAATTTTATATTAATTTCATAATATTGACAACTTTCTTGGTTGGATTATGTAAGATATTGCAGACAAAGTGATCGGGACTAATGATATTACCATTCTTACGTAATGTCCAATTAAGATATTTTTAAATATTGGTTAAAAATGGAAGCTGGCTCATAGGGGGTGTGGAACTAGTATAGATATATATGTTTGCCATAATTTTAATCGCAGTGTCAGGAGCAAATTATGGCCAATCTACGGGTAATTATATAAAGCACGTATTTCAATGGGGACCAAAGAGAAGCCCTGATTCTCGCTCAACACAGAACACCCCAGTTCAGATCAAAAAGGGCGTAGCCAAGAAAGAGAAACCAAAGAAGAAGATATGCCACCACAAGAGCTGGATGTTGCTTTGACCGCATCTCTTACCACTGACAGTGAACGGAAAATTCATGACATTGTGGAAGACATTCGCGACCTCAAGGACCAAATGAAAGCTTCTCAGCACCAGCTAGCATACTTGCTCTACCAGGAAGCAGACAAACAACGATCCGAAGCAGCAAGCAAAATTATGGTGAAAAACTGGTGGCAGTTCAATGAAACCGAAGAACACTACGGGTTACTTTGCGACCACCGTGAAAACATGATCAAATGGGCAGCAAAAGAAGCGGGCATCAGCAACAGAGACATTGAGAAGTTCCACTTCGATCACAGACGCGGAAAAAGCATCTCCCCCTTCACCATGGTGAATGTCGGCAATCACTACACGAAACTCAGGATGATGGATTGGTTTAACGAAACTTTTGACAAGAAAGGCTGGCAAGAATGGACAAATGACAAGTTGAGCACACTCCCCAATGGCAACAACAAACCGGAAGTGAACAGCATGTTCGAACCTTGCATCGCAGGTTTTGATAGGATGCAAACAGAGCCACTCAAAGCCATCATGGCAGTGATCACGAAACTTGCCCCAGACCTCAAATGGAAGCACTCATGGAAGCACCTCACCTTGCAAGATCTCGAATAGCTAGAAGGGATCGCCAAGATTTACGTGGACCAAAAGTACTTCACAGCGAGGTTGTTTGAAGATAGTTTCGCGCCGCATTTGGTAACATCATGTCAAAGAAGACCGTTGGGAACAAGGGCAAAGGCAAGAAAGGTGGAGAAGGAGCACTGACACCCGATGACTTCCTGAAGGCAGTAGATTTAGTCTCAGAAGGAAAAGGCTCATACTTCAGGATTTCCACCCTCTCTTTGAAAACTAAGGTGCCTTTTGTTTTCGAAGTCAGGTCCATAGACCAGTTTGTTTTTATCACTAAATACGAAGAACACCTCAACAGGATTGCGAAACGCATCCTGCAACCTGACATGATCCTGTAGGGACATTGCCTTCCAGCACGCGCACGGGAAAATGTAAAAGAAATACAGTGCGCTCCGGAGAATCAGCACAACAAGAACGCAAGCAACAGAATGGGATATATAGATTGAAACGGGATAAATACCTGCATCACCGAATGACTCGTCACCGACTGAATCGTCACCGAATGTCGCCTGAGTCGAGCAAGTCTTTGGCTTACTCGGCTCTGCCTGATAAGATTTTTTGGGAACAGAAGGCTGATTCTCACAAATTTTCTCGCGAATTGTTTTGCTCTACCCCCAAACCTTTGGTACGGCGGGAGACGCGCCCACCTTTCGAGGACCGGAGCGTGAACCAACAGAGCTATGAACCCCACCCTCACTCAAAACGCAGACATCGTCGCGGAAAAAGATCCTTACTACAAAAGTTACTTCACACCTGCAACAGGCATCAGAAACGGTCCGAAAACAGAAAAGAATTCAGAAGAGTGAGGTCGTGCTGGAAGGCTTTAGCCAGGCTTCCAGCTAAACTCTCCTTGGCCCAAGAACGAATCTTAGCCGAAACCCAGTCTATTGAATCTTCGAATGCCGTTTTGCAAAGCGGTGACGTACAGGAGAACGAACCAAATAATCCCCCTCAAAACACTTCCCCCTGCAAAATTTTGGGAAAACGACTTCGCCTGGGGGGTTTTCAATGTCCGTGGGATGAATTTCATTACAGCGCGACAGCAGATCATTTACCTCATGGACAAATACAGTATTGACATTCTGGCTTTACTGCAGGAAACAAACGGAAGACGCACTTGAAGAATTCAACAAACGTGTGAAGAGGGAACAAATTGCGTTTGAAGTAGCTCAAGCGGAAAGAATGCGCATAAGACAGTGCAGTGCGGAAAAACTTGGTTGTGCGTTTGTAGTTCGCAAACGGGCAGGCTTGGACATCGATGTAAGTGCTTGTGATAATAAAAATATGGCTTTGAGAGTCAATACATCATAAATCGCGATCAACATTGCTGTAACGCACGCTCCGCATGCAGGACATAACACACAACAGAAAGCTAAACACTACGAAACGCTCAGACAACAAGTTTCCAAATGGAAACAACATGAAATTAACATCATTCTTGGCGATTTCAATGCTAGACTCATGGAACAATTGCCAGAGGAAAGACATGTCATAGGAAAGTACATTTACAGATACTTTTCCTCCTCAATTGATAATTTGAGCGAAATACAGCGAGAAAATAGACAACTTTTCACTGGTTTTTGTATGTTACAAAGAATGGTTCCCATGAACACTTGGTTTGAGAAAACTACCCCGTTCTTAGCCACTTTTCGCGATATTTCTACCAGTTATTTTCAGCTTGGTTGGGTCAATACACAGACGCATGGCCAGCTGGATTATATTTTTGTTAGTGATACATGGAGAAATGCTTGTAAAGAAACACATTGCATTCATGAAACGCTGCTTGATTCTGATGATGCACTCATTTTAGCAGACATGTATGTCCGGTTTGCTGCAAAACATAAACGTCAAACAGGAAAGACGATGATACCAAGATTTAGATTGCCATCTGAAAACGAAAGACAGCAGTATAATAATCTGGTCCAGCAAAACATACTAAGTGCTAAGCAACAAGGTTCATGGAATGTGGTGGAAGGGTTTGAGCATTTAGCGGGGATTCTCATAGATGCTGCTTGTGTAAGTTTACCAAGAATTTCTCCGCGACAAAAAAACATTATTTATCAGAATAAACTTGGCAAAAAATTGAAGAAAAACAAGTTGCGATTAGTGCTGGTCATTGGAACACGGCCAAGTAACTTACTATGGACATACGGAAGCTGGCTCGACAAGATAGGGAACGAGCCTTGATTGAGGAATTGGAACGCATTGATAGCGATGGCTACCAATGGGACGGTTTGAAAAGAAGTAGAAAACCTTTCCAGTCTAATAGGTTCAAATTTAAGAATAAGCACGGGGAATTGATCAATGAACAAAATTTTGCAGAAACAGCGGCTGAATATTTTGCTGATGTTCAATGGGCACCTCCTGAAGATAACCAAATTGATCCCCAAAGAGAAAAATCCCTACTTCTGGAGGAATCAAACGACATGCCTGATACCCCATTTACTTTTAATGTACTTGACGCAGTCCTGGCTGCTCTGAAGAACAACAAAACACCTGGGCCGGATGGGTGCAGGTCCGAATTAGTTAAGTGGCTGTGCGAAACAAACCGAACCTACCTGTTAGAACTTTTCAATGACATTTTGACTGTGGGCATCTTCCCTGAATATTTCTGTTTGGCAAATATTACTGCGTGTTACAAGAAAGGAGATGCCAGCCAAATGAAAAATTACAGACCTATAGCATTGCTTCAGGTGTTTTACAAGATCCTAGCCAGTCTAATCCGTAATGGATTTCAACCAGCTTTTGAACCATGGATTTAGCGGATTCAATTTGGTTTTAGGCCCAAAAAATCCATTTCCTAAGCTATATTCATTGCTCGGCGTTTATTAGATATCTTTGAACGCCAACATACAAACCTTTCCTTAGTTTTATTTGATTGGAAGAAAACGTTCGACAAAATCTGCCAATGCAAGCTTCTTTAAGTACTCAGACCATTGAAGACACCACCAAATATGTTGTGTTTGGTTTCAATAATATATCGACATCCTAAATTCAGAATCATCGTTACTGGGACTTCTTCGAATTATAAAACGCAATATTCTGGTATTCGACACGGATGCTCTCTTTCACCGTATTTATTTGTGCTCTTAATATCCGCGTTTTTTTTTTTCCAAATTTAAGACACCAAAGCAAAAGGAATCTCTTGGAGGTATTCGATTCGCTGAAATTCTGTAGGCTGATGATACTTTACTTTTTGGGACCTATACTTATACGATTAACAAACTTTTGCACGAAATATAAAGGGAATCAGACTACTACAATTTGAAATTAAATTACAACACATGTATTAATCTGACTCTCCACCAACGACAATCCAATATCAAATGTTTGGATAATATACCTGTCCCACGCAAAAGAGAAGCAACATATTTGGGTATTTTATTTTCTGATAGTATAAATAATCATCGTGAAATCAACAACAGATTGGTAGCTGTACTTACTACTTACAACAGGATGAAATTATTTTGGGACAAGGCTCATACCACCATCCGCTGGAAGTTACGAATTTTGGGACAAGGCTCATACCACCATGGCTTACAACTAGAATATATTCAGTTCATATAATCAAACCTTGATAAAATCAATTCTTCTCAAATGGAAAATCTGCGTCGCATATTAAAGATTCCTCCTACTTTCATTGACCGTTTTCTTAGATTTGGTTAAAACACAAACTGAAATTATTTGGTCATATTCTTCGATCTAGCCTAGATGACCCGCTGCGACAAGTCCTCTTTGAATATAATTTTTTTATACCACATATAGAGTATCGAAGGCCAGGCAGGCCCCGTACTGATTGGCTGTTGCAGTCATTCAAAAATGCATTCGCTTTGTTAGGTCGAGCGGATAAGTTTGACCCTAACGTTTTGGAGCATATCTAATTCATAGTATATAGTGCTAATGCTAGACAAGGCGTATGCGCATAAATGCTTGCTGCTTTGCAGGTTTTGGTTCGATCATCGAATACCGTCAATGAATTTTATATTTTCACTGAATATCGTTACCGAATATCATCACCAATTGC
>CAMXCT020002557.1:1056819-1416809 GCA_947184155.2 Cladocopium goreaui
AAATTAAATTATCATTGTTATCATCATTATCATTAATTACTTTTCATTATTATTATATTAGTACAAACATTTTTTTGAACAAAATAATTTATAAATCAACTTAATTTATTAATTATATTTTTATATAATTATATATTTATTGAAATATCAATATTACATATTTAATATATAAATATAGAACTATATATATATATATTTCGGAATTATATATATATATAATTTCTATTCAACATAAATAACATTTATAAATTCCATAATAATCAATTATATATATATATAATATTTTACCTCTGGTTTCCAGGGAATACCAATTCCGTTGTCAAAGTGAAACCTGTGTGTGAGACCATCATGCTCATTCCACAGATTGAGATAGCCGTTCTGATAAAAATAAATTCTGGATAGGTTGAAAAACACGCATTTTATTGCCATTTCAGTCTGGAAGCAATTTTCTCAAGCGCTGGATTTTAAGGATATTCTATTTTCGGAAACCTATGCAGACAATTTCCCAGCATGATCTGGGACTTCTTGAACCTCTAGCTGTCCAACAATTGGACGGTTTGCAAAGCAACCCAAGCATTGCTTTACATGTTTACATGCTCTCTGTAATTCAATACGCCCAAAGATCTGCACAAAAATAGGGGATACCACATTTAATGGCAATGGAGTGGGGACTTTTGTTTACACGTTTTTTTTTTGATAAATCCACATCTTTACAGACTCCGCAACTTACCCAAACTTCCGTGGTTTAAAAGCGGGCAGTTGCCGATTGACAACACAGATGGATGGTCAGAACACAAAAACATGACCCATATGACAATTGAAGTGTATGCTTAATATATCAATATCCTTGATATGACTAAAAATCTGAAAATAGACGACCAGTACCCGATCTCATCCACTGGTTGATCTTCACATTCACTCAAATGACTACCTTCTGGGTATCCCATGGTACAGAACGCAATTTCATATCTTTCGTTGGTTATATCCATTCATGATATCCTCATCATATTTCCATTTCTACCGGTTAAACCACCAGAAATCATGGCTATCATGGTGCCATCATGGCAACCCCCCGGTGCCATTTTGGCCACGGGTCAAGTGATGGTTACCGTCGTTGGTTGCTCCGAGGAGCCTTGGTCATAGATGAAGCATGGTGTATGGTTTGTGGCATTGTTTGCCAAAAACACTCATCGATTCCCCAGTTCTGGTGGAAGTTCCATTGGAAAAGTAACTAAAATCACTACCCTCTGCTAAACGTTTACATAACTATGGAACATCACCATTTTTAATGGGAAAATCCACTATAAATGGTCATTTTCAATAGCTATGTTAAATTACCAGAGGATATATTTGGCCGAAAAAAACATTAATCCAGTCAATGGATGCTGATGACATTTTGATCTGGGATAATAGGATAAACATTGGGATATAACAATTTCAAGGTCATCCTGAAGTAGATAGAACATTTGTTTTTCAAAGACATTCCGATATTCCCATTTTAGTGATGTGTTTTGGAAATTTCCATGTTCTATCTGCTCCAGGATGACTACATATGGACTAGGAAATATAATAGTGAAGCATTAACTAGAGTTTCTGGAGGTTACAACGATCTAGTTGTTGGGGTTTATAAGCCAACTTACAACAATGCACTCACACAGAAAAATAAATAAATAAATAAATAAATAAATATATATATATATATATAATGATGTGGTCATTCTGGAGTAGATAGAATATGGATATGTCCAAAAAATCATCAGAAAGATAGAATCGGTTTGTTGTTTCTTTAAAAACTACTGTATCTACTTCAGGGTGATTGCACACATGTATATGCATATTCAAAAATATATATATATATATATATCACCAATAATGGGTAGATGATGGTGGATGACGAATCCTTTTCCCAGAAATTCGCTGCTCTGGATTGACGACCATCCATGAGTATACATCTCTATCTACAAATCTATGAATTCATCTACCTTTTGACCAAGATTTTTTCGGTCAGCCCATTCGTTTTTGGGCTAAGCGGCTAAGATAACCTCAAGGATCGGATGAAGTTGCACCACATCTCAAGGAGCCAACCAAGACCGGTTAGTCGAACTTCTTCGCGTGCCCATCACCTTTTTTTTGAGATAGGTTGGTAAAACAATGCCATAAACCATTCCCAATTTCACAAGTTTTATAGGTGGCATAAACCATTCCCAAATGGGTGGTTTGTTATTGTTTTAACTAACACAGCCAAACTTCTTGAGTCAGACATAGTCATAGTCAGACAGTCCCCAGTATCATTCAGAACCAATCGATTGTCCCATATACCTTCTGGTTATTTAACATAGCCATGGTATAGATGACCCATAGAAATAGATGGTTTACCTATTAATAGCATGGTGGATCTTTCCATGGCTATGTTAGTCATAACCAGATGGTATCTTTCCTGGATTTTTTCGTTTCCCTCCGCAGCTGATGATCACAGCTTGGAATCCCTACGGGCATGAGCACACCCTTGATGCTATGAACAATGCCATTGGAGCAGAAGATGTCCTGGCGCGAATCTGCTGCGAATCTGGGAATTCCAACGACCCCAGCAAGTCAAGAAAAAAATACGGAAAACCCTATGGACTTATTAGGACAATGATCAACAAACATGTTTATGTATGTATTCATACTATGAAGGAATATACATGGAGACACATGATGGCTTTTCCATATCTTATTGATTTGGAGGGGCTTTTTATACAATCCTCCAGAGCCCAAACCTCGCAGCAAGCAGCAATTCTGCACTGTTTTTCTGTGCCGATTGCCCTATCCGATTGTCTTTCACTTTATCAAACTTCAGTCGTACTTTTTCTTTTTCAAAGGTTGAACTATCTTTCACCTGTTTCTCCATGATTAAAATCCCATTTTCCTTATTGGTATATGTATATATAATTATAATTATGTATCTATAACATTCTATAACTCATTATATTCATTATATCTTCATTTATCAAATGTTCTCAACGTTCACGTTTTCCATCTCATTTTTCTCCACCAAGGAAAATCATCTAACAGGTCAGCTGGACCATGTGCCCTCCAGGTATTTCGTTGATGCAGGGCCCCCCTCGTGGCCACTGTAGAAAGGTGACCTCGCTGACGGTTTTTGAAGGGAAAGTACCGGAAACCATGGTGACACCCCCATGAACATATGGAACTTTCCGGTTCAAAAAAAACCTTCAAAAACCAAGCCATTGAGGGATGGTTTTTACTTTTTAACACCACGCATTTTCAGACCAACTGAGGTCCCAGATGGTCCCAGTTGGAAGATTCTACTGCTCGTTAAAGCAGACCAACAGCTGTCTAGCGATGAGGAAGGTCGACCAAAATCTCGAGGCCCTCCAGGTCCCTCATTTTCAATCCCTTTTCACCTGAGCCCCGAACCATGAGCACAGTGCCATCAATGGCTTTCAGTGTTCGGCCACTGTACAATGCCTACAGTGCCATCAGATCGGTCGTCAAATCATGGTCAGCTGATCATAACTGGCCACATCCTAAGGTTTTCACCGATTTCAGTACGATTTGTTGGGAATGACACATGTTGAGTGCCACCATCATCATGAGCTTGGGATCATTACGTTGGCTCCAACAGGCTCCCCGGGTATCTTGTGAGGAACATAGAATTACGTTCCAAAGCCCTGCTTCCTAACCACTGGACCACTGGATAACTTGTTAGGGAGGAATTATCTTAATCTGAATATCCCATGTCTTTTTTCCAACAAATTCTACAAACACGTGGATGAATTTAAGGGAACGCTTCGAGACATCCATATGTTTTTTTCGATGAAATTTGGAGGTAAAGCCTGCACATGTTCCCTTCATCCAATTAAAAACAAAGTTGCTCCCAACAGCCCAGATACCACTGTGGGAGGTAAATTGAAGAGGTCAACTCATCACTTTTTCCCAAGTGAAACAATGGCAGGGTGCCTCGAAGGGGATCCGACCTCTAATGATGTGGCAAGCCAGAATAGCCTGCAACATCTGCGGCAACATCTGCGGCCCGAGGAAGCGAAGAAACTCCAGCTGGTTGCCATTTTCAAGCAACAAACATAAGCTACGTGAAGATACCAGTTTGAAAGGAGAAACTGTTTTCATCATCTGGGTGATACGTGCTGGATCATTGTGGTTTTCAAACACAAGCCAAACCGAGATACCCATTGGTAAACATACGTGGCAGTGCAAAACCCCGAACTGAATGGGGCTTCATAGCTGGGAAAATCATCGAACTAAATATTGGATCTTCCAGCAAGACATGTTTGATTATCGGAGGTAAACCCAATGCTCAGGTCCTTTCGTTTACCTATGCTATAGCCGCTATGCTTCAGGTCTTAGCGGTGCACCAGGATGTCAGTGGGCCGCCTGCAAGTAGGGAACTTGCAGCATATCTTCCAGAGATCCTGGAACTGCATCCAGGGGACCCGTGGGAACCATAGGTAGCAACTGATAGCCCCATTGATATGGCCACAGCCAAGATCAGTGGCGAAATCGCACATCCAAGTGAATATAAGACAGCTAGGATTCCCATTCCCATTACATCTCAAATCCCCAATGAACATCCCATTCATTTCCTAAGTGGGTCCTGCAAAGATGGGCTGAGCAACATGCTGAAAATGGGGAACCCCACTTAGCTTTACCATTCTTTGAACGAGAAACCACCACCATAAATTGGGGGGATAGCCCACTTTCAGATACATCAAAAACAAAGAATCCAAACATTAAGTTGCTTATAATATCTTATAATACATTATATATCTCATTATGATCCATCCTAAGGGGTCCTATCTTCCTATAACATTCCCCTTTTAAAGTCCCCAGTGGATCACCATGAATTCACAACCGTCCCCGCCCGAAACGCGTTTGACGCGAATCGCCAACCCGCGCTCCTCCGCCCAACGCTTCTAGGAGTGCGGAATCCTGGGGGACAAAGACCTCACGGCAAGAAACCCCAAACAGTGGGCAGTGGGAGGATAGTGTATGTGTATGATATTAATACCCTCTGGTTATTTAACATAGCCATGGAAAATGACCCATAGAAATAGATGGTTTACCTATTAATAGCATGGTGGATCTTTCCATGGCTATGTTGGTCATAACCAGATGGTAATGTTGTTGTTGTTGATGATGATGATGATGATTTTCCAATTCGAAAGCGCCCCTATGACCAGAGGCGACAGTCGGATCTCCAGGGGGCTGAAAAGAAATGCACTTTTTTCGCAAGCCAACGGGAGTCCAGAGGATTCCAGGCACCGCGCATCACATTCTTGTTGGGCACCTCCAAGTACTGACAGTGAAAGTTTTCCACCAAACAGAAAGTCTCAGAAGCTAAGCTTCGCAATGGAAAATCATCACTTTTAGATACCTTTAGAAAATCCTCAGATAAAATAGGCCATCAAAAAACCATAGGACCATAGCCATGTAACAAACGGAAAGCAAGAAGCTCTGAGGTGAGGATTTCACGTCCCATTTCGCCTCTCGAAATTGTTCACTTTTGATCTTCCAAACCCTGCAGAGTCCCTGAAACTCTGGATTTTTATTCCACGTCATGGGATGCCAAACCCAAGTTATACCCATAATTTTCAGAAAAACACAATCTTTCTGGATGTTGATCCCGTATTTTTTCCTGCCGCATCATCCATATTTGGTCCATGGTGCACTGATTTTCTGGTCCCAAAACCTGGTGCCAGGTGCCCCCACTGTGAAGGGCCCGTCGGTTCCGTCAATGGCCTGGCGGAACATCTGACAGGATCTGGGGCGCCAGCTGAAAACTCAGGGAATTGAAATGTGGGTTAATATGGTTTCTACCCTCTGGTAAACGTTTACATAACTATGGAAAGATCCACCATTTTTAATGGGAAAACTCACTATAAATGGCCGTTTTCAATAGCTATGTTAGTTTACCAGAGGGTATAATTATGGGCTTAACATGGTTTCTATATGGGCTTAACACGGTTTCTATATGGGTTTGACACGGTTTCTATATGGTTCTATTCAGTTGAGAATGGTGTATAATGGTTGAAAACGGGTGGTTTTAAGTTTTAATCAATATCATCATATATCATCTATCAATGGAGGATTTCATGATGGTATTACGGGAAAAACAGGCTTCGCATCTTTGTTGGCAATATCCGGTGTCATCCAACATGGCTTGGCTAGGAAATCCCTGAATTTTTCCAGGACAGGCGCCCCCAAGGACTGGCGTGGATGGGATTCGAAGATTCCAAAATGCTTTGTTTGCAAAAGTAAAGGATGCTTGACTGAATCTTCCATATACATGTACATATGTGTATATATATATATATGTACACACACATATACATATATATATATATATATTATGTACATTGACACACACACATATATATATATATATATTACGTACATATGTTTTTACATCTTTAGACATACATGTGTATATATAGACATATGTACTGCACATATGTAACATATCCTCTCCCACCGTTCGCTCTCCGGCGTTGCCTGCGCCACTTCTTCAAAGCCGTTCGCTCTGGCGACCAGTTGACCGAACAAGCCGAAGCCGGGCCTGGTCAGGAGGTCTCCAACCCCCAGTCGGTGGCTAAAACAATGCCATAAACGCACCATCCCCCAGGAAAATCACCATAAATATATAGGTGGTATGTTTACTTACCATTCCCAGTCGGTGGTAAAAATGACATAAAATTTTAGCCACATTAATCTATTAATACTATTAACCACCCAAAAATTGGTGATAAATCACTATTCATGGATTATCGTCACTATTAATCACTATTAACCATCACTATCCCATGGGTTTTCCCATTGTTTTATATCAGAGTATAGGAGTCTCGCATCGGTTAGGTCCTGTAGATTTTCCCCCATGTCCGGATCAACCATGGATTTTGGTCTCCTAAGTCATGGGGTTGCCCGCCCCAAATCATCCATTTTTTCATAGGATTTTCCCATGAACAACACAAATCCAGCGATTGGGGTGAGCCCAAAAATCACTTCGGAAACGGATCGAAGATGATCAAATAATGAAATCATTCGCCACTTGAGTGGCTCAACTCTCTGAAAACACACCCAATGGGACGTCATTCGGAGCATGGCTTTCCCATTCCCTCAGTTCCCAGGATTTCAAGATCTCACCCCGAAAAAAATCGGCCATCATCGGGGCCCGGAAGATCCCAGGTCAGATCCCAGGTCTTCGCCCCACTCTGAGGTCAGAACTCTTCATGACATGTGGTGAGAATGGGCTGTAACTCAGGTACCTTCCATGCCGCTGCAGACACAAATTACAAGGCAAAAACTCCAAACAGGATGCAGAAAAGTGTGTAAAAACCGTCTAAAAAATGGTGCAAAATGAAAACTTTTCTAATTTTTTTTGGGGTTCCACCACCCGCCATTTGTGGTTTGGATTCCAGCTATGGCTTTGGGTCGAGCCGTGCTCGAAACTCTAAATGCCAGACGATGGATGGACTATTTTCTTAGAATCATCCATCCCAGATTCAAATGGCCCAACTCTGAGCCATCCAGTACACCTATCCTCTGGTTATGACTCACATAGCCATGGAAAATGGATGAAAATGGACCATAGAAATAGATGGTTTACCGTTCTTAATAGCATGGTGAATCTTTCCAGTTCGCAAACTCTTAGTCATAACCAGATGGTAATGTTAGTCATAACCATCCCGCCATGTGGGGAACCCTGTCCCCATCTCCCAGGCATCCACCAGGTATAGCTACCTGGTGCCGATGAACATCCACAAAGGCTAGTTGCAGACCTCTCAGCCCCCTGGGCCTCAGCATCAGCACCACCAACCACGATGGCGAAGAAATGGCTACTAGATGTATAGCCTATGAATATGGAATCCAACACAACTTGCATCCAAAAAATATCATCAATATTCATCAATACTTATCAAGCTGATGAATAACATTGAATAACTATAATCATAGTCAATCACGAATTAATAGTCAATGCTGCTATCAATTGCGACGACCATCCCATTATGAAACATGAGAACACCATCCAGGCACTGAAGCCTTGACTGACGAAGTGGGTTTTCGACGCGACTTTTTTTGTGTCGACAAATCACCAAAGGATTTCTTTTCGGAACATCAACTGCCCCCTAAAAACTCGCAGTTACACACAATCATGAAGTTCAGTTCACGTAATTTTCAGCTTTGATCATATCTGAACAGGTGGTTAAGCCACCCCTCTGAAAAATCATGGACTTCGTCAATGGCTTTCGGATAACATCCCATATATATCCATATATTTATTATGGAAAAGAAAAGTCATGTTTGAAACCAGCAGTCCCAGATATTATAGAACATCTATACCATTCATTAACCATCCATTAACCATCCATTAACCATATATTTTCCCATGCTTTTCCCATGGTTTTCCCATGGTTTTCCCATGGCTTTACCCAGAAACCCCTGATGACTTGGCCGCCGGACATCCAGGTTCGGAGCACGGTGCAGTCTAAGTCACCAATGGCGGTCCTAGAGCGCGCGCCACAAAAGCTGCGGTCGACCCGAAGAAAAAAAGACGATAGTGGAGCCATAGGTATAGCCATATTTCTTCGTCAAGCTAATATATCTGGGTAAATTTTAATATTTCACTAACCTGAAAGGCCATTTGGGGATGATTCCCCTTACTAACCATGATTCCAGTGAGGGAGAACAGTGAGGTCGTTATAATTTACCCATATATACATATATATATATATTAGCAATTCTTCGTCAAACTTGATATGTTTTTTTTTCTGTTTTTTTTTGACAATAACATACATGAGTTTATAAATTAACATAATCTATAACTTCGTTTCTTTTGACATACTGGAGTATGTAAATTCAACTATTGAGACAGAGCTTCATCCTATAGCCCTAACAATGGGACAATCAATGGGATTTAATGGGATTTAATTATTAGTTTTTTTAAGAGGACTTATAAGGGATTTAATACATCTTGATACATCTAACAATGATGATTGGTATGATTATGCATTGGGATGACGGTTAATCCATTGCTTAATCCACTAGGACTGGGATAGAATCGGATAATTAATGGGATTGAATGGGAGATCATTTGATCAAACAATCCGATAGGCCCTAACATTAAACACACCCCGTTGTATGGTCCCAGTCAGACGTGTTTTCATCCGGTCTTCAACCATTTTTTTCGGGTGGGTCTTCAATATGAATGAGGATGAGATCAGTTACTTAGCTCATGGAGATATATCTACTGGAGATGTCGTAAAGTAACGTCGCTGCCGAAACCCCACTATTCTGTAGATCATTTTCCCACCGGGGAAACTTCTGGTGGGTTTCATGGGGTTTCCAGATCTAGGGACTGACCAACTATACCGGGGGCTTTAACGGGGGATATCTTGTGGGATATGTAGCCAGCTCACCAATCATAATGATGATATGATGGGATTTATCAAGCAACAAAAATACGAAAACATCATGGGATTGAATGGGGATTTCATGGGAACGATAACGCATAGCAAAACATGTTGCATTGAATACCATTAACAACTGGTGATTTTTCATGGAATATCAATGAGGATATAACTCAACAGGATTCCTGACCAACCAATTAGACTCTAAAAATATTGCGCAAATTCACCCATTTTCATATCATTTATTGGGGGATGGACATCAATCCATTTTCATAGCTTTTTTTGGGTACCCGTTATGTTTGGGGTCCCATGGCATTGCATGGAAGACCATAAAACCGCTAATCCCATCGATATCTTTGACGATGGCACATATGCTTGACTACTGTCATGAATTCATTGGCCATGTCAGGAACCTAAATTGAAGGTACCTACCATATATAAGGCCTATTTTTCAGGCCTATGTAAGGGAATATCCCAGCAAAATATGGCCTTATATGGTACAGTACCTCCATTTTAGGATCCTGGAATTCCCATTGATTATAATGGAACATCCTATTAAAATGGATGATTTAGGGTACCACTATTTTAGGAAACCTCCGTTTTGGAATGATGTCTTGCACCGGCTGGGCAAACAAATGGCCCGCTTCATCACAGATCACGGCCGGGTTTAATGATGGGACACTCGTGCAAATCCGGTGCAAATCTTAGTTCCATTCAACCCCAGCGACTGGAGCCTTGACTTCAAACCGCAACACTTTCTAGCAATTAGGAACTACACCCACCAATCCTGCTGAATAATTTCTCGATTCCTAAGGCTTTTCTCATGGTTTTCCCATGGTTTTCCATTCACCCCACAGGATCACCACACCACACCCCGGCCGCGCAAAACATGTCGTGGCCGACACGATGACCGAGTTATCAGGCTGAACCACCTGCGCCCGGGTTCAATTGGCGGAAAGGCCACCATATCAACATCCGGAGAACAAAAGAAATGTATTCAAGGATATTAGATAGATTATATTATGTGTATCTATATTAAAGGTATTCTAATATCCTTTAATAGCTGTTACACCATAAGATATCAGATAAATAGTATTAAATAGATATAAATGATATAAATTAAAAACGATAGTATTAAATAGATAAATAGATATATAAGATATTTATGCAATTAAAGGATATTAGCTAGACAGGACATGTCCTACCATGAAGATTTGTTTTTTCTGTAATGAAAACCATCACTTTATTGAAGAATCCACCCAAATGGAAATCTGGATAAACAACAACACAATCACTAGCCTGAATTAAGGCTATTTTTTTCATGATTTACTTCTTTTAAGCATAGTTACAGTGATCATAGCGACATCGCGGCGTGAGGTCGATATCACCTAAATTTATCGATTGTTTGTTCCTTTTCAAGATGGCAAAATTCCACGTCTAGGCCATGGCTAGACTATCAGAGTTCGACTGTGGGACTGAGTCGACTGAGAATTTTCGGCCGCGATCTAAGCAATGGATGTTTCACTGGATGCTGTGGATAGAGAACAGTCGCTGCGTTTTCCCAAGATTCAGCCCACTGAAAAAAAATCAATGCCCATCTGCACTTCAATGGGAACTCCCTATGGCCCTACGGCGAATCGAATCTTGATGAATCGAATAATGGTTCATCACCAATAAACATATAAATTGGGCTATCCATTTAACAATCCATTCACCATTCACCATTCACCATTAACATCATTAACCATGAACCATTAATGGTGAATGGTTTTCGTGGTTAATGATCATGGTTAACATCATTGACCATGGTGTTAACATAATTAACATCGTTAACCATGGTTAACCATGGATGGGTTTTTCATGGCGAATTAATGACGAAAATTCACCATCACCATCCATTCACCGACGAAAATCGCCATCTGAGATGCCCTGCCAAGTCCAAGATGGTGGCGAGTTGCCCAGGATCGCCCACCTGTGCCTGTGATGCCGGAGATGGGGCTATTGGACGATGACCTCATCGGCCTTTTGACCCACCGCATTTTACATCCCACTTAAGGAATTCTCAGGGGAATTTGAGTGGAAATTCCCAGGGGAATCATGAAAAACCATTTGGCCAGAACTGGAGGGAATTCCACCACATCATGCTGTTGGTGACATAACGACATATGGAGGTTTCCAACAATGGGGGTACCCCCATTGTTGGATAGTTTACAAGGGAAAATCCATCTATAAATGGTGAGAACTGGGTGTACCCCTATTTTAGTAAACCTCCAAACCTCCATACATCTTATCGTTGGTTGTTACCACATCTTATCATCCGCGGAATCTCCGAACTGCTGAGTGGAAAACCTCGGAACTGTCCAACAAAACATCAAGACCTTTGCAAAAAAACTTGGGAAAGTCACTGTAAATCTCACTTAAAATCTCACTCTTTCGAGCTCAACGGCAACGAGTCTTGACGACTCCGGGGCGCCGCATGGCGCCGCCTCCTGTCGCTCCGGATTGTGAAGAAGGCCGACGGTCCCACCTAGGATGGAAGACAGTGAACGATTGCGGCTGGGTAATAAGTTGATGGGTGAATTTCGTGAGATATGATGCAAATTTATAATATTTGATGGGAATATAACCAATGGATTTTGATAGGAATATGATTTTGATGGGAATAGAACTAATTAATTTTGATGGGAATATAGATTTGGAATAGATGGACATATGTCACCAATCATAGTGACAATGGAGCTGGAGATGTTTGATGGGAACATTCATGGATAATATAACCCTAGGTGGATCTGTAACTAGGAACATGGGCCATGGAGCTAGTTGAGTGCTGATCATAACAGGGTTATGATGTTTCCTCATCTGGAAAGAGTAAAACCGGGAGCGAACAAAAAGAAATGGGAGTAGTATTGAATAGTTGATCCATGAATATTCCTCATATCTAAGCTGAATTGACTAGGCTAGTTGATGGCTCTGGCTTAGTCCACCCAAGTTAATTCAGTAAGGGTAGTGTCCAGTTATAACATGTTATAACTGGGGTGAACTAAGCCACTTACTCGGCAAAAACCACTTTCTTCCATCCTAGCATCCCAGGAATCGGATCACCCCAGTTACGCCTGTCGTTCACGAGGAGCCCCTAGCCGATGACCCTCCAAGTCCCACGGTAAAAAACACGGGAAATCCTATGATCTTCGTAGATTTCTGCTGAAAAAACACGCTTTAGCCAAAGTCGATGATTAGCAGGAAAAAACCAGGTGGCTGGTAGTCTAAAAACAGGCTACCCCCCATTCCATAAAAACTGGTTTCAAAACCTCATTTTCCCTATGAACAATAGCTATTTTGGGTGGTTAACCCAATTTTCAGACACGACCAAGAACAATTTTCCCAATGATCCCCACTATATCCCCATGGTACTAGCTTTACCATGGGGATGTTTCTACCGCCAAGAGACCCATGTAATGATCCCCGGTACCACATCGCAATCTCAGAGCGAAGCTCACATACCTCGAGTGGAATTGACAAAGGGCTCATGGAACTCCACAACAACGGCCTCTTTTTTTGCTTCATCTGTCAAGATCGGGAGGAAATAGCAGTAGCGCATGTTTCGGAGACCCTCTGGTAAACATACAAAAAACTATGGAACATCACCATTTTCAATGGGTAAATCCACTATAAATCACCATTTTCAATGGCTATGTTTGTTTACCAGGGGTACCCTCCAGCAATCAAACACGGGGCCTTGAAAAAAAAATCCAAACACATTCCCCGCCTCTGGCGGATTTCTCATTGGACAAATTCAAAAAAACATCACCTTGACTCAGCAAACCCAAGACTTTAATGTCAACCCTGGATTAGTAAACACAGATCACGACTTGGCCGGGTTCCCTCCAAAACAGTTTTCCAAATGACTATGAAATTGGTATCTCCCCTATCAATTTTTTTACTGGTGGTTTTTCAGAAAATCCCGGGCTGACATTGCCATTCTACCCATCAACATGGCTGGTAAGTCCCACAATGTTCCCATGAATTTCATGGTGAACCTTGGGGAACCCCCTAGCGTGGCAAGCCCCAACTAACTAAACCTATCATTTGGGGATGGTTTAGACCCCATAAAGATGGTGATGACTTGGGCATCCCCCATTTCCAACCCAAAAACCATCCCCAAAACCAGCCGTAGATCCCATGATGTTCCCATTTTTCAAGATTTTTCATGGTGAAACCCTCATTTTTGATGGTTCATCCCCTAGCATTTCCCACCACCGTCCCCTTTTACGAGCTGTCTTCCGCCCCACCCGGGCACTTGTCGTTCCGCAGGGTGAACTTCACTTCCTCGCGATAGGAGGGCCGTGGCCGGTCCACGCCCCCGAAGACGAAGACGGGCACAGCGTGCAAGGGCCATTCCCTAGGAGACTGTCCGGGTGGGTGAAGCAATGGGGATTCAATGTTGGTTACAATGGATAGAATAATAGTTGTATAACCTAGAGTAGAAAACCAAGGCACGATGATATCATAAACCTTCGAAAAACTCCATTTTAAACCTCTGATAAACGCACATGACTATGGAAAATCACCATTTTTCAGAGGTAAACCCACTACAAATGGCAATTTTCAATAGCTATGGTAGCTTGCCAGAGGGTAATTGGAATTCAATGGGGCTATAATGCATAGAATGATGGATATCACCTGGAAAACCTATCACAACTGGAGGTTTTCGCTTTTCGCACTTCTTTTCGGTCGCTGGGATATCCAGCGGATTGCCTCTTGGGATACCGTAAGTCCCCGGTTCGGTGTTCGCTGTTCCCATTTAGAAATGGTTCAGAAAACCAGAGTTACTAAGCAGCTACTAACTGAGCCATGAACAATACCCCTATCCCATGCCATATCTCATTTTACTGATTTTACTGCTTGGTGAGTAAATTCATTCCCATTGTGGGTTAATGTAGGTGAAACAATCATAAACCATCCCCCAGGAAAATCACCATAAATATATAGGTGGTATGTTTACTTACCATTCCCAGTCATGGCTGGTGTCCAAATGGCATGAACCATCCCCAATCAACCAATGAGGATACCCGGCCTGGTAATGACTCACAGTTTGCTATTGAATAGCTGGCCCAGTCGAAATAGTTGATTTACCAATTTACCTGCCAAAACATGGTGGATCTTTCCATCGTTTTTTGTATGTTTACCAGGCCGGGTAACTCTGGAAAATCACCATTTTTAATGGGTAAATCAACTATTTCGACTGGGCCATTCTCAATCCCCAGTGAAATCCCATAGAATCACCTATTTCTACCAGGTGATTTTCCATATGAATCCCCATTTTCCCATGGTTTTCCCATGGTTTTCCCATGTTTTCCCATTAGTTTACCAGGTTTTCCCAGAGGCTAGCGGCCAGGCGCCGCTGATCCACGGGTGGTCTCAGGTGCCGACTCATCCGGCTGAAGATGTGCCACGCTATCCGTCCAAATGGCCTACGAAGGCGGAACCATTCAGCGATTTACAGCTGGGAGATGATGGGATAAAGTGAGATATACGGGGGTATGTATGTAATATATATATATTAATAGATAGTCATCTTGGAGTAGATTAGAATATGGATTTTTCAATCAGATTTCCATTTATTATTATCATTATTTTCAATTTTCCATGGTCTCTCTACTCCAGGATCACACTGTAAGGCGTTCTTGCAATGCTGGTTAGTGAGGGAAGAACTGCACATCTATGATCCACTGACATATGATGAAGAACTCTCAGGAAACAACATATTATTCTTTTCCTATGCACCGTTGTTATCTCAAAATTTGGAACGCCACACTCATGGTTTGTTGTCAATTTATGTTCTCATGAACTTCGCACCATCCGAATTGTTGGGACGAGAAACCATCGCTTCGTCTCCACGTACACTTCACATATACTCCATATATCCCAGCCCCTTTTTGACACTTGATAAGTCATAAACCTTGGAATTGCTTCAGTGAGGCACCAACAGCACAAAAACACATATTCCTGATAGGGTCCTTCCATCCCCAATGGTCATCTTGGATTTCTTTCGGACCACCAAAAAAGTTCGTTTTAAATATCCCCATGCATAAATATGAGATTACATATATTCGTATATATATAATATATATATACAATATAATATAATAACATATAACATATAATATATAATATATAATATATAATATATAATATATAATATATTATATATAATATATAATATATTATATATAATATATAATATATAATATATAATATATAATATTTAATATATTATATATAATATATAATATATAATATATAATATATAATATTTAATATATTATATATAATATATAATATATAATATATAATATAACATATATAATATATAATATATTATATATAATATTTAATATATTATATATCATATAACATATATATATATATTCCATATGCCATTTCATACCATCTGGTTATTTTACGTAGCGAACTGGAAAATCATCATTTTAAGGTTCGGCAAACCATCATCTGGATCATAAATAAGCAGAGGGTACCTTCTGGTAAACTAACATAGCTATTGAAAATGGCCCATTTATAGATGGTTTACCTATTAGGGTAGTTGATCGCCATAAAACCAGCAGTAACCAGCCCTACAAAACCCCCTGGTTGAAACATGAACCAACCATGGTTTTTTCAAAAACCTCTGTTGATTATGAGACACCAACCTGGTTGTTCAAGGGAGCAACAAAAACTGGTTGGTGGTTGACCTACCCCTCTGACAAATATGAGCTCGTCACTTGGGATCATGACATTCCCAACTGAATGGAAAGTCATAAAATTCCATGGTTCCAGTCACCACCAACCAGAAAACCACCATAAAACCAGCGATAAACACCTGGCACCTTGGGTACTTGCTCAGGAGGCCCCTTGCAGCGACGCTGTTGTCCCTGGCTGGCTCGATGTACTTTTTGTGGGACGCATGCAGCTGCGGTCACCGTTAAGAACGTAGAACGACGGTTTTAATGGTCCGTTTATGGACTGGTTGGTGATTTCAACCCCTCTGAAAAATATGAAAGTCAGTTGGGATGATTATTCCCATATGGAAAAAGGAAAAACAAGTTCCAAACCACCAACCAGTAGATGATTTGCTGATTTGCCTTTGAAGCATGGTGATTTTCCATGGGTATGTCAAATTTCCAGAGGGTACATATCTGATTTCATCTCTTTAAACCTTGGTGGTCTTATCTTAGATATCTGGTGGTAGACCCTGACACCCACCAGAGACCATACAGTGCTCCGGGCTCAGCCTTGAAAAAAACACGACTCTTTCATAGGGGAAATTCATCATCTAAACTCATGCGAGCCATGATAGCCATACATCAGCTATCCCGGCTATCCCCATCCCCCCAAAAAACTTGCTAAATCGCTATCCTGTTAATCATAGGTCAGTTCATAACCACCTTTGTAAACCACCAAAATCAAGAGATCAACAAATCAGCTCACACAAAATCCTGATATAAGCTCCCTAATCTCAGATGGTAACTTGCTGGCTCATCCCACTTAGTAGCTTAGTTCACCCTAGTGGTGAGTGGACTAAACCTACTTAGCCCATTTATAACCAGGGTCATAGGCGGAGGCAGCAGTCCTCCACTTGCCCAAAGGCCTGAGAACAGGATGAACATCTGGTGCCATCAAAGATAACACTTGGAAAATCCCATGAACTCCCTGTACGTGGGAAAAACACGGAAAAATCATGGGAAATCCCCTATGGATGGATTTTTTTTCGCTGGGAACATCATCTATGAATTGTTTTTTTCCCATTGCCATGGTTGATTACCCAACAACCAAACCGTCGGGGTTTGTCAAAAAATGGGGGGGGGGCAAAATCCACCATTCTCAGACACATTCTTGGTCATATATCCCATGATGTCCACAAAATCTTCCCATTTTGGATGGTTAAACCAGGTTAAACCCCTATGTTTTCCATACAGGTTGGTTACGAATTGGATTCCCAGTTCATGGATGATGCTAATCCCCCCAAAAATCACCCAAAAATGCTTGGTGAATCCCAGTCTCTATCGATTTCTCATGGTTGAACCATTTTTTTTCCGAGAAATTGTTGGTTAACATATGTTAACATCCACCATTCAGGTCCCAAACCATCCTCAAACACCATCAAACGCAATCTAAGTCGCGATTTGATCGTCGTTGCCCTGCGACTTTTCACCGGGCATCTGAGCGACATAGTTTGGAGACACTGGAGACGCCTGGTGATGCGAAAAAAAGAGCGCCGGTAAGAATCTGGATCTTCCATGGGGATTTATCATATTTTATAATCACTAAGCTGAATAACCTGAATCTGGATCAAGTCATGTTAGAGATGTTAGAGATGCTATGAAAAAAAGGGGGAACACTTGCGGATGTCATCCTATGTAGTGGGGATATGTGGGGATGATCAGTGAACCTTTCCCATCATTCCGTGACGGAAAACGACGTGAGGTCGCTTAATAACTTACCCTCTGGTTATGTCAAAATAGCGAACTGGAAAATTGCCATAGAAATAGTTGATTTACTCATGAAATCTAACCATAATGATTTTCCATAGATAATTACAAGAGGGTATCCAAATGCATTGTTTTTCAGCCAAGAAGATGGTGATTTTGACCAGCAAATGTGGAGATTGAAGTGATTGGAACAACGCAGATGTGAATTTTGCACAACACATCTAGGATTTGCACTACTTTAGGATCTTTAGGCGACGAACATGTAGATTTTGCGCAGCACATATTAAGAACACTAGATCAACACAGAATAGGGTTTCAACCTGCTTCAAGCATCAAACATTGACTTACCCTCCTGTAATCAAACATAGCAATGGAAAATCCTCATTTAAATGATTTTCCCAGCGAACTGAACCTCCATAAAATATGGGGATTTCCCATGGATTTCCCATTTCCCAGCTAGCCACGTTTGATGACACGTTTGAGAGTAAATTTTAACGCCCGGATTCAACAAGCCTGGGAACTGAACCATTGAAACATGTGGATCTAACCCAAAACGATCCCTGATTTAACCAACCAAAATCGGGTTTCGCGAAGGGGATCGAACGGACCAAGAAAAAACGCGATTCTCCAAACCCGGAGAAGCACCCATAGAAATTTCTTCAAGTTCTGAATTTCACCAATCAACATATCTAAGTATCAAGTATATGTTTTTGTTTCGCCAAAATAGTGATGAAATGAGTGGGTAGCTGGTGGCTCAAAAATCCCATCTTTCGCCCAATGAGTCTGACAAGTCCTGGTCAAACATGATTGAGTGGTGGACCTGTTCATTCTCGACACGAGATTTTCATTTATTTTCTAAAGAATCGAGAAAATATTGCTACATATTATTTTCATTCATTTTCTAAGGAATAAAGAAATCATTGCCACATTTGCCAGAAAATCCCATGACTTTGGTTTTGGCATTGATTTCCAGAGGACCTCCAGCGGACCTCCAGAGATACAAGCGGAATGACTATGGGCCGAGGGGATCTACCAAGAGTGGAGGACTTTCCAACATGGGTCTGTCTGAAAATGGTGTATACCATGGTATGCCCATATAATATGAGCATTGATAGTAGGGAAAATGATGTTTAAACAATGGATTTAGAAGTAGCCTATTTCCAAACAAAGCCATATGCAATGGAGCACATCATAGATGTTCCTCAACTGATCTTCTTCAACTCTGATTGTTGAACACCAATCTTAGGCGCTGGACCAATTTCTGTGAATTTTCGGGCGGGTTTTTGGAGAACTACCCAATTCACCAATGGCTTCATGGTACCCTCTGGTTATTTAACACAGCGACGGAAAATCACCATTTTTAATAAGTAAACCATCTATAAATGGGCCATTTCCCATGGCTATGTTAGTCATAAGCAGAGGGTAGGTTTACGTCGATTTTTCATGGTTCTCCCCATATTTCTTGCTGCTCAAGATGAATCATCATCCCCCAGGAGGACATGATGGTGACCTGATGTGCCCTGCCAAAAATGGTTCTTTTAGCTGGCTATGATGAGTGTCCCAATTCTTCCCCATTTGAACTATATATATATATATAGATATATTTGTTTACATCCATTAATGGCAAAAGATTAAAATATATTAAAAGTAAGTACCTACAGTTGACCCAGCATTTTCCTTAGCTAGGTCATTTGAAGATGTCCACTTGGGGATCTGCAACTATCCTTCAGCCCCATCTGCTACTGTTTCGGGATCGTGCCTGCGGGTTACTTCGTCCTGCTGTCCGATGAGGCGCCATTGTTTCGACATCATCTCAACAACACATTTCATCACCATCATCGCCGTCGTCGTTGTCATCATCATCATCATCATCATCATCAGTTGGGTTTGTCCGAAAATCAGCTACCTGCAAATGTGATGCTTCATCATTTTGTTCAGAAACAACCGGCCATAGCGTGGCCATCAATGGGGGTACCCCAACATCCGTGAAGTTGATGCCGTCTCGTTACTCCAGATACTCGCCGCTATGACTCACCGAACATCATCTCAATGGTGGAAAGGATAGATAGTTGAAACAGCAAAACAACGTGAACAGACCTTGGCTTATCCCTCCGATAGTCAGTGGGATAGTGATTCTTAGCCGACACCAAAGCAGGTTTACTGATCTCAATGGGTGAACTGCGGACAATATGCAATGGGTTGGGTGGAGAGCACCTACCATCGACATAGACATGGAAAACCATGAGAGTAGAAAAAAATCCTTGGGTTTCCTTCTGGTTGTTTTCCGCATTTTTTTGGTCAATTAACCCCAACTTATATCCATGGCGGTCCCTAAATAGACAGAAACGTGTTACTACCTCCCATGAAGCCCCCCAAATGAATAGAAACAATACATTCCACCATAGTTTCAAATGAAGTATTACACGCCCCAGTTATTTTTGGTGGCTGAGAAACCTCGTATCAAACTGCTAAATACATCGTGGTTACCGGCAATCGTGGCGATGGACAATCGCACAATCGACGAAGGTATTGATTGGAACATCACCTATTACTATGGTGGATATTCTAGGAAAATTACCATGGCAGTGGATGTACTATTCATGTATATCATTCTAGTATTGTGGATATTGAACATCACCCACTTCACTATGGCAATTACCCTCTGGTTATTTAACATAGCCATGGAAAATGGACCAGTTCTAGATGATTTATAATGATTTACCTGTTGAAAATTGTGATTTCCCATAGCTACGTTAAACTGGTTGGTGGTATACCTACCCCTCTGAAAAATATGAGTTCGTCAGTTGGGATGATGACATTCCCAAGTGAATGGAAAATCATAAAATTCCATGGTTCCAAACCACCAACCCGGAGGTCTTTGGGGTATGATTTGATCCACTGGGTCCCCTAGGATCCCTAGCTACGTTAAATAACCAGAGGGTACTCCAGCTTGCCACGTTTGACACCGGTCCGGATCGCCGTCCGCTTTGCTCTGAAGCATTGGAGCTCGGTCTCAGGCCTTCTTGGCCTGAAGATCTTGGGAGATGCCAAAAACATGGCTGGTCTAGGTTAAACCATTGGAAATGGAAGGGACACACACACACACATATAT
Source organism: Cladocopium goreaui (assembly GCA_947184155.2). NCBI lineage: Eukaryota > Dinophyceae > Suessiales > Symbiodiniaceae > Cladocopium > Cladocopium goreaui. The sequence goes on from CAMXCT020002557.1 coordinate 1,077,843, forward strand.
ATATATATTTCTATACATATAATGAGACACACACACACATATATATATATATATGTTTTTATCTGTTTAAAAAATACTAGAACCAACATGAACCAAGAATGTGATCTTGAGATGTGTCTGAAAATTGGGAAATTGCACCAACTTGCAGCCTTTATTGAATGGGAGAACTGATGATAAACACATTTGTTTTCAAGGGGAAGATCAGGCAACATTTCAGGGGATTCGAAACGCGATTTTCATTTTTTGGGGCCTTGATCTGCCAAAAAAGGAGTGATGGGGATTGAACCGTTAAAACAAAGGGATGGGAGGAGCAAACATTGGGAGATCATCAACAACTTATGGATTTAAATTTACGGGGGGATGTAAGGGAACCCCTGTTGTTTGATGGTAAAAAAAATGGGTTCCTGTTAGCATTTCCTTTAACCACTTGAACCAACCAATCTCAAAATCAGGGCTGAAAATAGGTCCACCAGCAAAAATGAGGCCTTTACCAACATTGGGCGTTAAAATGCCCATGGGCTTCAGCCAATGCACCAGGAGATCGCTGTAACTTGGAAGCTCGGGCCCATAGCTACTGCCAAATCGGAGGTAAATCATGGTTTACCCGACCAAAGAGATCAAAAAAGGAGGGTATACGGTACACTGGCATATACGAAGAGGTAAACACACACAGGGGGATCAGCAATCTTGAACCCTCCCATCAGCCAGTATTTGAGTCGTTGTCACAGCCCATTCTCGGACACAGCATACATGACCCTACCCGTGGATCGGGCAGGCCTTCAGACGAAAGTGAAAGACTCCAACTTCTATCAGGCCAATTTGCCAAGGATTCCATTCCAAGTCGCAGGAGTGAAAAAAAAAGTGCAGAATCTTTTTGCAACACAACTCCACCAGAAGTCTTCCACTCAGCATCCCCGCCGCGCCTGCAAGAATGGAGGCTCCAGTCTGTTTCAGCCGCTGCGCCGGTGTGTGGCCAGGAGGGGTGTTTGCCAAGGGTGTGTGGCTGGGTGTACCCAGTGGGGTATGCCCTGGCGATACTCGGGGCGGGGTCATCGCCATCGCCATCTCCTGGCAGCGCAAGCTGGGCTGCATGGTGCCTACTTCGCCTTAGTTAGGCGACTTGGTTTATCTATGGAAGATACATCAGTTAGATGAGTTAGATGGGTAAACAACAAACCTAGTTGATCATAATTGGGGGGAGCTACCTTGTCGCGCCTAACTTGACTAACTTTGTTTGCTTTGTTTGCTTCGTGGTTTTTGAGCTAGACTTGCACCATGGTGGGAACACTACATAGCCAGAACATCATAAATCCATGTATTATATAATATATATATAATATAATATATAATATAATATATATAATATAATATATATATAATATATATATATATATAATATATAATATATAATATATATATATATAATATATATATATAATATATATATATATATAATATATATATATATAAATCCATGAAATCTTGATGACTTCCACAATATCCTGAAGCGTTCTTGTGCAACTACAGCACCAAATACCGATCCACATCAGATTTTCCATGGGCCTTGCCTCCTTAGGTGCCTCCTAAGTTCAGTTCCCCAGACATCCAGCCCCACTGAGCCGAACAGCAGTGGAAGCTGAGGAAAAAAACATCCATGGAAAGTGGAAGATGTGTTTGTGGTTAGCAACCATAGTTCAACTTAGTAACCATTGTTCTACTGGAAGCCACTGGAAGCCAATTAGTAGATGTTAGTAAGTGGTAAGTTTTGGTTAGTTCAAACATATTGTAACCCACAGATATCTTTAGGATAACCCCACCTAGGCTAAGGGGACTTACCAACTAGGGTTACTAACCACATATTAAGTGGGATGATCCTCCAAGTGATATCCTACTTTGGGGTACATCCCGGCTAGGATCTGTTGATAATAACCATGATGCTGATTGTTAGGATATCTCCAATGATTGATATTCTCATGGCTGATAGATAGCTAGTGAAAATGGCCATTTATAGTGAGTTTTCCCATTAAGAATGGTGATTTTCCATAGTTTTTTGTATGTTTACCAGAGGGTAACTTGTTATTCAAAGACCTGAGTGAGTCTGGCACATCCAATGATCCTGTTTCCACGTGATCCCCTCAAAAAATCCAGCTACGGTACCGACGGTACAGAGCCACCTGGCTTTTGAGCCACAATGTGGATCCGAAGAAATTGGGTACTCCGAAGAAATTGGAATTTCAAGACCAAACATAGATACACTTCCCATTTTAGGAGTAGCCAATTTGTTCGGATCCACATTTTGTTGATAATTTCTCTGGGTCTTAAAATTTTGGTTGATCCCGATGTCGTCGATTTTCACTTCGATCCAATCATCCTTTTCCCTTGATGACTTACAGATGGAGTCAGCCCTTACCATCACTGGTGGAACCACCCAACATCACCCTGTCAAATGGGATCATAATCTCCCATCCCTTCATAGAACAAACGTCAGATCTGTGTTTTGTATACATTTTTATCCCCATCATCTACCATGGTGACTCTCTTCCAGGTGTGATAAATAACAGGCGATGGGAATCTAACCACCCAGCAAACAAGTTGATTGGTACCCTCCAACAAGTGAACACAGATATTGAAAAACCATGGTCTTAATTCCAAGGATAATTCTCTACGCATGTACATACAAATATGTAGTAACTATGCTTATTGTGTTTTTTCATGTTTTTTCTGTATCTATGCTTATCTACTGAAGGGTAGCCGGTTAGCCAATTTTCCCACCAACCTGCCAAATCTGTGACCAAGTACCCATGCATCAGTCCATGAAGCCGCTTTTTCGATCTTGGCTCCTGACTCCGAAGACCTTTCAGCCCAGGTCCAAGGTTACCATCGAAGCCATCTGCTACCAGCGTGGAGTTTTCCAACCGATCTGACGATTTGTCACTTCGGGTTTTCCTCCGGGCGAGAGATCTGCGGAGTGGTTTTCTCTGATGCGGAAGCACTTTCCTGGTGGAGAACAGCAAGGGGTTTTTGCACACCGTTCAGTTAGGTCATGCCAAGTAGAATCTTTGCTTTGCCATAGTCTTCCGACTGCAAAGCCATTGACAACTGAATCGCAAGGCCTTTCACAGCACAAAGGTCCTTGCGGATGGTGTCTAAGGATGCCGCAAAGTGTATCCACGGTAGTCCCCAACTTTTCTGCCCCGAAAATCTGGCAGGTTTCGGTACGTCCAGCAGGCTGCTTGAGCCCGGAAAGCTTCGTTCCCCGAACCCATCGCCGAGGCGAGCAAGGACAGCTTGCAGCCACAGCAGGCTTTGGAAGGGTTCTCCACTGATCTCCAGTTGGGATTCCTCGAAAAAGTACTTTGGATCGATGAAATCCACCAGAAAAAACTTCACCCTCTCAGATGGCCAGATTTTCGAAGCCGAAGGTTCCAACCAGAAGCAGGCCTCAGATGACTCAACCGTCGCGGGATCCAGGCTACAGCACAACCGAAGGCGGCCCGGAAACTCGGTGGGCACCCGGGAACTCAGCTGTGAGGCTTCCATCATGGAGGATCCTAAGATCCGAAGACCCTGAGTTTCCAGCTCCTGGAGGATGCTACAGATCCCTGGCACCAGCTTGCAGCTGGATGAAAAGTGACAGGCGGAGTATTCCAAGATCTCACAGCTGGATGAATTCACATCGCATAGGTCAGACTTTAGCAGTTGAAGATCCTTGTGGATAATGGGCAATTGGACTTCGACCAGCCTTTTAGCCCTTTGAACATCATGGCTGAAAAAGTTGGATGATCTCCACTTCTCCTGATATTTGCGCCATTTCGATGCTCCCAAAAGATGTGAAAAGATGCAGTTCAAACATGTTCAAACATATTCCCTTCATCCGGTCCCCCAGTTCAAGGATGTTCAATCCCAGAAAAATGCCCAAAAATAAATATCTCCAACTCTCACATCCCTTCATCCGGCGCATTCGTTTCTCAATCCACAAAAAACATCCCCGAAATCTCAGTCAGCAAATTCCAAGGCTCAGCATCTGGCCTTTCGATGAGCATCACAGGGCTCGGCCTGTCAGCTGCCTCCCAAAGCTTCTCAGGCGAACGATCATCGGCCAACAGACCCGTCAAGCGTTGCAGGTTGGTCCTAGCCTCGGCTTCGTGACCTAAAAGGCGCAAGCCATCCTTGGTGGCTTGTGCCGGCGGCCCAAGAAAATGATGAAAATATCGATTCCAAGAGATTCTTAGCGGATTCCTTCATCGATTGATGTTACACAAAAGTACCAAAACTACAAAACCGTGGGATTTCACACTCAAATCGTCTCACTTTGCATGTTTTGGGGTACCCCCTATTTCCAGAAACGACCAACAAAATGGTGAATTTAGCCCATTTGGAAACTAACAAACTAATGTCAACCCCGGATTGATAAATCATGGTTTATTAATTAGGGGGGTACCCTCCATATAGTCACAATATGGTACATAAATGGTACCCTCCCAATTCAACAGCCTAGGGTTTTATCAATCCAGGGTTGACATTAGATGAACATCGAACACATCAGCTCAACGTCCAGTATCCAATGCCACCGCAGCCACCCAGCGATTTCTCCCACACAAGACCAGGGAACGCCGCCAGGCGTGCGCTGCCCGGCTCCAGTGGTGCGTTCCCTGCGTTCCCTGCGTTCCCTGCGTTGCGCGCGCAGTCAGGGCCCTGGCTAATTGGAACCAACCTTCCAACCTGTAGGGCCAGAGACTGATGCTCTCCTCAAGCAGCTTAATCCTGGCGAAATCGCGAAATCGCTTGACCCAAGAAATGAAGAGATCCGAAATTCTTCAGGGGACGACTGAATCTTATGTGAATCCAATGAGATGGGAAAAACAAACATTTTTTGGGACCGGAAAAAACACCAACAGTAAACAACGAAAAACCAACAAAAACACAAAGATCATCAAGCACAATCCAGCATCCATTGTGAACCCGGTCCATCCTGATACCCCGCCAGCGCAGCAAAGAACAGCTCCGCACTTTGCCGCTGAACCGCTCCAAGCGCAGACCGAGTGCCATTCAAAACACCAGAACCACTTGACATGTGCCAGCGCAGCAGTTGCATCGCAGCAGTGACTTCCTGGTTGGTGGTGCTGGCTGTGCCCATCTTGAAAAATATGAAGACTTCGTCAATGGGTTTCGGATGACATCCCATATATTGATGAAATGGAAAGTCATAATCCAGTCATGTTTGAAACCACCAACCAGATTAACTTATGTAATTCAAAGACCTGAGTGAGTCTGGCACATCACCCAATATATGGAAAATAAAAAAACGTCATGTTTGAAACCACCAGTCCCAGCTTCCCAATTTCCAGGACAGGAACTCTTGGCCGAGCGAAGGTGTTGTGCCATGTCTTCAGCTCTCCTTCTCTCCAGGATCGCTGCATGGGCTGTGTCTCGGGGAAATCGGGGGGACCAGGTGAGCCTCGGCGCCAAACCGTCAATCTGAGTTACCCGGCCTGGTAAACATACAAAAAACGATGGAAAGATCCACCATTTTTAATGGGAAAACTATGGAAAACTCACTATTTCGACTGGGCCATTTGGAAATGCCATTCCAGTTTTACTGGTTGGTGGTATACCTACCCCTCTGAAAAATGATGGAGTGAAAGTCAGTTGGGATGATGACATTCCCAATATGATGGGAAAGTCATTCAAAATTCCATGGTTCCAGTGACCACCAACCAGTTTTTAATGCTTTTTCTCTGGAACATAACACATGCTTTTTGTCCAAAACTGGGGTGGTCCAAAACTGGGATAGCCCATTAAAAATCCTCCGGTTGATCATCATCCCCATGGACACTCGGCTCATGTTTCGGGTATCCCATCCACTTTTGAGTTTTGAACAAACCCGGGAAAAAGGTACAAAAGACTTGGTTACAGTACAATTATCCGATTGTTATCCCATTGTTATCCCCATAAGATTCTTGTCTTTTATTCACATTCGTTGGGACTCATTGGGACTAACCCAGTTTTGATGATTTATTGTTGGTTCCAATTCCCCATTATATCCTCATTGTATGTCCATTGTCTCCTTATTTTAGTTGGTTAAACAACCCAATTGGTATCCCCTAGATCCGCATAGAGTAAGTTTTTTTCATCCACATTGGGAACCAAAACATGTTGAGTTTCTATCATTTTTCCAGTTATCATCCCTGCCATCTGTCAATTATATCTCATTATTATGTAAAATATACAGTATATACATTATAAGTCAACGACAATAAACCAGCAAAAAGCATATCCATGCAATCAACCAACTAAAATATATTTTAATATATTCTATCTGGGATATACTGTATATTCCTATAATGTTGGTAATGCAATAATAAACCACCACTATTTTGATGGTTTATACCACTCATTTTTGGTAAAATTGGGAATGGTGGATCGTATTGCTTTACCCATATTAATTCATAGTGATTAACCATCAGTTTCTGGGTTTCAATGGGTAATTACCAAATGGTTTTGCAATCTAATATATATATATAAATTATCTTTAATGTTTCTGGTTCAATAAACTTTAACGATACAATGGTAATTACCATTTATGATTGCTTTATCAACATTCATGATCAGTTCCTGTTAATGATGAATCCCAATTATTCGTATTGTATTATGGTAGTTTGTTGATAGTTAGTTGAATATCACCATCCTATAGCTAGTTGATAGTTAGTTGAATTATTCAACTAACTATCAACACTACAAAGTGGGGCCCCCTAGATAGCTAAGTTTGTTTATAACTCCAATGTCACTATGGTTTATGGTACCTATAACTATAGTTAATGGATGTTTTCATGGGGTTTATAAACCATCTTATAACTGGGGGGCCCCACCTTGTAACTATATTGTACCCTCTGGTAATTTAACATAGCTATTGAAAATGGCCATTTATAGTGGATTTTCCCATTGAAAATGGTGATTTTCCATAGTTATGTTAAATTACCAGAGGGTAGTTGTTTTATCCCTTACACTCCCACCCTTTCTTGAGGCCCCCGCAGCTTGGCTGCCCGTTGCCGCAGCCGCCAGAGCCGCTCTCTGCACAGCTCCGTGGCATTCGACGCCGAAACGACCGCCCCGTGGCCGTGGCCGTTGGAGGTGCGTCCGAGGACGGTGAGGCCGTTGTCTGTCAGGGAGTGTTCCAAGATTTCCTGGCTGTGTCTCCCCAAAAAACCCGGTGATCCAACAGACCAAAAGCGATCCCGCTAGATGTTAAAAACTGTGGATGGTTTGTCCGAAATCCTCAACACCAGTTGAAAAAACGGTGTGCGAAAAACCATCCACAGTATCGACCCACGTTGCGAAGATCCTTCCAAAGCCAACGGGTGGTTTCGTAAACTCATGGGATTCACCATGAAAATCATGGTGATTCAGAGGTTTTTATGATGAAATCACAGTTCTTCAGTTCGGGAAAACCAAAAAAAATGATGAAATCACCATTGTCATCCAGGCATCCATTATGAATTAAGATTCCTAATGGCCAATAGTGGTTGTCCAATTGATTATCCAGAATAATGGTTGATAATGGTCGTGATGAGTGATGGAGTGATACATGAAAATGGTGAATTATGATGAAGCCTCTGGTTCTGACTAAGGCAGCGAAGTGGAAAATCACAATCTTTACGTTTGGCAAAGCATCATGTTTATCGAATTAAATGCGCCATGGCTTCCAGTTCGCAAATTGTTAGTCATAACCAAAGGGTATCCAGAATAATGGTGACGTATGGTAGTAATGGCGTTTCAATTATACTGGTGACGTATGAATTATGGTGATTCACGGGTGGATTTATACCATAAATCAAGAATTGTAATCACATCTTTTGGATCAACATTTCTATGGTGGAACAATTCATTCCCTAGTTCTATCATTCTTGATCCTTGTAACATTTTCTCATGGTCGAAACATAGTCATAGTCCATGACTGGTTGGTGGTTGACCTACCCCTCTCAAAATATTAGTTCGTCAATGGGTTTCGGATGACATTCCATATATGAAATGGAAAATTAAATTCATGTTCCAAACCACCAACCAGTTAATGATGATCAGTGGTGATAATGATGAATCATCGGGTTGACTACATTACTCCGCATAATCATCTTTGAAACCACCAATTTCATGATTTTCCCATGGTTTTCCCATGATTTCCCAGGGTTTTCCCATGATTTTCAACGCCAAGGCTCCCATTCCCCCTTGGCCGGTCCCTGTAACCAAAAGCTCAAGGCATTTTGAAGTCCTGCCCATTGGGCCAAGTCTTGCTCGGCCTTCTGCGATGCTTGGTCCACCAGGTGGAGACCTGGTTGGTGCTATAATTGTGGTTATACCCTCTGGTTATGACTAACATAGCCATGGTATAGATGGCCCATTTATAGATGGTTTACCTATTAAAAATGGTGATTTTCCATGGCTATGTTAAATAACCAGAGGGTAAACCTCCATAACTTGGTATATAAAACACAGACATAACGATGGTTACACACATGTCATACATATGATTGTATATACTGGTTGGTGGTTGACCTACCCCCTGAAAAATGATGGAGTTCGTCAGATTGGATCATCATCCCAACTATTGGGGAAAAAAATGTTCAAAACCACCAGCCAGAGACTTAGGTCCTCTAGCGACGACACAGCCTGCTCATGCATCAACTGTTGAAGATGAAATACCTGGTGGCCCAATTTCGATGGCTGAAAAAAAATCGGTCCAAAAAATGTGCCAAGAAATCTCCAAAAATTGGGAAGACCTGATCGGATCCATCTACCATCTGGTTATGACTAACAGTTTGCCATGGAAAGATCCACCATTTTTAATAGGCAAACCATCTATAAATAGGCCATTTTCCATGGCTATGTTAAATAACCAGAGGGTAAATGGGAGAATTCCACCAAAATCACCAGCACATCGCATTCTGCAACTCAGCAACTAGCTGTTCCTCCAGCAGCTTTCGTTTTCGCTGATATGAGATGCTCGTCCCCTCATCATGGACCAACTCGTCCCTTTTCCCAAAGGTTTCGGTATCATGGAGGATGATATAACGCTTGGTGTAGCGACTAAAAGCCTCCAATTCCTGAGCCAACTGTTCCCTGGTATGTGAAGTGTCAATGAACAGCAAATCATGCGGTGGAAAGGGCCCATCTTCAGCCCCAAGTTCCTGCAGAAAGCTCTGATTCAACACATCTCCTTCTCGAAAGTGAACATCCACCCGACTGCAGTTGACCAGGAAAGGTAAAATCTTCTGGACGCCAGGGGCACGTACGATATCCTTGGGCACCCAAAAATTCCACCAGAAATTCACCATGGAAATGGGAGAGATGAAACCCACATGGGAACATGCCAAACATCACCTTGTCGCAAAAAAATGCCAGACATCCCATGTCCCAGATCTTAAAAATACCCATGGAACAAAGTGTTTCACATTCAACAAAACTCAGCATCTTAATCTCAATCACCTTCACAATTCCAAGATAACTGGGATATCACAGAAATATATGTACGGGTATATATTATATATATAAGAATATATACATATAACACAACCCAAAAAGATGCCTCTTTTTCAGCGTTTCCAGGATGTGATGCCAAATCATGTAGTTTTACCCATCATTGGCATTTCTGAATGGGGCTTCGATGATTTACCGACATTCCCGACTAGTCATGGTGCACAAACAACCAGAGGGTTTGTTTCCATGTATATCCCCATGAAAATCCCCATGCTTCTCATGCTCAATCCTAAAATTTTCTAATTTTTATTTCCCTAAACATTCCCAAACAAAGTCGTCGACATGTTTCAGGACAAGTCTATCCCTAAACTGCCAACAACTCCAAGTCATCCATGTCCTTTTAGAGAAAAATAGAGGGGCCAGTGTGGCATTGTCACCTATGGATTGGTGTTCATCTAAAACCATCCAAAACCCATAGATTTCCCATAGATTTGGCCATTTCTCCAAGTGTCATACATCCTATAGCGATACCTCTCCTTGGACTCCAGTGCCGCTCGGGCGAAGGCGATGGAGGACCATCCCTGGGCCACACCGAGCTCGGCGACGCCGGTGCCGCGCAGCGCGTAGTGGTAGAGCGTGGGGAGATGGGCGCGGATGAACAACGAACCTTGGATGGGCTTCGGTGATTTGGGTGATTTGGGTGATTTGGGTGATTTGGGTGATTTTTTTGGAATGTAGGTGATATAAAACCCATTTTCGGGACCTCAGATGGGGCGATTCCTGGTTAGTAACTGGGTTAGTAACTGGGTTTCTATGTTTTTTCTTTTTAACCCCCCAAAAATGCCAATGAAATAATCCATTTACTAGTTAACTAACTCCATGGCCCATCTAAGTGGGGGCTTTGGTGATTTGGGTGATTTGGGTGATTTTTTTGGAATGTAGGTGATGTAAAATACCATATAGTGGAACTGATGATATTGATAGTATATGATAGGGACCATATAGAATAGAGGGGCCTGGTTAGGGACTTAAGGTGATTTCGGAAAATAGGTGATATAGTTAATGTACATCAATGGGAACACATTATGATAGTGGAATATTACAGCATATTAACGTTAACTGTATATAACTATGGTTTAAGGATTATAGGGGCTTGGGGATGGGGACTTAAGGAATATAGGTGATATATTCCCATATTATATTCCAAATGGGAATATATCAACATTTAACTATATGGTAATATTCGACTATTCTTGTAATTGGCGATTTAAGGAATATAGGTGATATAATGTTATATAATAGGAACATATTAACATACAATAGTAGACTATGGTAACTATATATGAACTATATATATATCAACTGTAGGTGATTTGCGAAAATAGGTAGTATAGGTGATATAGCGAATATTAATGAACATAGGAAATATAGGAACCATACAATAGTGGAATATAAAACCATATAGTTGATTAATATATATATATTAATATACATTAGGGATCCTTAGGGACTTGGTTATTGAAGGAATATAGGTAATATGTGGTAATATAGGGAATATTATAAGTGGAATAGCAGGAGTATATTAACATATAATAAACATATTAATAGTGGAATAATGGGAATGTATTAACATACAATAGTCACATATTACCATATATTAACTATATCAAACTAATTCTGTTCACATCGAAACCGGCAAGCCGCAAAACTAATCCGTAATCCTGATAATCTGCGTCCGTGTTGTAAACCGGTGTAATCCGTAATCCACAACCCTTCATGAGTGGAAAACCAATGCAAGAAAACAAAGTTGATAGTGTGGCCCTCGGATATTTTGTCCTTTGCTGGGGGGCATTTGAAAATACACAGGTCATCGAGCCACAGCTTGTTGAAAGAGCCCTAGTGATACCAACGGACCACCAGTGCGCACACAAACCCTTCACCGGGGAACCCCAAATACAAACATCCGTGCCTATAACCGACCAATTAATAGCGGTGCCCGTTTCAAGCTTGTATGCGCATTTGAAGGGGTGCTGGGAAAGGTACTGGTGATATGAAAACGAAGTGGTACTACCTGGAGAGCACTCATTTTGGAATCACCAGTGCGCGCGCAAACCTTGCACCAAGGAACACCAAACACATCCTTGCGACTTGCCTACAACCTTGAAACTGCTTGTGGTGCCCAAGCTAACAAAAAAATTCGAAGCTCAGGGGATGCTAGGAAGGGCACTGGTGATACCAAAACGAAGTGGTACTACCTGGGGAGCACTCATTTTGGGATCACCAGTGCGCACACAAACCCTTCACCTTAGGAACGCCAAGTACACACATTCTTGACCCTTGTCTACAACCGACCAACCACTAATGGTGCCCAAGCAAACAGAAAAAATCGAAGCTCAGGGGGTGCTAGGAAGGGCACTGGTGATACCAAAACGAAGTGGTACTACCTGGGGAGCACTCATTTTGGGATCACCAGTGCGCACACAAACCTTTCACCGAGGAATCCCAAATACACATATCTCACCGACCAAGTAATAACGGTGCTCATTTTGAAAGCAATATCAACCTCAAGTGTTTTGAAGCGCTCAACCTCACCCCTTTACAGCCCAAGGGCTTTGGCAATACCCACATCAAATGAACACCTCCCATATCAACAATACTCATTGATACCCCTTATTGAAGCAAACATCAATGTAACCCTGCGGTAAGCCAACGAAACCGTTGATCTTTGGTACCAGAAATAAACCGTAAACCCCTAATCCGTAATCCGGCTAATCATTAGGGATTAGTTTTGATGTGAGCTAACTTCTAAAACATACAAACCAGTATTTGACCTATGAATTTTTAACGAGTGGGTTTTAACTAGTGGGTTTGGTCATATTGCATCTCATAGTCTTGGTTAAGAGTGGTTAATACTTGCCATTCATGGTTAAATCATGGCCATTGATGATCCCAATCCCCTGCTCAGCCTATGGTGGAAGCTTCCGGGGATGAAATCACGACCGGAACCAGATTCAGGGGAGATGTCAAGTGGGATCATCATCCCATTTCAGGGGCCAAGACAGGGGATTTTAAGGGTTCTTATCCCTAGGGGTTTTATGGGTTTTTGATGATGATCCCATTCTTTATGGGTTTTTATGTGTTTTTTTTTAAAAATCATATGAAGAAAGATCCGAAGCACCAGGAAACTATCCCTAGGGCCGAAAAAAACAGGTTTTTCACATAGAAAAAACAATAAATGAAGCAACCAGGAACCCTCCTGCAGTTCGTTGAAGGCTAAGGCATCTTCATACAACTTCACCACCTCCTCCACCGGACATTGCGAAGCAGATGAAGCAGGCTCCGGAAGGGACCAGGCTCCAGTTATGGTGGCACCAATCCATCCCCGCATGACATGGCGCCGCGGGGTCAACAAGCTGTGGAAAGTGGTCGAACTCCATCATTTCCCCCATGGAAAACTTGCAAATTTGGGGTCCCTGTTTTTGGAAAAAGCCATATCGAAAACAAAGAAAACAGCATCGGACACACGGAAATCTGGCTTTTAGCTGAGCCTGGTGAATTACGGAGAAATAACATAGATATCCCATAGTTTCCTTGGGAAAAGTATGTACAAATGATGAGTTTTCCACATATATACGTATAATATATATATATATTATATTTACACGAGGGTAACTATCAAATTAATCCCATGGCTAATTCAAAAAGTGAATCCCATGTTTACCAATGGTTGCCTGTATGAGTTGCCAGAAAAATGGTGAATGTCTGGCAGATCACAAACACATTCCGCTGGCGAATCACCAGTTTTCCCATGATGAGATTCCCTTTTTCGCCGGCCCCCATCCCTATTGAAGTTGGCCGCTATGGAAAAAGAACCTTGGGGAAAAAACCAAGGAGAATGACCTACTTATGACCTACTTATGACATCTTATGATCTACTTATGACCTACTTTCATCATCTTTTCCATCGTCATTTTCCAACATCATCTGCCACGTCGTAGCTCGCTATGGATCCCTTTGGGTGGTTCATATCAGGCTCGAGCCGCTCAACCAATGAGTCAACCATGGTCAACCTGGGTCAACCTTGGAGCACCCCAAAATCCACCACATTTTTGGGCTTCTTCCGCTGAACATTGGCCAACAGGGGATGGGTCAAAACCCTGGTACCCCTGTAGTTCACATCAAAATGGCTGGTAAATGGATGTGAATAACCCACTAAAAATGTATCTATAGGTATTGATCCATAGCCAACATGGCTTTTTGAAATGCGGAAAAGGATGGACATCTACAAAATCTGGGGATCAGCCACGGATGGGAGATATGGCTATGCCCAGACATTTCATTGATCATATATGATCATATGATCTTCCCCTATAGAACATCGGCAATTTTCCGATCCATACATTCTGGGTAAATGACCATAGAAATAGTGGATTTTCCCATTAAAAATGGTGATTTTTCATAGTTATGTTAGTTTACCAGAGGGTAAATGATAATATTTCACTAACCTGAATTGTTGGGCCATAAAAGGGGATGATTCCCCGCTTACTAACCATGATTCCAGGCTTCGGGAGAACAGGGTTCGGTCGTGATGAAATTTACCCAGATACATTGGAAGTAGTATGCTACGTTTCTCCCACATTCAATCAGCATCTGCCTCATCTGCCAAGCAAACTACCGCGCAACTTGTTTTCCAAGAGATCAGCGTCGCTTACGCCGCGTTTTCTGTGCGCATTTTGCAGTCAAGCCTGATGATTGGTCCTTATTCAGGTCCCGGAAAGTTATACGATTTTCATACTGCTGAAATATTTCCAAAGCTGAGATTTTTGCATAGATAAGTCGTCTTGATGTTGGGGTCCCTTACCACCATCTGAGGTGAGGGTGTTGTATGTTGTGAAGTTGCTATACTTTACTAACATATGGGTTCTGAAAAAGCCATGATTCAATGGATTGGTTTAAGGGAACATTTACAGGAAAGCCCCATGATCTTAATGGGAAAATAACTCTGGTTTCCGGTTAACAATTTCCCTTAAACCAATCCAATCAATGATGAATGGCTACCGTTCCCTATGCAAAAGCAAGCACGAGCTTTGGCTATCGAACATTTGCGGTTGAAGACCAAGTTATCTTGGTTGAAGCCTTGTAATAAATTTCATGGCAGCCTTTGACATGCTTGTCATCTGACTCAGATGGGCAGTGTCCGAACCCCTCTGTCATTCCAGCATATTCGTTGGTTTATAGGGATTCCCAATTCACGGGTGATGATAATCCATGATAATCCACAATTTATGAAGCTTCTATAACCACATATAACCACCAAAGAATCATCTTTATCAGTTGTGTAGATGGTGAAAAAACGTCTCAAAAACACCCAAAATCATCACTGATCAAGTGTAGATGGTTAAACCATCTTAAAACATCTTATATAAGACATCCAAAATATGATATTTCTTTTCATCCCCCAAACTAATCATCAACAAACAGCTGTGGCTTTCACAGCTCAGTCATAGCCAAGTCGTCAGCCAGGTGGAGTTTCCCCATTCTGGCGTAACTCAGGGGTCCTGAGCCTGTGAGCACCAGGGGGTCCCAAGCTTGGTGTCAGTAAAATAAGAAAAACAGTAGCTGAAGCAGTCGGCTTTTCCAAGTTTCCAACTTTTCCTTTTTTTTCTTTTTGGACATTTTCGGATTTGAGTACCATCTGGTTATTTAACATAGCCATTAGAAATAGATGGTTTACCGTTCTTAAAAATGGTGGATCTTTCCATTTGGCAAACTGTGAATGTCATAACCAGAGGGTATCTGAAAATGGCCATATTTTCGTGGAGAAAACAGGGCGTTTTCCCATCACTTTTCCCTCCGACCTGGAACGTGGAGACCGAGGCCTTTAGGACCTCGGCTGTTTGGAAAAAACACTTGGGCCTTGGTTTGGAAAAGCCCTAAAAATCTACTTCAGACTGAATTTGTTCATCATTTTGGATCATGAACTTTGATGAAATATGATGAGTTCTGAATGATTCTTATCATCTTCCTTTTGTGATATGACTTCCCATTTCTGGATGAGGCCAATCGTTGAATCAAACTGGGAAGCACATACCAGTACAAGTACACGTGTCTATAAATCACAGGATCATTCCCAAAGTCATGGGCACATTATATATATATATCTACTTGATTTTTGAATATTGAGAGATCGGATAGTTTCATATCACATCATTCCATGGTTCCATGTTTTTCCCTGCAATTTCATCATTTCATATCATTTCATATCATTTCTATGGGTTTCCTATGTTTTTTCCGTGGGTTTTCCTATGTTTTTCCTGTGGTTTTGCATCATTTCGATTGATCCAACCATTCCTATCATTTTCACATCGCTTCGTAGCTGATCCATCCGGATCTCCCACCTGATCCCAGGAGGACTCCCAGGGTCCCGGCGCAGTTGCGGTATCTCCAATACCAGTCAGATCAGAAACAAATGAAAACGGATCTTTCTGCCTCAGTGACTCAGTGACTTAGGAGACCTGTCGGAGACTTAGGTGACTTAGGTGACTTAGGTGACTTAGGAGACTTAGGAGACTTAGGAGACCTGTCGGAGATCTGTCTGAAGATGAATTGTGAATTCAAAAGAGTTTTTTTGACTTAGGAGATCCTCAGTGACTACGATGATCTAAGATGTGTAGGGCCTTTGTAAATATGATGATCATGATGATGATGGATCCCAACAAAGTTTGAAACTAGACATCTTTCAGAAAGATGACTGGTTGTTGGTTGAGCCCTACCCCTCTGAAAAATATGAGTTCGTCAGTTGGGATGATTATTCCCAATATTATGGAAAAATAAAAAATCTTCCAAACCACCAACCAGATGAACATTTGGGTATCATGATGTGGAGGTTTCATGAGGTTTCCTGAGTCATGGGGGTGCCACCAGTTCTCATCCCAATTTAGTAGGGGGCATTTTCCCTGAAAGAAACCATCCATTTGGGGTATCCCCATTTATGGAAAGCCCCATGTGTAGCGAAGGGCGTTTGTAAACATAGATCCCACTAGAAGCTAGACATCATTCAATTGATATTTCATATGATATTTCCCTGCAATGTAGGGAAGGGCGAAGAAATCAAAAATCATTCAGTGGATGGGATATTTTGGGATAGTTTATGTTATACTAACATAGCTATTGGAAATTGCCATAGAAATAGTGGATTTACCCATTAAAAGTGGTGGATCTTTCCATAGTTATGCAACAGTTTACCAGGCCGGGTAGTTTATGTTATACCTCCCACTGGAAAAAAACCTGCTGGACTCATTCAGTTCAGTCACAACTCGCCAAATCCGTAACTTCTTCGCCGTTGAACAAGTTCCAACTCTCACATGGACCCACCCGGGGGAGACCCACCAATACCTCAAAGGTGACCATGATACCCCAAGGACCTGTTTCAAGCATCAGAAAAATCCTTGCGATATATCATTTCTTGAAAATTACAGTACTCTTCATGCTTCACCATGGTACAAAACAGTTTCAACCATCAACATGGTACATCCAAGATACCAAGCATAAGCATGAGTTCTTAGCTCTGAATCCCATTAGACCCAAGTCGTTGATCATTTGATCCAGCTTCTCAAGATGAAGCCACATAACAACAGTCCATTCATCCATTTAGTTCGTTGATTTTCCCATTCAAAATTAGGTGGATCTTTCCATAGTTTTTTTAAACAGTTTACCAGAGGGTACCATGGGCATATCTACATATATCTACCAGAAACCAATGAACTTCATATATCAATTATTATCAATACTACATATGTATCTACATGATTATCAATAAACATATCAACTTCTACATGGGCATATCATGGCATATCTACATATATCAATGATTATCAATGGTTGTATCCCAATTCATATCCCAACAGTATAGATATCAGCCACATATTGGTAGATCTTGATGAAACCCATTGGCATATATTATCAATGGTTGTATCCCAATTTTCATATTGGTTACCATAAATATATCAATGGTGGTATACTATTGGTTAATATTGGATAGATATTGGTTAATATTGGTAGATAATATATATAATTATCATTGATAGATATAATCCCAATATCTATCCAATATCCCATTATCTATCCAATGATAATATCCCAATATCTACCAATAATTATCATATCTATATAATAGATATAATATCTCAATTTCGTATCTATCCATATCTATCCCAGGCGGATTCCATCCCAGCTCTCCCAGATCCGACTTCGGAGTCGTCTCCAGGACGGACGGGATGTACGGCGCTTTGGCCGCCGTCATGGGAGCCATGGGAGCCATAGGACCCATGGGCCTCAGATTGCGGAACCAACTACTACCCGGCCTGGTAAACCATAGGTTTCAATGGGAAAACCATAGGAAAACCATAGGAAAACCATAGGAAAACCATAGTTATTATATATCCATATTAGTTGGTTTATTGAAAAAATGTGAAAATATGGAAAGATTCACCATTTTTAATGGATGAATCAATGGAAACATACACTAATAAGATGTCTATTGGTGAAATAAGATGTCTGTTGGTGAAATATGGTGAAAAATCCATATTAGTCACAATATCATGTATATATATATATGTTTTAGTGAGTCAACAATGAATATATGATCAATAAGATGTCTATTGGTGAAATATGGTGAAATAGCATGTTATCCCCTGAGAATCATCATGGATATCATTAACCAAATGTGGAAAAACACTGTGATCATTAATCATAAAGATGATCATAAATAATAACATCGACAATAAGCACAAAAATATCATGAATAATGTCAATAACATTCTGGTTGGTGGTTTTTAACCATCTTGAAAATATGAGTTCGTCAATGGGTTTCGGATGACATCCCATATATGACATGGACAATAATCCATTCATGTTTGAAACCACCAACCAGATGGCTTTTCCCATGGTTTTCCCATGATTTTCCCAGGGTTTTTCCCATGTCAATAACATTACTTAATCACATCCATGACCATATACTAAAACGCATCCTTTTCCCCTCCTGAAGGTGATTTCCGAGCTCCCTCAATTTCATGGGGCACTGGGGCACTGGCTGGCCCAAGCCACCTGTCCAGGTCATTCCAGGTCATTTATGTTAAACAAAAACAGGAAGTCTCATTGTTTTCTAGGGAAAATCCAGGGGAAATATCGCAATCATATATATATACACATGTTCATCATTGACATTATGTAAAAGTGTGTTTTTAACATTGGATTTTGTTGGGACATGTTACGGTAATTGCAAATTCACACTATTTTACATGTCTCTTGTTTGGAATCATTTCGAGCTTAACATGTCTCTTGTTTGGACTTCTGTTGAGCATCAAAGATATGGGGATAGACTTGAGAAATGATGCAAATGGTTTCTTCTCAAGATATGGGGACTTCTATCATCTTCTATCTATCTAAAAGATAGATAGAAGCGTAAAACACCACTGAAATACTGTAGTGGTAAATCAGATATCTCCTATCTTTTTGGGTGGTCCAACTCGGAATTCATTGCCAATCTTAGATGGGCCCCTGCAACAATTGACAGTTTCATGTGGCAAATGGAGGAAAACGACAGATTCAAGTGCTAAAGTACCCAAACAAATCCTCCCCTAAGTCGAAACTGGCCTTGATATGATTTTATACCATTCAAACAATATATGACTCCCCCTGCTTGTTTTGGGGAAGACTAGGAGTCTCTGGGTCTATGTTGGGAATGGATCCAGCACATCTTGCTCTGAAGAGGATCGAACGGGCTACCCTCCACTATTGGCTAACAAAGCTACGGAAGCCATCATCCATTTATAGATGATTTATAGATTGATTTATAGATTGATTTACCTATCAGAGATGGTGATTTTCCACAGCTATGGTGATGTTGCCGGAATACCTTGGCTTCTCCCCCCAAACTAATGATTCCAGCTCCCAAAATCAGAGGGAAACTTGCGCCAATGGCATGTGGCCAAACATCAACCAACTCACGATCCAACTCTTTCGTGGCCTCAAAATCTTACATTTTGGCAGGTCCGCCGATTTTCTCATTTTTTAATGGGGGGTAGTTCAACAAGTAACCTACTCAACCAGGGTCCAGAAACGATGGGATACTCTCCAGTAAATCATGTTTCTAGAGTCTAAATGACCAGCTGGATTTCCTCTTGGGATCAACATCTGGTTGGTGGTTGACCTACCCCTCTGAAAAATCATGGAGTTCGTCAATGGGTTTCGGATGACATCCCTTTTCGATGAAATGGACAATAATCCATTCATGTTTGAAACCACCAACCAGTTATAGTTGTTCATCATGATTTTCATGGCTTTTCACATGGATTTCTATGGATTTCACCAGACATCCATTTACCAAACATTACCAGCGATTTTTTGGGGCTGATGGGCTGATTCCATGGGCCGTCTTGGGATTACAGGATGCCAGCCGTTGCCTCCATATGCGCTGCTTGCGCCACTTGAAGGGGGGAAGAGTGGCAAGGTTGCAGCCTGCGATGGTGGTTGAACCATCAGACATAGCATCATAGACTCAAAAAAAAGAAATATTTGAAATCACCAACCTATGCTAAGATATGCTAAGGTCATGTTAAACCAATGTATTGGGGGATATAATGGGAATATAGTAGGATATACAACAATGCGGGTGAACATGGGGTGTACCGTATAGCTGCAATAATGGTTCATTCATGCTATTTTACAGGCAACATGATGATTCACTCGTGAATTAAGGGGATCCTATTTTCAGACATAATCAAATGGAACGCGGTTTCATAACGTTTCAACAAGTCATCTACGCATGGTGGGTGGAAAACCACATCTTCATACTACATATGCTGCTCTACTGGAGGGTATACCAGCTCCAAACTGCATCTGGGTACCTGGGTACCAACCAAGAAATCCAAGTGCGATCTGCTCCCCCCAAAACCAACCATGGCGGTCTTCACGAGAAAAAACATGCTGATTGGACTTCGAACTGCAGCCCATTTGTTCAACGAAATTCATCACTGACATGGCTGACCCGGCTCGGATCCACCACGGGTTCATGAGTATGACCATACCCCAAAAATGGGTCTCTTCCATGGTGGTCGTGGAGCCATGTCTCTTCTATTCTCCACAAATAGCCACTAAAACGGCAAGCTTGGAGTCATCTTGATCAGTGCCATCCGCTAGGTTTCTCCACACCCCCCATGGTTTTTTGTAGGATAGACAAAGTTAAGCCAGCATTTTTGGCCGACAAAACCACCAACTTTCATGATTCAAGCTTGACCCAAATGGATTCTCATGGATATCCAAAAAAATATGGGGAAACTGCAGAACCCCCCGAAAATCCTATGGTTTACTTGGCGGCTCATCCCAAGGATCCTAAGTAGGTCATATCCCTGGCTTTTTCAATGGGATAAGTAGGCTTAATGCATTTATAACTACAGGATGGGCCCCCCCAGTTGTGTTTGCTGGTTCATAAACCACAAGAAAACCAAAAGACATTCTCAGCTAGTTCGAAAAAAAAACATCTTATATCTACCAACCATAGAATTCAGCCACTTTTTTTGAGCAACTGAACGCTATCGCTCGCTCGACTGCCCCGTCCTGGGTTTTCACTGGGCCCCAACCCGTCCCTGAGGGATGAACCTTGGGCCCGGAGGACGGCATCCCCAAGAGGAGACTCGTACCTGCCGTTCTCCATGGCCCAAGCTCGCTGGATGGATGGTTTCCATGGGAAATTCCATCTAGAAATGGATGAGAACTGGGAAATTCCGCCCAACAATTTTTGGAACCTGCAACAGATAATCACGATGTAATCACTATGGAATCCAGAAATGTTTGATGAGATTTAACCCATTGTGATTTAACCAAAATAGTGATGGTCCATACAAAAACATCACTAGAGGAATCACTATTGAAATGTTTGGATCATGTTTGATCCAAAATTTCACCAAACATGAGTTGATGATTAAAAAAACATGGTGAACCTATGGTCAACCTTTGGTAGCCCACAAAAACATCTCATCTTTGTTGTTTTCGTGGTGAAAATTTCAATTTATCGCAAAAGACTCAAGGATTAAACCATCCAAATTTGGGGAGATATACGAACATGATCATGGTATACTCGTGTATCATCTACATCATCGCTACTAGAATGGTACCCCTTTTAAACCAACACATCATTGAAGCAACTTGGTGAAAAAACACGTTCCACCACCTGCCCACACGGATCACCCGCCCCTGCAAAAACAAGAGCAGACTCGATAACGATTCGCAAGACATCTGGGCAACTTGCAATAATTCACGAACCTGAAATGTTCGGCTATAGTGGGATAGTTACCCCTAATCCTAACCACTAAACTTTGTGGGAGGAGGGAGAACAGTGAGGTCGTTATAATTTACCCAGAACACATCAGTGCGATTTCAAGCTGAAGATCTGAAGTAGTCAAGTCATGACCCCCAGACCTCCAAGGCTAAGTTCATGTCAATGGCTAGAACCGTTTTATGTCTCCAAAAAGATCCCACAAAAATCGCCAAGCATCTGGATACTTTTTTTTTGTTTGCTGCTCCAAGTATCTAAATCACTACAAGTCCTTCAACTTCTCATCTTAGTAAACTCTAACCAACAAAAACGAAGTAACTACAAGGTTGGCCCCCCAGTTATTGTTGCTTTATAAGTTTATAAGATGTTCGGACCCCACCAGTTAGTCCTCAACAGCACCGGTTTACTTTGTGGCATCAACCGAGGGGCTGCCCGGCAGTGAAGCACTGGCAGTGAAGGGAATGGCACCGGCACCCAGGGACAGCGGCGCAGCGGCAGCTGGGGCAGCTGGGGCTGGTGAAAGCAGGTCCAGGTCCTGTCACGCTTGGCTCATGCGGCGTCGCGACCATACCCGGATGCGAAGGATATTTGATGATATATAATTACATATTAAATATATATATATATGATATTATATAGATACTTATCCGTATGGAATTCCGGTTGAGTTTTAGACACAAAAAACATGTGTCATAGCAATTCTGGATACTTTCGTAGGTCCGAATCTTTCTCGAACCCAACGATGGATATTTTCGACTTCTCACAGATATTGGTGAACTCCAGGATGTTCCCCCCCCAAAAATAGCGATGTAGCGATGTGGAGCCAAGATCCAAGCGCTAAAGCCAGCGCTTGATCCAGCGCTTGATCCAAGCGCTGAAGACATCCCTAGAGATTTCCCCCAATTTCTGGTAGACTTTACAAAAGGGGACAGGTGACCGATTTGATCCGATATCTTGAGAAAAATCCAAGATGGGCGTTGGGGTTGAAGCAGGGAATGCAGGACCTAGACATAGTAAGGTATGCCCCACTAAGGTAACTGATGGTTGTTTCACATGAATGTTGCCCACTTATTCACTGGGATGCACAAGTATAGGGTAGGGTTCAGGCTTTGAATGTCTGGAATTAGGGTGCTTTTAGGGCCTTTCCACAAGAAGTGCACCAGACAAACAGCTCATTGACCTCCAAAACTCATCCATTTCTTCTTGTGTTGAAAGCAGCGTTGTCATCTGGGGGTGTCTGAAGATTAGGGCACCTCATTCCATTTCACGCTTGATCATCAATTTCCCCATTAAGAAATGCTTAAACTTACCATCAACTTGGGCATCCAACCCATTTTGTTGGGGATTTTCTCCATTCACAGTGACCTTTTTCCGCCCCCAACAATTGCATGGTGCATCATCATTTTCCGCACCTGGTCTACCTTGGCGTCCCATGTCCCATGACCCCAAAATCCTGGGAAAACACCAACCAGTCCTGCGGCAAGCTGCTGCCTTGCGGTGGCCCTCCCAGGAGGTCCACATCGCTCAGCGAGGGCGCCGGGGTCGCGGCTGGTGCCGCGGCAGCGGCGGGGGGATCCGACATGTCTAGCAGATCTGGCGCGGGGGCCGCCTGGAAAAGTTTTTCAGCAGTTGGGATTTTGGAAGGATCTTGACACCATCCTTTGGGCAGAGAACGGCGGGGAGATCCCCGAACTCAATAAATATCAGGGTTTATAGCTGGGAAAATCCTAGGGATTTTCCTGCAAACTATGTTTACCAGAGGGTACTTGATCATCCCCTTGAAGTGTGATGCGGGAAACTGGGAAGAGACTTGAAAGAATTGAACGATCTTTGCTGTATCGATTCAGAATTAAACTGGGATTGAACCATGGTTCTGTATTTTGAGACTTGAAAAAACTGAACTGGGATTCTCTCAAAATTTGGATCCCCATAAACCATCACATGGTTTTCACAACACCTCGTTCTCCCATTCTTCAATGGCCATAAATTGGGCTACCCCCTCAGGCCTTTGCAGGCTTTGCGATTGGCTTCTCCTGCGGATTTGCAAACGTCATGGCCTTGGGAAACTCAGTTTTGCGAAAATATTCATAGCTGCAAGTGGCTCCCCATTGAAATACGAACATAGACAAAATACATCAAAATACATCAAAATAGCCAGAGCTTCTTAGCTCGCTCCCTCCATTCACTGGATAGTGAAGACTTTGATCCTGCTGGAAAGATCTTCGCCATCCCTGATCTAAGAGTTCCATCAGATCAGATTGGCGAAGTCCAGTTGTGAGGAAAAACCCACCCAACGGAACTGGGTCCTAGGGGTTTTTGGACTTCAATGCCAGATAAGTCGGGCAAAAATTGGGTCTAGTATTGGGCAAAACAACCACATTTGGACAACAATTTGCCATATTAGTTAAACTTAGTTGGACTCTAGACATCTCTACTGTATGCTACTAACATACACTAACCACCAATCAAACTAATTGGGACGCAAGACTGTGGTAACAGAAACACTAAGCATATTAGTCAAACCTTTGGGACTTACTACTGTAATTAATGTGGGTAATTCCCAATGCCATTTGCACCATCCCCCAGGAAAATCACCATAACTATATAGTGGTATGTTTACCATTCCCAGTCATGGCTGGCTTATGACATTGTCTTACCCACATTACTTTGGTAATTCATCCCATGAATCCCGTTTGTGGCTTAGTTCATCCCAGTGATCATTGAACTAACCTTAGGGGTACCACTACTATCCCAAGGTAGCCAATTCATATATATATATACCCTCTGGTAAACTAGCATAACTATGGAAAATCACAATTTTTAATGGGCAAATCAACTATAAATGGACCATTTTCAATAGCTATGTTAAATTACCAGAGGGTATATATCCCAACTGGAATATCCATTTTCCCACATCAATAGTAACATACACTAACCACTAACCACCAACACATGGAATTTCCAGGACACAATCCCCCTCCGCCCCTCCCAAACTTTCGCCTTCTTGGCCGCCTCCTCTTCATCCGCCTTTGCTCCATCGTCCTGGTTTTCCAGAACCAAGACATGGGCGGGGAGAACGACATGGGGAAAAAATCAGGGAAAATAGGGATTTGACCAACAAACATCTTGGATTTAACCGCCAGAAATGGTGATTCATTGGGATTAATACCCTTTGGCTATCTGGAACATGGAAGACCATGGGCCATATATTTTAGCATCAAACATAGGGGATCCACCATGAAAAATCTTGAATGGGGAGATATATATGGATACTGGATACCTTCTATGGTAATTCAACCGTTTGCGAACTGGAACATGGCCCATCTAGAGATGTTTTACTCTTCAACTTGTGATTTTACACGGCCATGTGAATGTCCCGGACTATCACAAACATAAACGAACCTAGTATAGATTGGTAATATGGAGGTTTCCTAAAATGGGGGTACCCAATCATCCATCTTAATGGGATTTTCCCTTGTAAACCATCCATTTTTGGGGTACACCCCATTTATGGAAACCCCATATGGCGCGAGGGGTGAACGGGCGAGCCTGCTTCTCCTTGACCCTGCCAGTGATAAGCTTCATGACCTGCATCAAAACCACAATTTTTGAGCCATTAAACATAGCCTATACTACAATGTGGGGCCCCCAGTTATAAGTTACTTAGTTTATAAACCCCATGAATACTATAGCTATAAGTATCATAAAGCATAGTTATGGGAGTTATAAACCAACTTAGCTATCTAATCGGCCCCACTTTGTATTTTTTTTAAAACCATCCCCAACAATGCCCGGTAGAAGTAGTATCTCTCTTTTTTAAGATAGCTAATGAAGCAAGGTATAGTTTTCATGGCTCAAAATAGAAGCAGTTTCTCAGTTTCTCATCATGATAGATGCCAGCCCAGCTGGTAGATCCAAATACCATCGAAATACGATGACCAACATGGTCAATCTCCCATGGGAGCAACAAAGTTGACGAATTCCATTGTCTAATCTTATTCCTGTTGTTTCTATATTAGTGAACACACATGGAGGTTTCCTGAAATAGGGGTACCCCTAAATCATCCATTCTAATAGGATTTTCCATAATAAACCATCCATTTTGGGGTACCACCATTTATGGACCCCTTCATATGGTCACCACCATTTATGGAACCCCCCATATAGTCACCACCATTTATGGAAACCCTATATATATATACAGTATACATATATATAGTTAAACTAATAAGATTGTCATGTCTAACATGTTTTACCACAACATCTTCAGAAACCAAAGCAGAACCAAGGCCCTTCGACCCTTCGGATATGATGTTTTTCGGAATCGGAAAAGAATGGGAACATCATTGGATACAATCAACATCAACCAGATGATATCTGTGGTATGGTCATCCATCTCACAATGACAGAGATTTTCATGGTGGGGATTTATCAACTCAGCAACTCCTAAAAATATCAATGGATTGATGACCAATTTTCGCTCTACACTCCAACTCTTCACCAGGGATCAGGTCCCCTGGGTCAAACATGGTGTTATTTAACCACCCAAAAATCGAAAATTTATCACGCCACGGATCAGAAGTGAAAATAACACGTCATCTAGATTCAAGTAGTAAGTAGGCTATCCCAATTTTTTTCAGTGGCTTATCACCACCACAGACATTAACATCATGAAAACCGATTAACCGTCACTGCCCCCACGGGACGTAAGCTGGGTGCCCAGCAGTTATGCTGGTTTAAAAACACCCATCCATGGATGTATCTTACCATAAACCCTAGTTATGGGAGTGATGTTTACCAACTAAATGGGATCATCCTTTAATAATTTTCTGGCTACAACCCCTTAAGAACAATGCAGAAACGTTTCAATTTATCACACCACTAATGGAAATTAACACTTTTGGGCATCGAACTTTGGGGGTTATATATATATATACAATTGTATAATGTTTTTTTCATATATAAACCATGGATTTTCAGACGATTTTCCGTTTTAAAAACGTGACACGCCTCTGTCGCCTTCTCAGCACATTGCTGCACCTGGCTCCACTGACACAACATCTGTGGAGTCCCTCGTTTCTCAGGCAAGTTTTGATACACGATATGGGGGGTTCCTGAAATAGGGGTACCTCCAAAGCATTCATTTTAATCGGATGTTCCATTTTTTCAACCATCCAGCGATAAAGGGGTACCCCCATGGAAATATTAGAACGTGCATTTGAATCCTTTTTCAAGGGATAGTGATCAGAAGGTTACCTGTTGACGATTGTATACTATAGACTGGGAAACACAGTGACAATCTTCAAACACGAACACCTCCTTTTGGACCTCGAAACACATGGGAGGATGAACTCACGACTCACTGGAAACCAGCAATCTCACACTTTTTGGGTGCCATCATGGGAACTTACTGACTTAAGCAACTCAGCTTTTTTCTGTTTTGCGAGCATCAAACTATTGAGGTTCCATATTTATCTGAGTTTATCGATATAAGTAGAGCATCTCTAATGAAACAATATCTCATATATTCCACTAGTGATTATCAATCTACTGAATCTATTCAGATGTTTATTACGTATTATAGATAGCTTTTATATGATCTATAGCCTCTGGTAAATTACCCTCCAGTAAATTAACATAGACCCTGGCAGTCATTGGCGTTGGAAGATTATTTTCCACTAAACATTGTTTTTTTTCAGAGTCTATCCATGAAACATACCCCTATCCCATTATATATACTGGTTGGTTAATAGTTATCCCTACTATGGTTTATTGCATTTTATTGTAATCCCCATTAAACCACATAGTATAATCACCATTTCATAACCTATCAACTATGGTATTTTCAATGGCTGGGATTCCAAAATCCCCATTCAACCAGATGGTCCATCGGGCCCATCGAGACATATCGAAACCAAAGCCCATCCGGTGTCGTCCTCATGTTCCCGTCACGTCACTTCGGTGTCAGCTGAGATGTGGCTGCCTTTTCTTCAAAATTCAACCTCCCTACAACTGATGGATCAATCATCTGCATGAATAGAGATGAATATGATGATTTGTTTGACTGAACCAAGAATAGATGATCAAATAGATGATCAAATAGATGATCAATTTCATAGAGACAGAAATATCATCAACCCCGTTCCCACGAATAGATGATCAATGAATTTCGCCCAGCACAAGCCGTTATTCTTCGGGGGGTCACCAACCTTGGGCCCTTGTGTGTTGGCTGAATCCCCACAACAAAACCAGTTCCTGAATCTACACCCCATGAATCAAACGGAGTAAACAACATGTAAACAATTATTTACAAAAAACAGTCATAGTAACCTGGTTGGTGGTTTCAACCCCTCTGAAAAATATTAATTAGTCAGTTAGGATTATTATTCAATATATGGAAAAATAAAAACTGTTCCAAACCACCAACCAGTTTTTTTTTTAAAAAACCAGTCATAGTAACTAGTGTTATCATCACCTAAATCACAGTCCAGTTTTTCTCAGCTTGCACCTCGGTAAGGTGTTGAATGATACCTTTGGCTTGTCCCATGACACTCATAGCGACCTCCTGCGGAGGTGTTTTTTGGGATATGCCAACAATGGCTCTATGGCTTCATTCATATTTTACCATTGACTATCCATAGAGAAATTGGACATAGAAATGATCTACCACCATTTCCATGGACAGACTATTCATGACATTCATATTTCTGGGTAAATTTATTAAATTATCATATGTCACTCACCCAAAAATTGTTCGGCCATAAAAGGGGATGATTTCCCTTAACTTATGATTTACCCGGGCTCGGGAGAACGACGTGTCGTGATGAAATTTACCCAGAGATTTCTTCCCATGGCTCCCTGGTCCGCGGGTTCAACATGGAAAACTCTGAGATGGGGTTTTCTGGTTGCTGCAATGTGCCCATGGAAAATCAACCTGGTGAGGAAAGATCCACCATGCTATTAATGGGAAAATCAACCTGGTTGGTCGTTTTAACTGACCATCTTGAAAAATATGAAGAGTTCGTCAATGGGTTTCGGATGACATCCCTTTGTTATGACATGGACAATAAAACATGTTCCAAACCACCAACCAGTTTTTGTCAAACATGTACTGGTACAATGGAATACACTGGATATGATGGAGATATCATCGAGATAGGATGTGGATGAAATTTTTCATTTGCCAAACATAGATATGTTTTCTCCTCAGTTAGATGGTGGTTTACCATCTGGTTATTTAACATAGCCATGGAAAATCACCATTTTAGAAAGGTACACCATCGATAAAACGGCAATTTTCCATGGCTACTGGTATGTTAAACAACCAGAGGGTAACTCTCCAAAATGGGGAGGCGACATTGGTGGCATTGGTCGCGACGTAACGGAGATCTTCCGTGGATACTTTCTAATTCTTTCCCTGGATAAGAAAGCAATACCCTCTAGTAAAGTAACATAGCTATGGAACATCCCCACTTTCCATAGATAAATCAACTATAAATGGCAATTTTCAATAGCTATGTTAAATTACCAGAGGGTAATGATAGTTCATTCCAAAGTCCTGATCCAAAGCAATCCTTTCCCCAGAAACATCAGGAAAAACCATGCTTTGGCGAAGATTTACCTATATTCTAAGGACCATAGAATGGGAATGTTTTTTCTATGAACTGGGTATGGGATTGTCTAAACAGTATCATGTTATCATATGTTATCACCATAGATTGTTTAAGATGAACTGGATAAAATTCACCACAGATTGTTGAAGGGCAATCAATTCTCCAGTTTCTATCCCATTGATTGTCCCTTTTGTTCCGTCGCATATTTCTAGTGGATTGATCAATGGTTTGAGCGTCATCCAATGGATTTTCACATACCACTGATCATTCTGAATGGGCTATGAAAAATCCCATTGAGCCCTATGAAATTCCATGAAACATCCCATCGTTTGTAAGAGGGCTATGGGATTAAGCTACAACTGTCTATAATTGTCTATAGTTGGATGGTTTTATAAACTCATCTTTAAAAACAAACAACACCATAAATGAAATTAATCATGTAATGTGGTAAACCCAAGTTCACAAACCATCAAGAAATCAATCATAAATATACGGGTGGGATTTCAACCATTCCCAAATATCATTAGGGGCATTAATTCCCATTGTATACGCACGATTATATAACTCATATGAAATCCGATTAAATCCCATTCATCGTCCCACTTCCTGGATGCCTTCCATCATACATGCCTTGGGTGGGATTTCAACCATGCCCAAATGGTAGCTTATAAATGGATAATAAACCCACATGGGATAGTATATTGATGAAGAATTATCATCAATGATACGAAATGTGATTAGTGGGTTACCCTCTGGTAATTTAACATAACAACGGAAAGATCCACCATTTTTAATAACGGTAAATCCACTATTTCAATGGCCATTTTCTATAGCTATTTTGACATAACCAGAGGAAATTCTTCATTGCCATCATATATCATCATATATCCCATTAAATCCCATTAAATGCCATCATATATCACCATCATATATCCCATTAAAACACCATATGGCAGTGTGTCAAAACCTTGTACCCCTGGTGAACATCAAAATAGCTGGTAAATGGATGTTCATCCCCCTAAAAATGGTATTAATAGGTATTGATCCATACCCATATCCCATTAAAACACCATAGAAATGATAGAAAGCCAGGAGGTTCGGACACACTTCGCTCCCTTCGCTCCTTTCCCGTGGGATGCTTCTTGTAGAGGTACTCCATGGCATATAACACACGAAGTCGGGGTTGCCAGGAGGTGTCACCTGAACAGAGATCATCATAGGGTGAGATCGATGGAGACCTCGAAAACCGTAGGAAAACCTAGAAAAATCATAGGAAAACCTAGAAAAACATAGGAACACCTAAAACGATGGAAAACAAAAATGTGATTTAACCTTAAGAAAAACTTGTGATTTCATGCTTTTTGTTCCCAAAATCTAGGTGCCTGGATATGGGATTTACCCTGGGGTAAACTGACAGTTCGATGCGTTTTTTTCCACTGTGGAATCGTTTCCCTGAGGAAACCATATGGGAAAACTCACATCTACGTTGAGAAATCCCTGGGATAACTATGGAAAATAAGGATTGAACTCTCAAACAGAAGTGGTTGAATTCTATGGTTTATGGCAGATAGAACTATAGTTAATGGGGTTTATAACTAGTATCTGGTTATAACTATGGAGACCTGGTTGGTGGTTTTTCATTGTGGTTATAAACCTCCATAACTTGGTGTATAAAACACAGACATAACCATGGTTACACACATATCATAAATATATGATTACCCTCTGGTGAACTAACATAGCAATTGAAAATGGCCATTTATAGTGGATTTATCCATTAAAAATGGTGATTTTCCATTGCTATGTTAGTTCACCAGAGGGTATATATGCTGGTTGGTGGTTGACCTACCCCTCTGAAAAATGATGGAGTGAAAGTCAGACTGGATCATCATCCCCAATCTGGTTGGGGAAAAAAATGTTCCAAAGCATCAACCAGCTATGGAAAAGAAGGATTGAACTAATTGAACTATCAAACATGAGGCTATCATGGGTTTATCCTATGAGGATCTTACTAATGGGATATTCCGTAACATATCCAAGGATGAGGATATCAGGATCTAATTTGTTAAGATTTAACTGGGATCATGGGATATCATCAACCAATCACAATGGTAACACCTAGTGGTTATGATATGATCATACTCTACTGGAACATACCAGGTTAGGCCCCCGTAAAAAAAACGATGGCTAGACGATATCCATGGGTTCATAGCTTAGCCCCGGTGGAGCATCCACTACATGAAGCTTGTTTTTTGGACATTCATTGAACATCCATGGGTGATTTTCAATCGATTACCAGAGGATACGGCGAGTTTTGGGATTTCACCCAGGGTTTCACCAGAAAAATCCCCAACGACTTTCCCAGAAGCTGACCATTTTCCACCTCTGATCCGCCAAGCGACCATTGGTAAAGCTGAGCTCATCGTAAAAAGCACCTCAGCTACCGAACTGCGGCCGATTCTGCATTCTTTTGCAGGTTTATAATGTTTATACCATTAAACAAGCAATGGTTGGTGGGGGCTACCTACCCCTCTGAAAAATGATGGACAACTCGTCAGTTGGGATGATGTTCCATTCCCAATATATATGGTTCCAGTCATAATCATAATCCATTCATATCCATTCCATGGTTCCAGTCACCACCAACCAGAGTCAAATTTTTGTGGGTTTTTGGTGGTGGATCCCCATTGCACCTGGTGCTTCATCCCAGGGACTTCACCCGCCATCCATTTCCGGGAAAACTCGGAGATTTGCTCAGCAAATTGGGAGCTGGAGATTTTCCAGTCGAAATTTTCCCAATTTTTTGGCCAATTTGACGATGGGAATCCCAGGATTTCCCACAAAGTCCATTGAAACGGTGTGATGTGTTGGAACGGTGCGAGCCAGTTTTTTTGATTTACCATAGGTAATTTACCACGAATCAATGATATAAGAAAATTTACTGGTAGTGACTTACTGGTGCGTCTAAAACGTAGGGAATTTTCGGGAATGATCCACTGGCGAACGATCAATCATAATCCCAGCAACCCCCAGCAACCCATCCAGCAACCCGACGTAAAACGCACCAGTCAGTTTTGCAGGGCATGAGAATCCCATGAAATCCCATGGTAAGAGGAAATTCATCCCATCCAAAGTCTGGTTGAACTCCCAGCCTTTTAAAACCGTTAAAGCCGCGGTTCCGAAAAAAAGGCGTTGTTTGACAGCGCCACTGAGCCCTGTGCTGGTCAATGCGATGGGCTTCAGTTCATGAATCTTGGCCCAAAGCTTGTCCAATTCTTGCGAATTCGGTCTGACCTGGATGCGGAAGGCACCGTCAGAAGGGCTGACATCTTGGCACTTGTGGGTTTTTCAGGGCTGTTGACTGTTGATGGGATACCCTCTGGTTATGACTAACAGTTCGCCATGGTGTTTCAATGGCCCCAGTTGAAATAGATGGTTTACCGTTCTTAATAGCATGGTGGATCTTTCCAGTTCGCAAACTCTGAATGTCATAACCAGATGGGATATGGTTTACCTATTAATAGCATGGTGGATCTTTCTAGATGGTATGGGTTTACCGTTCTTCATAGCATGGTGGATCTTTCCAGTTCGCAAACTCTGAATGTCATAACCAGATGGGATATGGTTTACCTATTAAAAGCATGGTGGATCTTTCTAGATGGTATGGGTTTACCGTTCTTAATAGCATGGTGGATCTTTCCAGTTCGCAAACTCTGAATGTCATAACCAGATGGGATATGGTTTACCTATTAATAGCATGGTGGATCTTTCTAGATGGTATGGGTTTACCGTTCTTCATAGCATGGTGGATCTTTCCAGTTCGCAAACTCTGAATGTCATAACCAGATGGGATATGGTTTACCTATTAATAGCATGGTGGATCTTTCTAGATGGTATGGGTTTACCGTTCTTCATAGCATGGTGGATCTTTCCAGTTCGCAAACTCTGAATGTCATAACCAGATGGGATATGGTTTACAGTACCTGTTAATAGCATGGTGGATCTTTCTAGATGGTATGGGTTTACTATTCATAGCATGGTGGATCTTTCCAGTTTCGCAACCTGAATTCATAACCAGATGGGATATGTTTACCTTTAATAGCATGGTGATCTTTCTAGATGGTCTGGTTTACCTATTCATAGCAGGTGATCTTTCAGTTCGCAACTCTGAAGTCATAACCAATGGGATATGGTTACCTATTAAACATGGTGGATCTTTCTAGATGGTATGGGTTTACCTATTCATAGCATGGTGGATCTTTCCAGTTCGCAAACTCTGAATGTCATAACCAGATGGGATATGGTTTACCTATTAATAGCATGGTGGATCTTTCTAGATGGTATGGGTTTACCTATTCATAGCATGGTGGATCTTGCCAGTTCGCAAACTCTGAATGTCATAACCAGATGGGATATGGTTTACCTATTAAACATGGTGGATCTTTCTAGATGGTATGGGTTTACCTATTCATAGCATGGTGGATCTTTCCAGTTCGCAAACTCTGAATGTCATAACCAGATGGGATATGGTTTACAGTACCTGTTAATAGCATGGTGGATCTTTCTAGATGGTATGGGTTTACCGTTATTCATAGCATGGTGGATCTTTCCAGTTCGCAAACTCTGAATGTCATAACCAGATGGGATATGGTTTACCTATTAATAGCATGGTGGATCTTTCTAGATGGTATGGGTTTACCGTTCTTAATAGCATGGTGGATCTTTCCAGTTCGCAAACTCTGAATGTCATAACCAGATGGGATATGGTTTACCTATTAATAGCATGGTGGATCTTTCTAGATGGTATGGGTTTACCGTTCTTCATAGCATGGTGGATCTTTCCAGTTCGCAAACCGGGTCCAGTTAAGGATCAACTCGTGGGCGGCTCGTTGCGGCGAATTTCCGTTTCGGCAACATGAAACCAGCTTAGGAAGCTCCAACTGGTTTTGGTGGTATACCAAAACCCATCTTGAAAAATGATGGTTTTATATGGTTTAATATGGATAATAATGGGATAACTGGGATATCTCCAACTGGTTGGTGGTGCAATGTGCCCATCTTGACAAAAATATCATGGACTTCGTCAATGGGTTTCGGATGACATCCCATATATTGATGAAATGGAAAATAATCCATTCATGTTCCAGTCACCACCAACCAGATCCCCTTGTGACCCTCTGATTTTCCTCTGAAATGAATGGATGTGGAGGTCCCAGGACACCTAGTTACCTAGTTCAGAAATGGATAGCCAATCCCATCCGAGTAAACACCACCATTTTTTATGGGCCCAGTCATATGCGGTTTTTATCCCCAAGAACAACCATAGTTCTAGGTGTTTCATCCCCAGGTACGGAGGAAAGCAAACATGTTTTCATATCCTCTGGTTTTCCCAACACAGCTATGGACAATTACCATTTTTAATAGGTCAATTATGGTCAATTCACTAGATTGTAGCAAACTGAATAGCAAACTTAATAGCAAACTGTCACAAATTACCCCAGGGTGCTTGGTGGTTCATCCCAGTGGTTAGGTCAGTTCACCCCAGTTTGTGAGTTAGTACGTAGGTTAGTTCACCGAAGTTATAAGTGGATGATCACCCTACTTCTCCCACTTATAAAAAACCACGGATACACATATGTATACATATATATATGTATATAAAACCACATATGCCATATATACCCGTATCTCTCTCTCTCTATATATATATATATATTACATACATATTATATAATCTACTTCGGATCCGTGGGTCAACAGCAGACATGGCAGAAATTCCGTACCAGGAAACTCGGGCCGCTGGATATTTCTGGCAGAAGTCAGAGATGGCACTGGCCGCTTCCTGCCTGGACTTTTTCGAGATATGGAGATATCATGGGGGGATAAGAATAGGGATATATATATATATAACCAACTCAATATACATATATATATATATATATAGTGACGGACAATCACTTAGAACGTATTTTGGAAAAAAATTTCTGAATATTACTGTTTTTTTTACGTTCTAAGCCTTGCACTTAGAACGTCGAAAACCATACACTTAGAACGTCCAAATATCAAGATTCATCACTTAGAACGTACCGGGGATTTAACACTTAGAACGTGTCTAGGTCACTGATGATAGTGGAAAGGATTGTGAAATCTTTTATCTCTAAGTGTTGGATTCAGCAGCTAATTCCGTAGGAAACATAGACATAATTTCGTAGCCTTTGGCTTTTCCCTCCCATATGATTTGCAAACGTTGGCGATCTTTTATCTCTGGAACGGTATACCCTTTGGTGCTTTTTGGGGGTTCTGAGTTCTGATGCTCGAAGTGTTGGATTCAGCAGCTAATTCCGTA
Organism: Cladocopium goreaui; assembly: GCA_947184155.2. Taxonomy (NCBI): domain Eukaryota; class Dinophyceae; order Suessiales; family Symbiodiniaceae; genus Cladocopium; species Cladocopium goreaui. The sequence goes on from CAMXCT020002557.1 coordinate 1,113,607, forward strand.
GGAAACATAGGCATAATTTCGTACCATTTGGCTTTTCCCTCACAAATGATTTGCAAATATTGGCGATCTTTTATCTCTGGAGCAGTATACCCTTTGGTGCTTTTTGGGGGTTCTGACGTTCTAAGTTTTGCATTCCGCAGCTAATTCCGTAGGAAACATAGACATAATTTCGTACCATTTAGCTTTTCCCTCCCATATGATTTGCAAATATTGGCGATCTTTTATCTCTGGAACACTATACCTTTTGGATCCTTTTGGTGCTTTTTGGGGGTTCTGACGTTCTAAGTGTTGGATTCAGCAGCTAATTCTGTATAGGAAACATAGACATAATTTCGTACCATTTGGCTTTTCCCTCCCATATGATTTGCCAATCTTGGCTGTCTTTACTTCTGGAACACTATACTTTTGGGTGCTTTTTTTGCGGGTTCTGACGTTCTAAGTGTTGGATTCAGCAGCTAATTCCTTAGGAAACATAGGCATAATTTCGTACCATTTGGCTTTTCCCTCACAAATGATTTGCAAACATTGGCGATCTTTTATTTCTGGAACACTATACCTTTTGGTGCTTTTTGGGGGTTCTGACGTTCTAAGTGTTGGATTCAGCAGCTAATTCCGTATAGGAAACATAGACATAATTTCGTACCATTTGGCTTTTCCCTCCCATATGATTTGCAAATCTTGGCGGTCTTTACTTCTGGAACACTATACTTTTTGGTGCTTTTTGGTGGTTCTGACGTTCTAAGTGTTGGATTCAGAAGCTAATTCCGTAGGAAACATAGACATAATTTCGTACCATTTGGCTTTTCCCTTCCATATGATTTGCAAACATTGGCGATCTTTTATCTCTGGAGCAGTATACCCTTTGGTGCTGTTTGGGGGTTCTGAGTTCTGATGTTCGAAGTGTTGGATTCAGCAGCTAGTTCCGTAGGAAACATAGACATAATTTCGTACCATTTGGCTTTTCCCTCCCATATGATTTGCCAATCTTGGCGGTCTTTACCTCTGGAACACTATACCTTTTGGTGTTTTTTTGAGGGTTCTGACGTTCTAAGTGTTGGATTCAGCAGCTAATTCCGCAGGAAACATAGACATAATTTCGTACCATTTAGCTTTTCCCTCCTATATGATTTGCAAACATTGGCGACTTTTATCTCTGGAACACTATACCTTTTGGATCCTTTTGGTGCCTTTTGGGGGTTCTGACGTTCTAAGTGTTGGATTCAGCAGCTCCGTATATAGGATTTCGTCCCTTTTTCTTGCGTGGAACACTATACCTTTTGGTGCTTTTTGGGGGTTCTGACGTTCTAAGTGTTGGATTCAGAAGCTAATTCCGTAGGAAACATAGACATAATTTCGTACCATTTAGCTTTTCCCTCCTATATGATTTGCAAACATTGGCGATCTTTTATCTCTGGAGCAGTATACCCTTTGGTGCTGTTTGGGGGTTCTGACGTTCTAAGCCGTAGGAAACATAGACATAATTTGTACCATTTGGCTTTTCCCTCCCATATGATTTGCCAATCTTGGCGGTCTTTACTTCTGGAACACTATACTTTTTGGTGCTTTTTGGGGGTTCTGACGTTCTAAGTGTTGAATTCAGCAGCTAATTCCGCATAGGAAACATAGACATAATTTCGTACCATTTAGCTTTTCCCTCCTATATGATTTGCAAACATTGGCGACTTTTATCTCTGGAACACTATACCTTTTGGATCCTTTTGGTGCTTTTTGGGGTTCTGACGTTCTAAGTGTTGGATTCAGCAGCTAATTCCGTAGGAAACATAGACATAATTTCGTACCATTTGGCTTTTCCCTCCCATATGATTTGCAAATATTGGCGATCTTTTATCTCTGGAACGCTATACGTTTTGGTGCTTTTTGGGGGTTCTGACGTTCTAAGTGTTGGATTCAGCAGCTAGTTCCGTAGGAAACATCGACATAATTTCGTACCATTTGGCTTTTCCCTTCCATATGTTTTGCAAATATTGGCGTTCTTTATCTCTGGGACACTATGCCTTTTGGTGCTTTTTGGGGGTTCTGACGTTCTAAGTGTTGGATTCGGCAGCTAATGCCGTAGGAAACATAGACATAATTTCGTACCATTTGGCTTTTCCCTCCCATATGATTTGCAAACATTGGCGATCTTTTATCTCTGGAACACTATACCTTTTGGTGCTTTTTGGGGGTTCTGACGTTCTAAGTGTTGGATTCAGCAGCTAGTTCCGTAGGAAACATAGACATAATTTCGTACCATTTGGCTTTTCCCTCACAAATGATTTGCAAACATTGGCGATCTTTTATCTCTGGAACACTATACCTTTTGGATCCTTTTGGTGCTTTTTGGGGGTTCTGACGTTCTAAGTGTTGGATTCAGCAGCTAATTCCGTAGGAAACATAGACATAATTTCGTACCATTTGGCTTTTCCCTCCCATATGATTTGCAAATATTGGCGATCTTTTATCTCTGGAACACTATACTCTTTGGTGCTTTTTGGGGGTTCTGACGTTCTAAGTGTTGGATTCAGCAGCTAATTCCGTAGGAAACATAGACATAATTTCGTACCATTTAGCTTTTCCCTCCTATATGATTTGCAAATATTGGCGATCTTTTATCTCTGGAACGCTATACGTTTTGGTGCTTTTTGGGGGTTCTGACGTTCTAAGTGTTGGATTCAGCAGCTAGTTCCGTAGGAAACATAGATCGACATAATTTCGTACCATTTGGCTTTTCCCTTCCATATGTTTTGCAAATATTGGCGTTCTTTATCTCTGGGACACTATGCCTTTTGGTGCTTTTTGGGGGTTCTGACGTTCTAAGTGTTGGATTCGGCAGCTAATGCCGTAGGAAACATAGACATAATTTCGTACCATTTGGCTTTTCCCTCCCATATGATTTGCAAACATTGGCGATCTTTTATCTCTGGAACACTATACCTTTTGGTGCTTTTTGGGGGTTCTGACGTTCTAAGTGTTGGATTCAGCAGCTATTCCGTAGGAAACATAGACATAATTTCGTACCATTTGGCTTTTCCCTCACAAATGATTTGCAAACATTGGCGATCTTTTATCTCTGGAACACTATACCTTTTGGATCCTTTACTTTGGGGGTTCTTTTGGATTCAGGGGTAGGAGCCCTCCCGATTTGCAAATATTGGCGATCTTTTATCTCTGGAACGGTATACTCTTTGGTGCTTTTTGGGGGTTCTGACGTTCTAAGTGTTGGATTCAGCAGCTAATTCCGTAGGAAACATAGACATAATTTCGATTCCACTGCGAATTCCAATTTTCTGCAATATTTCAATTGCGTTTTATAAAAGGAAATTCAATTGATTTCGAAAGTGAAAACAAGAGTTTTTTTAAAATTAAGGTTTTAAATTTATTATTAGGGTCCGCTTCGGAATCCAATTTTTGGCAATATTTAAATTGAAATCGAAAAAAATGGTTTTTCTTATTAAGGGTTTTAATTTATTATTTAGGTCCGCATCGAAATCCAATTTGTGGCAATATTTCAATTGCGTTATACAAGGAAATTTGATTGATTTTGAATCGAAAAAAATAGTTTTGTTTTATTAAAGGTTTAAATTTATTAGGGTCCGCTTCGAAATCTAATTTTTGGCAATAGTCTAATTGCGTTATAAAAGGAAATTTAATTGATTTTGAATCGAAAAAACTTGTTTTTTTTATTAAGGGTTTAAATTTATTATTAGGATCCGCTTCGAAATCCAATTTTTGGCAATATTTTAATTGCGTTATATAAGGAAATTTCACTGATTTGAAATCGAAAACATAGTCTTTCTTATTAAGCGTTTAAATTTATTATTAGGGTCCGCTTCGAAATCCAATTTTTGGCAATATTTTTAATTGTGTTATATAAGGAAGTTTAATTGATTTTGAAATCGAAAAAATAGTTTATATAGCGACGGACAATCACTTAGCACGTTCTAAGTGTTGGTTTACGTTCTAAGTGATAAATGGGCCTAAGTGATATTTTGACGTTCTAAGTGATGAATTTTCCCTACGTTCTAAGTGATGAAATTTTGCTACGTTCTAAGTACGAAAAAAAAAATGGAAAAAATTTTACGTTCTAAGTGATTGTCCGTCACTATATACATATATATATATATATCTGGGAAAATTATGATAATTCACTAGCCTGAAATAAGGCCCCACGAACTTTCATCAGCCCTCCCCCAAGCTGCGCGAAGGGAGGACTGTCTTCCTCTAAGGTGCTTGTCCTTGAAGCTGTGAAACATGTCCCAGAACCATCCACTAAATCTCCTGCCTGAATCCAAGAACCAGCCTCGGCACGGTGCACAGGAGTTTCTATCAAACTTCGGATGGCTCAACAAAAGGTACCAGACAAAACTGAATTATCCTCCTCCAAGCTCTGCCCGTGCCTTCCGCACTGTGATCATGCGGAGTTTTCCCAATCGATTGCGTTCTTTCCAGAGTGATGGCAACATGGTGTCAGCACTATTGAAATTGAAGTTGGGGGCAGTATGGAACTTGCCATTAGTTTCCTTAACATGTTGATGGATCAAGTTGGCCACTTCAGCTTGGTTGGGCAAAACCGGTCTCATGTGCAGACCCTGAGTGAATCTGCCCGCCCCTTGCAAGTAAAGTGAAGAAACTTTTCTCCTTTTAACGTTAGGAAAGAAAACTTCAGGGATCATCGCAATGGTGTTGTCCAAGGCTTTCTGCATATTGGTTCCTAGTTCCGTGGATGTTATGCTGTACTCATGCGCTGATTGCCACGAACCCACGCAAAGCAACCGTTCTTCTCCTTCAGCTGTTTTACGTACAACTGGCAGGTATTGCTGACTGTACATCATGAAAGAAAAAACAAGCTCAATCCAGCTGATTCCACATCCTTTTTTCAACGGGCTTTCATCTGCTTCTGTTGGCCACTGCAACGTGCGCGACCATCTCAAAAGTGCCTCATGTGTCGCTCGTCCCCAAGCGCCAAGCTGCAGGAAGGTAGTGTTGACCATCCCAGTATAGTTGATGTGGTGGGGCAAGGACCAACTGCAGAAGGCAAGGACGATGGTGTTCTCCGTGTGTTGGACAGCTTGCTCATCAGGGGTGGATGCCATTTCAGCTTGTTGTCGTGCTGTGCGTAGTTCCAGGTGAAGGTGGCATAGTGCTTTAAACATGTCTCGCTCCACCTGCATGTCACGGTGGAGCTCTTGCAGTTCAGTCACAAAATTAGGAAGGAGGTTGGCACATGCCTTTTGAGCCGCATCATTTGCAAGAGCATTACCCATGTGAAAGTATCTTTGCGTGGCTTCCGCAACCTCAGATATGTTAACATGAGCTTTGATTTTCTCAAGAGAGCAGTGTTGTCTACCTTTAGTCCAAATTTTGAAAAGAATGTCACTGTGCGCACACGTGGCAAAGTGCAATGGATGTTGTGAATCCATGGCAAGGTTACACAAGGTAATGGCTGTTTGGCTATCAGTATGGATGACACCTCTTCCACACTTGCAGATGATGTCGGCAATTGCTGACATCTCTGCTCGTAGTATATCTTGCTCCCCTTGGCATCTGTTGGCTGCGACAACTTTCAAACTTGGGGGGTGCAATTTGAGGTATCGATACTGGTTAGCAAGGTACTCCCTTTCACGGTTGGATTGGCACAGATCCAAAATTATGGAATAGGCTGCAAATTTGGTGGGGCATGTTGGGTGGAAACACGACCCATCTGTAAACCAGTGAATTTCCGAATCAGGTGGCTGTGCTCTCAAGAAAGGGGCTACGGCCTGCATGAGTTCTGTTTCTGGCTGTTTCAAATGCATCACTTGTATGGCATCTGCTGCAGGGTGCACTGAAATGACAGGCCAGGATGGCATGGTGGTTCCTGTGGTTTCCAGTGTCTGCAACAGGTCTTGGTAGTTTTCTCTGATTGATTGGCCGATGGGGCATGTCAGTAACCTGTGTTCTTTTGTGTCCTCGGCTGGACAAAACTGGCAGGTACTGTCGATGTCGGAGTTCCACTTCGCTTTTTGTTGGTTAGTTTGGTATGCTCCTGAAATTTCTTTCATCAGGAAAAGCCGATCTTGGGGCTCAAAAGATTTTAGAACTTTAGTTGTCTCCTGAATGTCCATGTCTGGCATGTGGAAAAGGCTCTTTTTGTTGGTCTTAAGCATCACCAGCTTGGTCTGCCAGGCTCTAGTCAGGAATTTTTCAATTCTATTAAAGCTAGCATGGAGGATGGGGATACTTATGAACGGTGTGGCAAGGAGGTCGCCTGTTTTGGTGATAGACCACCCTAGTTCATTAAGGCAAAAGGCAAGGCAGGAAGCAGGTCCTCTGACCTGGGCTAAGTTACCACGGAAAGTGGCTGCGTGTTCCAGGAATTTAGATATCATTTCCTGACTTTGTTTGGCCAAGAATCTTTTGGCGGCAAAAACGGTGTGTTTGATACACCAAAATTCGGGGTCCATGATGCCACACTGGGTTATGGCAAGAACAATGGCAGGTGACATATTGGCGTTCTCCCCACACAGGGCATGGGCTGCTTTTGATCTGGCGGCTTCAAGACTATCACTGGATATGGGTCTTATATCACAACCATAAAACATGGCTGGAAAAATGCTTGATTGGAGCATGTGTTCTTTGACTTCTACATCATGTGGCATGAGGCGGAGTCTGTCCAACCTGGCAGTTCCGTTTTCAAGTCTGGTTTTGATAACTCCCAGTTTTGATTGTCCTGAATATTGCATCTGGTATCCAAGGTCATTGGCTGATGTTTTTCTTTCCACCGGGTGTGGAGTAAATGGCAAAAGCATTTCAGCTATGGTTCTGGCTGTAGAATTGCAGGTTGAGAAAAACCACGTTTTCCCCCAATCAATTTGTAGTTTGGCTGCATCCAGGATTATTAGGGTAGTGGTTATCCCTTGGGTAATCCCATCATGGTGGTTTACAATCCAGCCCCAGTTATCCGCATAGGCACTCAAGGAGATGTCTAATGTTCGCCGGGTGCGGGCTAGCATGGAACATGTCCAAAGGGTGGCTAGGGATATCATTATTAGGACTGACATGGTGTCACCTTCTGGATATCCTGTGGTTGCAAAACCTGCATCATGGTTACTGTGGTTAATACACCAGAGCCGCTGAAGTCGGGTCAGGGATACGGCCCATTGTCTGGCAATTTCACGGGGAATGCCGGTGCAAAGTAACAAGAAGTATCCAAAAACTTGGTTGATATTGTTGTAGCACTTCTGGATGTCAAGTGTAAGCCCACATTTTGGCTGGCGTTCAAGCCGGCTACTTTCCAGGAAGAATTGGGTGTGGTACGCAGCATTGTTTGACCCACGTCCTGGCAGAAGGCCAGTTACACCTGCAGGTATTTGATGTGCAATGTGTTTGATTGCCATCCTGTAAATTACACTGCTCCATAAACGGTATAATTGGGCAAGGATGGTTATGGGTCTCGTCTGGTTATTGGAAGGACAACTTTCGACTTTGCTTTTAGGACAAGTGATTCCTATCATAAACCATTGGGGGAAACCATGGTGGTATGAAGTGAGGATATCGGCAAGAGCGCTTAACATGTCATCGGGATTAATTTAATTTCTTGGGCGGATATCATGTCAATCCCTCTGGCACTGTTGGGTTTCAAGCGGTGTACTGCTTCTTTCCACGCCTCAAGGTTATGTAGGTCGGCATGCATGGCACCGAAGTTAGGCATGACCTGCAGGATACCATGGTAAGGGTTTGGTTGATCAAGGAAATCCGGGGCTAAAGTGTCTCTTTGCCAAATTGGCTGCCAAAATTCATTCAGTTTTGTTGCGACTTCTTTTTGGCTGATCCAATAGGCAGTGTGGCAGAATGTGGCCGTTTCTGCTTGATCGTTCCATGGTTGGTCCATGTGGATCATCACTGAGTCAACGTCTATGTTTGCAACATGTCCTACCTGTTGATTAATTTTAACTGGGTAAGCGAGTGATATATTTTTTATATGTTCACGCTCCAGAAAAATCTCCAGGTTGTCGTTATCATGTGGTACAACGATGACTTCAGTTTCTATGTGGTGGCAGATTTGCGTGACACTAGGTTTTTGGGGTCCTCTAACCCTACGGAAGGCTGCTTTGCTATTACCAATTTTTTTATCAAGTTCTCTGGCATATTTTTCTCGATTGGCTTGGCAATGTTTTTCATGCATGAGAGCTGCATCAACCTCGAATTTCACAAACTGGGTGACTTCATGGAGCCATTCATAGCTCGGTAAAGGCCACGCAGGAAATGAGAAAAGGTTGTAGGCTTGCAACCATGATAAAAAATAGGTGCCAAAGGAAGTAGATTTAACAATGGCCAACCACTCTTGCTGCATGCTTTGGAGAGCTTTTTGGTCAGTCTCTGGGGATACTTTTTTTAGTCTGGCACAAAGACTTTGGAGTCTCCTCAGCTGGGTTATTTTTCTCTGGCTGGCCATTGACAGGACCTCGCATGAAGGTTCATATTGGCCATTTTTTGCTTTTTTGGTAAAGCCAAGAATTGGGCATTTCTTGGTCTGGTTAGGTTGGCATCTTCCACGGAATGCCCTCGGTAAGTGGTCAAGGTTGCCATTTTTGGCAGTCATGTTCATGGCAGTATCAACAACAGTTTCAAAGTCAACTCCCCATTCTTCAATAGTTTTAGGCGTTGGTCTTTGGTCTTTAGTGAGGTAATGTGCCGCATTAAGGTCACTTTTTTCAAGGCCAAGTTGGACTATCTCCTTAGGGGTACGGATAATTTCTTTGAAAAGGCCTTCATGGGGGAAGGTAAGCTTGAACAAAACTGGCCGGTGGGTGGCAAAAATTCCATCTGGGAGGACTGCAACTTTTTGTACATATTGGACAAGTTCAGGGGAGATTATCCCATTATCGGGTGTAGTGGATCCCATGCATGTGGGTTCCATCGGTGTGCCATAGATTCTGGAATGTATTTGTCCTAAGTGTTGACAACCCAGGTGTTCCAAATGCGGCCATGCTTCCAAACTTGGAATTGGGCAATTGAAATCCCCCAAAATTATGTAAGGGAGGGCAATCTTGTTAATCTGTTCCAACGCAAAATTTAACAGGCCATTATTGTACCGGGCAGCTCCATTGGCAGAAGCTGTTTTGCAGTATAGGGTGACAACCTGAATTTGCACTGGTCCAGCTTTGACAACACAATGGAGGTATCTGGAACTTAAGACAAAGGGATCTTCGGATGTATTGCGTGACAATCGAATTGGGAATTTACTGATTAGGCCAACACCAGAGGCTTTACCTCTGGTATGCGGTTGGCTGGTGACTGTAGTTTTTGCCGGCAGTACTGGTACTGACCAACAGGTGTGGCAGCTCTCTTTCCGGAGGTTGTTGGCAAAATGCCTTTGAGTTGCATCTGTAGCGGCAGTTTCAGCCATGGCTACTAATTGGCAATTGTATTTACGGATCAAATTGACAAATGTATCCGATTTTTGGTGCAAACTGGTAGGATTGACTATACACACATTCATGTCCCAGGGTCCTGGGTTGTCCGCTTCCCCAATGCGAATTTTGGCATATGGTCTGGGTCTCCAGGCTGGTGGCGGCTGTACACTTTGCCAACACGAAAGCCAAGCAACTTCGGGCTTAGGCGCGAAATGGGCACTGCGTGCATATGGTACTGCGATGCTGTGAGCACATATGGCATATGTGATCCCCTGGGCAAAGGATGCAAGATGGCAACAAAGAGGGCAGGCGAAACCAAACAAAGTGAAATCTTGCATACTCAGCGTGGCACCGTGGTAGAGTCACGGATTTGACATGTCAGCATCACTTCTCTCAGGCTCTTTGCGTTTGGCTGAGGCCATTTGGCCAATGAGGAGCTGCTTGATTTCTGATAGGTTCGTATCAAAGTGCTGCGACTGTGCCTGGAGTGCTGATGTGAATGACTGATCCAGTTCGGTTCGGAATGTATCCAGGCGTGCTTCAATATGCTGCTGCATGCTGAGCTCCCTTTGTTTTGTTTCAGTTTCCAAGCGGAGTTGGAAATCTTCTTGTGCTTGGTGCTGTGCGAGCTGATCCTGTTTCAGCTGTGTCAGTGTTTCTTCAATCTGTTGCATCCTCTGTTCATGCTGCTGAAACTTGTTGGCTGTGGGACCGGTGGCAGGCTTGTCAGCCACCATTGCTGCTGTGCCCACATAGTTTGCCCAAGGGTCAAGGGCTCTGGCTGTTGGTTGGCTGACATTCCGGCTGTTTTTCTGCAATGGCTTCGGCCCAGCCATTATTGGGCTGGAGCTGGCCTGATATCGTCCTGGCAGTTCTCTTACCAGGATGGGTGATCCATTAAAGGATAGGGCACTGCTGTTGGGAGGTGCATCTGCTCCAATGAGCCACCCTTTTGGCCCAAGGGCCCGATATGGCCGGATTTTCCAGCCTTGGTGCTCTGCCCACATTGCAATCATTTTGGCTGTTGTTCCAAACGGGAGGTTTTCCAGCTTGAAGGTTCGGGTGGCATTGATTTGCATGGGTTCATCAATGTTAGGATACAGCTGTTTCCAGGCATTGGAAAAATTGCATGCGGCTATGCGGATGGCATATCGGTTGTGGCTTCTGACAAGGCCCGAAGCACCCTGCACTTTGGCACTGGCTACAATGGCTTGCTGTTTGCTTTGTCCTGGTTCTAACCAAATCAATTTCCATTTTGGATTGATCTGCCCATTTTCGCTCTTTGGCGTGGCCCATAGGGAGTTGTGACCTGAACTGGAAAGAACCTGACCAATTTTGCTGTCACGGATTGTACAGTGCATCTGGATGGATGTGCAGTCATGGCAAGTGGCAGGTTGTTTTCCTTTCCGGAATGCTTTTCCCCAAATTGATACAATGGCATCTGGGTCATTGATGGTCTTCTTGATGTGAGCAATGGGGTTTTGGGCTATGGTATTCCAATCCTCCCCCCAATCTTCCTTCCACAGGGTGATTGCTGTCAAAGTCACTGAATCCCCATCAATGATATGGTCGTCAAGCTTCTTGGGTGTGATGGCCTTCTCCCCAAGTTGGATCAAAGTGCACGCAATGAGGACTGATTGACCATGTTCGTCCAGGAATGGCAATGTGACATGTGACTTATCTAATGTTGTAACCAAGGGCGGTTCCCCAAACAGCACCAGTGCAATTTCATCTGTGGATATGGTTTCATTGGCACGAAGCCACGGCAGGGCAAAGTTGGCATCACACAGGTAAAAGCCAGAGTGTTGGCAATTGAACTCTTGGAGCTGCTGTGCTACTTGACCGTCTGACTTCAGTAGAAAACCTTCAGCAACTCTGTACATGTTCGGGCATGGCATGATGGCTGGCTTCTTCTTCTGTCTGGCTTGCATGGCTGCTTGGGACGTCTTTTGTGGCTGCACTTTTGGGATGTCAATAGCACGCTGCTTCAGGATGGCAATGATGGCTTCCAATCGTTTTGGGCTCGGAGGCATGGCTGAAACTGGTGCAAGTTCTCTCATGCCTGTGGAGTTGAGGGCCTGTTCCACTGCATCTGATACCCATGTCAGGTCATATCCTTCTTGCAGGAGCGTGCTGGCAATAGAATTTTTCATTTGGAGCCTTGCATTTTGCTTGGATCCGGTCGGTGCACCGCCATGCATTTCCTGGGCTAGGTAGATCATGATGGCAGCTCTGTGTTCTGAAGGCTCGCAATCTTGGATCTTCTGTTCCGGCATGAGATGTTTGGCCTTGTGGAGGACCCTGTACCGTGCTGTACCTGAGAAGGTCATGGCAGCGGCTGTCATCATGTTTGACAATGCTTCTGCAGTCAAGTTTGGGACAACATGGCCGAACCAAAGTGGTCGACCCAGCCATTTGATCATCAATTTTGGGAGGCTGTCATCATTTTGATTCCACATGATTGCACGGAAGGCAAGCACTGTAAGCAGGATTCTGAGCTGGTCGCTGGGGACTGGGCATTTGTCATTCTTTGGAATGAAGCTGATAATGGTCTTGTGATCATGCTGTGTCACAATGCACTCCAGTCCTAGATCATCAGTGAGATTTGGCATCATCAGTGTCGTCCAAAAGGTGGTCAGCAACTTGCTTGGATCTTTCTGCCCTGTGATGTGTATCTGTGTCGTGTGGCTGGCTGGAATCCATGATGTGTGCATTTGGCAAAGTCTGGCGGCTGCAAAATAAAAAGGCATCATGTCCATCTGGATACCTGGTCGGATTTGGCATTGGTCTTGGATGATGGCAAACGGCTGCATGCTTGGGCTGTCTCCCAGTGCTGCAAACTGATCAAACAGTTTCATGGCTTCTTCTTGGCAGAGTATCTTGCGAGCGTGTTCATTGTTCTGCAAAATGGTAAGGCAACCCTGCTGGATGGCACAAATGATTTTTGGCTCGGATGCAGTTCCCTGTACACGGATGCAACTGATGGGACTATGTACATCGGATGCGGCTGTCAATACCAATGCAAACTCGGAAGGTGGTTCAGGGATTTGTTCCAAGCGGAAAGTTCCATCCCAAACTGACATGACATGTTCAAGGGGGACATCGGACCCAAACCAGAATTCCCAGGAGGATTCCCCATTGGTGCACAAACCTTTCAGAATAGGCGTAAAGGGAATGGTACATGAGCACTCCTCATCAGTACTTGAATCAACAACAGTGATGGGACTGTGGTCAATCATGGGTCTCATGTCTTGGTGGGTGCTGTCCCTGATCTCTGATCTTTCATCTCGGTTCTCCAAAAGGAAACCTTGCTTCGGATGCCAAACTGATCCTGGAGGCATCCTTTCATGTTCCAGCTGATCAAGAAACCCTTGAATGTGTGGCGTTCTGCAGTCCATGTCAAAATCAGGATTTGATGTGGCAAACAGGCCATGTGCATGTTCAATCAGGCGGATGGATTGGCTGGTCACACGGGTCTGTACAAACTGCAGTAGAAACTGGCCTACATCAATGGAGTGTGCTCTTGATGGCATCTGGTTCACGGCATTACACAGCATTAATAGGGCATGGCCTGTGGTGATTTGGTTGCCTAGATACCTGTAGGCTTGCGTCCAACACATCGGAATGGATAGATTACCCTGTGCAGCATGTAACATCCAAATCTCAGCCGGGTGCCAGAACCTTGCTGGTTCATCTCGGATCTTGACAAAATGGGTGAACAGCCCTTTTTGCCCCAGTAAAGTGGCATCGATGGCATGTTGGTTGGAGTATGATGCCATGAACGTGGGAACAATTTGGTGGCCATTGTTGCATCTGCTGTCAAAAACATCTTTGGGATTGGTCTTGATTCTTTTACTTGGTGGCAGTAGATCATGTCGTGAGCTCATGGTCTTGACTTCAATAGGGATATCCAACCTAGGGTCACTGCACATATCTGGGGAGAGAACTGCATCAAAAGATACCGGCGTTTGTGTTCCAATTGGCAACCACATTTGGAAAGGTGATTTGATGATGCAAACATCAGTGATACGTGTGAACATGCCTAACCAGCGCACTCTGTGTGTTGGGCAAATTTGTTCCATGTCAACCAGTTTACCCCATGTAAAACTGTACCCAGCCCATCTCATCTGCTGCATGATCAAAGGCTTGTGTTGGTGTCGGTAGAAGCCACTGACTTGCTCAATAATGACAATTCTCGGGCGGATGAGTTTCACGGCTGTGAGACTCTCCAGGAATGTCTGTCCTTCAGGGCTGTTGATCCCTTTTTCATTGGCTGCAAATGACCATGGAGGACATGGTGGGGACAGACACATGACTTCCGGCGACCACTGACAGACTGCCTGCAACCAGTTATGTGATGCAACATCTCCATGAATGATGGCGGGCTTGGATGCATTCTGAACAGTGAAACGGTCAATTGGCACATATCCGTCAATAACCGTGGCATCATGGGTGATTGCATAATTCATTACAGCATGGATGTCAAACTCGATGGCTACAGTTTCAAAAACATTGGCTGTGTGTGAGGCAATGTAGGTGGCAGCACTGGCCCACCCTCCGAAACCCCCAGCAAACATCTCCAGGATCCTAACTGCACCTGTCTGACACTCCCTGAGTGGGATAGGGATAGAATGTTCATCTACAATGAAGTCAATCCCCATGGGGTGTACCACCGGGTCAAAGGCATGGATGATGAAGAACTTCTCAAAAGGCTTAGGTGATTCCCAACGTGCATCTCATAGGAGTGAAATCTCGTTCAGTACAGAATCTTCCTTTGGCATCATGAAATCACGCAATGACATGTCTGAGCTGATTCCCTCTGGAGAGAGTTGATTTCCAGCATAGAGATCATCATGTTGATGCACCAAATTGTCAACCAAAATAATGCTTCTGGGTTTACAGTGACACCCCGGGCTCCCCATGATGTCAAATTCCAACAAAATGTCCCTCAGCATCTGTGACACGGCTCGTTTCAGCAACCAAGCAGTGGTTGACAGCACTACCTCGTGAAGGTGATTGAGCCTGAGTGCTCCTGAAATAAGGCCATTTGGGGATGATTTCCCTTACTAACCATGATTCCAGTGAGGTCGCAGTGAGGTCGTTATCATTAACCCATATATATATATACACCTATGGGTCAAAACCCTGGTACCTAGTGAAGCTAAAAGTGGCTGGTAAAGAGATGTTCATCCCACTAAAATTGATAGTAATAGGTTTTGACCCACCCCCATTTGGTCAAAATTGAGTAGCCCAATGATTAGATGGTTAATATTGGTGAATACTAAAAATCAACGAATTAAGCCATCTGTGGTCCCCCAGGTCTTCAATTTTGACCCATACCCATATGATTCAAACGGGTTTATCTGAAAAACGGGAGGGATTTAGCCGCCTGAATGGCGATTTAAAGGTAGAAACCATTCGGAATGATCTCAGTGGACAAAATCCCTCTCCGACTTTCCGGTCCAAAGCGGGTTTCCAGGTCCAAAAATTTGGAGGTTTCCGCAAGGCTCTGATGCTTCAGCTCCTTAGATTCTAAATGCCCATCCCCTTTCAATGTCACTAGTGACCTCGTATATCGCAAAGGGAGATTGAATGAAGAACATGATGTCGGAAACTATGGGCTATACCCTCTGGTCATTAAACATAGCCATGGAAAGCCATCCATTTGTAGATGATTTACATATGGCCATTTTCGCTATTTCAAATCACCAGGTGGTCGTAATTTTACATCTCAAAGTCGGGGAAACCCATGGGGGTAACCCTCTCAGATCGGATTTATGGATCACCTAAACTATTTTGCGGGTGATGTCGTCCATAACATCCCCATTATATCTCCCATAATACCCCTATGATAGTTGGTTCAGTACCATTTTCGAACCATGGATTACCATTTGCTACTCGTATATCCCAAGATTTTCCCCGTGTATTTTCACGGCTGGAAGCAATTGGACCTATCCGAATATCTGGTTGGTGGTTGACCTACTCCTCTGAAAAATGATGGAGTTCGTCAGTTGGGATGATGTTCCATTCCCAATATATATGGAAAGTCAGAATTATAATCCATTCCAGAGTAAAATTGGGTTTTTGATGGTGGATCCCCATTGCACCAGTCCATTACTTCCCAAATGACTGGTGCTTCCAAACCACCAGTTTTGGTATATCCCATGATTCAACGGGTGGGTTTTTGTCCCCTTTTTCGAACGGAACGGTGACCAGGATTTTCCACACGGGATTTTCACCTGGAGCGGGGAGACACGCTGGCGATGCTCTTCTTCATTGCAGCTGCCTGGTCGATTTGATGGTCAAAATTTCTTGACTAAAAAAATGCTACCAGGCATCAAGGTGGATGTGTAAAAATATAAAATGTTTTGAATACATAATCTCAAAAGATAAGACCAATGTTTAAAGGTGGATGTGTAAAAATATAAAATGTTTTGAATACATAATCTCAAAAGATAAGACCAACGTTTAAAGGTGGATGTGTAAAAATATATAATGTTTTGAATACATAATCTCAAAAGATAAGACCAACGTTTAAAGGTGGATGTGTAAAAATATATAATGTTTTGAATACATAATCTCAAAAGATAAGACCAATGTTTAAAGGTGGATGTGTAAAATATATAATGTTTTGAATACATAATCTCAAAAGATAAGACCAATGTTTAAAGGTGGATGTGTAAATTCATAATGTTTTGAATACATAATCTCAAAAGATAAGACCAACGTTTAAAGGTGGATGTGTAAAAACATATAATGTTTTGAATACATAATCTCAAAAGATAAGACCAATGTTTAAAGGTGGATGTGTAAATTCATAATGTTTTGAATACATAATCTCAAAAGATAAGACCAATGTTTAAAGGTGGATGTGTAAAAAAATATAATGTTTTGAATACATAATCTCAAAAGATAAGACCAACGTTTAAAGGTGGATGTGAAAAAATATAATGTTTTGAATACATCATCTCAAAAGATAAGATTTGATACATAAAATAGACTTGAAGTCCAAGAAATTCGTCAAGATACAATACTTATGTGAGATTTAGATTTGATACTTATATGTACATATATATACTTATATAAGATAGATAGATCAATCTGTCCAATCTATCCATCAATGTATCAATGTATCAATCCATCTATCTATGAATCAATCGATCCATGAATTCCACTGGTGAGGTGAGGTTTATCCATAGATTGATATGGGTAAATTCCATCTATCCATCATATCTCTGTATATACTGTATATATATATATGCCATTATCAATGATCATGGTAAATGAATGAATCTTCCATGTATGTGTATATATATATTATGTTATATCTATTCCATATCAATGATCATATATATATATATCGGGAGAACGTGTTTGGTCGCCCCAATGCTTTTGCTGATTAGAATGCGCTCAGTGTGTATACAGTTGAACACGAACGTTATTAGGGGGGCTTGTGAAACGTGCACAACTTGTGTGACACGTGCACAACTTCTGTGAAACGTGCACAACATCTCTGAAACGTGCACATATAGAAGACTTGAAAACACTGGGTGGGGGCGGTGAAACACGTTATACCCACATATATATATATTATATTATATATTATATGCAAGCGGTAGAAGTGCTCAAGTAGGATATGAAGAGTCACTGGAATCGATTGGACAAGGAGGGGTGTTCAACGCCTCATGAATCTCGCTCCGCGGCTCTTTTCAGCCAATACTTCACGGAATAGGCATGTCAACGCCTATGAGTGCTGTGGTAAAAACAGCATGCCCCCCGCATCTTCTTTCTCCTTGTGAGATGGTGATGCTACCCCTTGAACATTTTCTCCAAAACCAAAACCAAGACAAAGAAAAACCAAACAAGACGAAAATCATTTCGTGGGTTTCCATGGTGTCTCCGGCTCGATTTCTGGCCCTTGACTCTTTCTGTTTTCAAGAGGCTCCAGGCCTAGCAGTTTCCTTTTCCGAGCTGACGCTCTTTCTTCATCTTCGACTATGCGCCACTTGTGGCCCATGCGGTAGAACAGGTGCAGTTGCTTGTGCTCGTTGCTCTTGGTCAGCCCGTTTGATAGCTGAGCTTCACTATGAACCCATCTAATCTCCGCAGCATTGCGAATCTGGGCAGATTTCAAGGAGAGTAACTCCAGGTCTGTTCTCTTCTCAGCGCCCTTCACGGACAAGACCTCGGTCTCTAACTTGTCGTACACATTCCTGGAGTCAGTAACCAGGCATCCACTGATCTGGTTGACGACACTGTTGATGTCTCTCACATTGACTTGAGCTCCCATCATTTCTGCCAGTTGGAATCTCGCAAAAAAGAGGAGATCTTCTCCGTTGTTTGCTGCTGCTGCTTCTGCTGCTCCGGGGCTGCGGCAGATCCTGCCAATCTTCTGCGAATGCCAGGCGACAAAGGTGACTGGCTCACAACTGCCATGACGTAACCGGTGAGATGAAATTCCAACTATAATGCCTTGTGTGCTTGAGCCATCTACGCGGTTCTGAGAGGCGGCATCTACCCATGCAAACAGTGACAACATGTGTGGTTCTATGGCATGTACCTTCATGCAGTGTTCTTTCATATCTTTGACCTTATCAAGTAACCTGTTAGCCTTGTAAATGGTCTCTATAGTACTCTTGTTCACCTCTGACAACAGCAAGCCGACTTCAGCACTGAAGTGGGGCGCAACTTGTTGTGCGTGCCATGAGACCCCTCCCAGCAAGGCCCGAAGCTGTGTTTTCTCAGACTCCTCAGTGGGTGCATTTCGGTCTTTCTTTCTAAAGGCTCTCAGGTTAATATATTTCAAGTCTTCAACATACTTCGATTGTGACAACGAAAAAGAAAAATCTTCATGTTGTTCCACTTGAACTCCGCATTGGGTAAACCTTTTTTCTTCCCAATCTCCCCATTTATATTCCGTTTGGATACTCTTGAGAACAGTACACCAACCCTCATGCGTTTCATCCCCACTAAAAAGGAAATCATCAACATGACCAGAAATAATCCCTTTGGTAACCCCATCAACCACATAAACCCAGCAGCATGCGTCACTCCAGCATTTTTGCAATCCGAGTTTTGCAAAGAAATCTGAAATGGAACGATACCATTCCAGTGGCGCATCAACTAAGCCATAGCAGGCTTTCTTCACTTTGGTGATTGACTCTGCTGGGAGTCCCATCTTTTCACAGATCTCTGGGCATGGTATACAAAAAAGGTCATCAGGGTATGGCCTGCTTTGCAGGAAAGCACCTGTCACATCACCTTTTCGCATCTTGTGGCGATATGAAGCGGCTAATTGCATCTGCAGTTGCCTGGTCTGGCGAGTCGTGGTTGGAGAAGTCGTTGCTCTCTGTTCATAGCAGGGATCTTGGTATCCTAAAAGAACGGCTCTGGCTTTCGCCTTTCGGCTGCCATCCTCCTTCTGCTTCCATGTCAGAATCCAACGCATCTTCACTGCTTGTTCGCGTGCTGGGCGAAGTTTCTCTGGAAGGGCTTCAAAAGCCTTGGCAGCTATGAAGTTACTCACTTCCACGGCCTTTGCAGATCGGAACTGTTGTCGCTCTTCCTCAGATAGGTGACGCTCACAGACTTCAACTGCTGACCGTTTCTTCAAGCTACTGGCAAAGTAAGAAGGGAGATCTCGAAGAGCTCGTTCAGATCCAGCACGTGTGTCTGGCATGGGAACCTCCACGGCCACGGCCGCGGTCTCATCCATCCAGAAGGTGCACTCGGTGACTGCAAACACTTCCTGGATACTTGACTGGTTCCACCATGGTGGGGCAGCAGCCATGCCTTGTTGGGCACTCATTCGAGGCCTCTGTGACACGGGTGCTCCTGAAGATGTAGAAGGCGTAGGCCTGGAAGTTGGACTCCTGGATCGCCCTGTTGGCCTGGATGTTGGAGGAGCCGGTCCCATGCCACTCATCTCATCTACCATGGGGCCTCGTTTTCTTGCACATCTTCTCATTGGTTGCCATTCTTGGACTGGATCTTGAGCTCGTAGCCATTCTGCATAAGAGGGTACTTCGGTGGACACATCCAGAAACTCGTTCCCTCCAAGTTGTTGAGCTACTCTATCAAAGTCCCAGTCATCGTATTGTTTGGCATGTAGTTCTTCTAAGAGGACCTCCCGCTCGGAGGCTCGACGTAGTTGCTCTGGGGAGCACTTGAGAAGTCTTCTCCCTCTGACGCACCAAATTGAGCTGCCCTGCTTGTGGGTCCCGTCGGGAGAGCGATGTTGCTCCACCGCCAGGATGCGGGCTGGCCCCACAAACGAGCCACCTTTAATGGCTGCTTGGCCGCTCACTTGCTTTCTCCACACATACACTAGGTCTCCTGGCTCATAGTTGGTGACATCTCTGGGTTTTGAGTTCTTGGCTTTTTGGAGTCTCTGGCTTGCCGTCCATTCAAGGAAGGCCTTTTCCGCACTTTGCATTCGCTGGAGCTGGCGATCCATCTCGCCAGAGGCGTTCTCTACCAGCAGCTCTGGACATTCACTGGGGCCGCAAGGGAAAAGTCGCCCGGTGGCATCAGGCGCACGGCCAAGGGCATGTTGGATGGGCGAATAGCCTCGGATCAGTTCTCGGCTATTAAAGGTCCTAGTGGCTTCAGCCAAAGCTTCTGCTGCGGTGACTTCTGGGTCATCTTCAGCTATTTTGTTCATGAGAGTCTTGGTACCCTGAATAGCCTGTTCACAAATGCCCACCTTCCAGTGAGCTTCACCCGGAATAATGTCCAACATTATTTGGTGCCTATCACAGTATTCTTGAACCACATGACTCCTGAAGCTACCATCCGGATCAACCCTGAGTTGATTAGGAAAACCAAAATACTGAACCCAATGTTCCCCAAACGTTTCAACAAACTGATTGGCAGTAAGGTGACTTCTTTTCCCCGTAAGAACAATTTTTCCAACACGAAAACGGCATCCCTCATCAACGAACATCAAAAATTGATAGGACTCCTTAGTTTGTGGGTGTTCCCAGTGCCCAATATCCCCTGACACAGACGCCCATTTTGGGGGGTGAGGCTCCAAGGTGGCTAAAGGCCGTGGCTTCGGTCTACCCCGTTCCTTACAAACTGAACACTCAAAACGTTCGGCTTCCCTGAGCACATCCTCTGACACTCCCCTGCGTCGCAGGGCTTGCACCAGGTGTCTGGTTGGCCCGTGGCCAGTGGCAGCATGTAAGAGGTACAGTCGTTTTCTTATTTCTTCAATAGTCAGACCCTGACCCCTTTGTTGGTTATCTTCCCCAACCAGAACTTCGTGGTTCCCCTTACTGTCACACGTCACATGATTGGTTCCCTTGATTCTTTCATGCTCATCATGAACACATGAACCGCAAACAAAACCATGTTGAGAATCATGAATGTGGTGACAAATGCAACTGATCCCATTACCAAAAGTTTCCCCAATTTGGTGGTCTCCCACAAACTCCCTTTTGAGGTCTTCATCTTCCGCTCCATGAATCAACGCATCACAGACCCTTCGGGCAAATTCGGGGGTGTAATAGGCAGTTTTGTTGGTAAGGGAACCCTCGCACTTCACATGTTTCTGGTGAGGCCCACAGCTACATGGCATGTTCATCCTTTTTGCCAACAAAGCATGAGTGGTCATGAGTTTCCAGCCTTTCGAAATTGGGTTTTTCTCATCATCAACAAGACCAACACGACAACCCCGTACCACAGCAAACCATGGATTGTGTTTCTTCACCAGTTCCTGCATCATTGGAAGCCTCCATGCCTGACATGATTGTGACCATTCCCAAGTGACATGTATACCATGCTGAATACAGTACGTATATATGACACTGCAACCGACATACTGTTTCATGGCAGCTTTGCGCTTCTCAGAAAGGGCCTCCTTCTGAGCTTCACTTCTCTGATTGATGTTTTGCATCACTGAAAAAGGTCCACAAACCGGAGAAAGCCAAACATGTTTTGGTTTATAATGGTCAATATCTTGAATGACTTTGTGAATCCCCTGGTTGGTTCCTAAATCATACTCATTGAAAAGTGAGCAGCGTCGGGCCGCACCCTCGTCACCTTTTTTTTGTTGCATGGTGCGAGACAGCACGCTGTCGGCCGAACATGCCACTTCCAGCAGCTCTATGCGCTGGTGTGATAGCAGGGCCTCAAAGGCATTCGAAATCAATCTGTCACTGCAATGGGACAAGTGTCTTACTTTTTGCTCAGGTAAGGCTTCCCATGAGCCCCTCCAGAGCTCACTGTCGACCTGCATTCCCGCCTGTGACAAATTAAAGTTTTCTACGCTCCCAGCTGAAGCTACTGTGGGATCGGCACAAAAGAGCCTGGGGATGACTCTGTCATCTCGGAGACACTGGATGCTTCGACCTTCTTGTGAGGCCTCTCGGCTTTCAGATTGTCCACGTCCTCCTTGAGGGCGTGCATCATCTGCATCATCTGCATCATCATGTTCTCGGTCTTGCCATTCGAGCCGCTGGCCGGCGTCGATGTGTTCTTGTAGCCGCTGGAGGTCTGCTTGTAGGTCGGCATCGGATGCTGTGCCTCTGGGCTCTGGAGCCAATTGGCCAGACGGGCCAGGCGGTAGTCGCATTCCCCCTCGGTGGCGGTCTTCACGACCCAGCTGGCATACTGTGGGTGTTGGGCTAGAAGCTCGTGGTACTGCAGACTGCAGTGTTCCCCGAACCCCACAGGGTCCTCCGGAGAGGCGGCTGTGGTCTGGTAGATCTTCTTGGTGCCCAAGCGCTGCAGCTCCTGAATGGTCTCGGTGCCGCGGGTCTTCACCATGAGCTTGTTGTTCACGTAGTCCACAAGGTCGGACTTCTTCTTGCTGGCCTTGTTCAGTTCGATCATGGCATGGCGCATCGGTGGCCGTACCTTCCCTTTCTGAGTGACCATCCCGTTGGCTTCCTTGAGTTCCAAAAGGCGACTCTCGATCTCCATGATGCTCCACTGTTTTGGAGCTGTTTCGCCAAAGGTCATCAGGAGCTCTTCCACCAATTCCTTTCTGGTGGCACGAGGCATGGCTCTTGTTCACTGACTCGTTGGGGATCTCGTCTAGCTTGTGCTGGAGAGCTGCAGGAGGAGGTTGTTCTGGCTCTGTACACTGACTGCTGTCTGAGATTTTTCCAACATGTCCATGGAAACCCTGGGAAAGTTTTTCATCATCAACAACCACATGGTCATGAACAACACACCCAACATCATCATGAATGCTAGGATCACCAACCATGTTTTCAAGGGGTTGTGAAAAGTGCCTGAAACATCGCTACTGACCTTCCTTTCCATCTCAGGCGCACGGAAAGAAAGGAGTTGTCCCTACAGGAAAGCATTCAGGCTCGGCACTGGCTGTGCAGTGCTCCGAGCATCACTGTACCAATCCTGAGTCATGGGCAGCAGCTGATGGCCAGTGGCCGAACGTTCCATCTTGATGATCTTGGACGGGTTGATCTTGCGGAAGACGACCATGTCCTCAGAGAAGTCGATGATTGCTCCCAAGGCCCGTAAGGACTCAATGGAGAACAGCACAGGTCCTGCTCCCGCATCCAACGCATGTACTTGTACTTGTCCAGGTTTGCCATCAGCTTGAACCTCGAGTGAGGCTGTGGACACGCACTGGTTCTTTGATGAATTTCCAAAACCAAACGTAGGCTTGTTCTCCAAGTCAAGGTCGGCCAAACGAGAAGTCCCATGCTTGTACTTGTTGAGGGCAATGATCTTCTCGAGGGCCACCACGCTGCCAAGGGTCTTTGTAGCCCCTCCATCAACGACAGCCTTGCCTTGTTCGACGGCCATCTGAGTGGAGATAGGCCCTATGCTGTTGGTGTCGGCAACATCAAAGAAGGCCTCTGGGCAAGCATCGGAGAACCCAGCATCCAGGTAGTTCACCTCGTGGTCGTCCGGGACATAGGGCTCCACAATCTCATGGTCCTTGGTGATCTGGTCTTGTGCAAAACAGATGAAAGGTGCAGCCTGCTCTTCGGCTGAAGAGGCTGTCGTTGTTGCCATTGCCTTTGGACATGATGAAGTCTTGTGAGGACCACCACATCGGAAGCACTTTTGATCTGTGCCAGAAGCTACAGCCGAAGTGCTTCCAGAGGGCTTGAAGTTGGTGCGGTAGTACTTCCGGGACATCCTCACCTGATGTTGTTTCTGTCTGGCCTCTTTCAAGGTGCGACGCCCGCGCTCCATCATGGCTAGGGCTTCTTGAGCCACATCTTCAGCTTCACCCAGGAGTGCGAGGCCCTCGTCATTGAAGTTGCGGTGAGCCTGGGCAACCCAGGCAGTGTCATAGTCCTCAGACTCGGCCTCTTCATTCTCATCCACCCACCAGCTGGAGTGACGATTAGCTGCATCTCGACGACGCAGGTCCTCATCAGTCCACTGGCTGCGTAGCTCCTGTGCCACTCGGGTCATAGTGAAGTCGCCCTTCAGGGCTGCCACGATCATGTTGCGCTCGTTGGTGTCCAGGCCAGAATCAAACAGGAGGTACCAGCCCTGAACATACTCTGGTAGTAGTTCAGGGGCTTCCACATTCCAGTCGGCATTCTCGGAAGGTGTCCAAGAGGTACTCCACCAGTCATTTGACCACCAGTCCGGATAACTCCAGGAGTCTCCTGAAGGACCTGGACCAGTGGAGCTTCGCTCCTCAGTTGCATCCTCGGTGGCCTCAGCTTGATCATCAGGTCGAGCAAGCGCTTCCCGATCATCCTGAATCTCCTCAGCACTCAGGTTCTGACTGCCAGCCAGGGAGGGTGTCCTCCTGTAGTTGGCCCAAGGGTCGGTGGACCCTGGACGGCTATAGCCGCCGTAGCTCTTCTCCCACGCTGGCTTCTTTTTCTCATAGTGAGACATCACCCTGTGAAGTCCTTGCCTAGCTCTTGCATACAGTTCTGACTTTCTAGTGACGTACTCATTCATGGTCTCCCCCTTCTTGCGCCTGGACTGCCGGAAGTAACGGCTCAAATGATCCGTCAGTTCAGGCATCTGTGGAAGGCCCAAGTTTGACCTCAGGTACGTCAGAAGCCGCTGCACGCCTCCATTGAAGGAGAGCCATTCGGGATGCTTGCCCACAGTGAACCTGCGAGCAGTGCCCGTCAGCTCTGTGAGAAGCCTCGGGCCGCACAAGTAGCGCTTGTGCATTGCAATGGATTGCTCCCACAGCAAAGCGCTCTCTTCAAACTCCTGATATGTTCCGGCATCTCCATCCCAAATGGGAACTCCTTCTCGCGTCTTCTCTATCCTTTTCTGCTTCTCCGCCATGTTGTTCCTCCTATGGCTCTGGCAATAGGAGGCTGTAGGTCCCTGGTCTCACGCCCGCCCGTAGGCAGGCTCCGCTATCGTGCAAGCGGTAGAAGTGCTCAAGTAGGATATGAAGAGTCACTGGAATCGATTGGACAAGGAGGGGTGTTCAACGCCTCATGAATCTCGCTCCGCGGCTCTTTTCAGCCAATACTTCACGGAATAGGCATGTCAACGCCTATGAGTGCTGTGGTAAAAACAGCATTATATATATTATATATTATATATATTATATATTATATATTATATATATATTATATTATATATTATATATATAGATAGATTTTATATATATACACATTATATATAATTATATATATATGTGTGCGTGTTATATATGTTAATATATATATATATATTATATCATATCAATCCATATCAATGAATTTTTCATAGCCATCTGTTTCACTGTCGTTTTTGGTCGACCACGATTCCGTTTCGCTCAGGCCTTCTGCCGCTCCGCTTCCGCTTCATCCCCGCTCTCGTCCTCGCCAGCGGGGGCAGCATGAAGTCAATGGATTGGTTGAAATATGATGGTGTAATGTGGTGTAACATGGTTTAACATGGTTTAATATGGTTTAACATGGTTTTTTATATGGTTTTATATGGTTTTATATGGTTTAATCTGGTTTTATATGGTGTAACATGGTTTAATATGATGGTGTACCATGGTTTTATATGGTTTTTCATATGGATACTCATGGGATACTACTGGGATAACAATGACGGAATATCATGGAATATTGGTTGACCCTCCGGTGTCATCATGGCCGTGGGGTTGCTTGGAACCCCCAGCAGGAGATCATCCAGACATGGAGAATTTTCCCACGGGAAACCATTTTAATTTTCCCCTCATATGGACGATATGGGTGTGAATCCATAATTTTTCCATAATTTTCCATAATAAAGGGAAACCATGAATTTTCCCCTTGTTGAAATTGGTGTGAAAGCCAGAGTTGTTCCAACACAACAATCATCCATGGAATAAATCCCATTCAGATTTTTGGCAAACCTACTTGTTTTGGTTGTCGGTGAAATTCATCCCTTTGTTATCCCATGAAAATTTCCCGGTAGAACGATTCGTACCATCTACCATCTATTTTTTTTACACATATCAGTTTTTTTGTCTGGTTGGTGGTTTCAACCCCTCTGAAAAATATTAGTCAATGGGAAGGATTATCCCATATATTGTGGAAATAAAACATGTTTGAAA
This sequence comes from Cladocopium goreaui, assembly GCA_947184155.2. Taxonomy (NCBI): domain Eukaryota; class Dinophyceae; order Suessiales; family Symbiodiniaceae; genus Cladocopium; species Cladocopium goreaui. The sequence continues at coordinate 1,139,500 of CAMXCT020002557.1, forward strand.
CCACCAACCAGTTGTTGCGATTCCCACCATTCTACCAACCAATCAAAAAGCAACAAATCGATCCCCACCATTGAATCTCCTACGAAACCCATGGTTTCTAGGGGCAACTACTAATATAATTAAATGGGGGATGGGATTACCATATTCTTCCCATTCTTCCCATCATCTTCCCTTGTTTTTCCCCTTTTCCTTCCATATTCTTCCATTTTACCAGCAATTTTTCATTAAGGTGACTACTTGGAGGATCATCGCACGGATCGCGTATGTAGGTTAATAGCCTTGATTCTGAATGGGCTAAGTTAGTTCAATGACAACTGGGGTGAACTAACCCAAGTGCGATTCCTGGGATGAACTACCACGTAATGTGGGTAAAACAATGTCATAAGCCACCCATTTGGGAATGGTTTATAATGTTTATAGCACCTACATGCTGATGGGAATTCTTTATATGTTTCTGGCATTGTTCTACCCACATTACTTCGAAAATCACCCCATTTTTCTCATCGTTCCTATGATCAGCTGCCACAAAGAACCTCGAGGCCCACAGCTGAAGCGACGAAGGATTTGAAGTCTGAGGCCATTTCGGAAATGTCCTGAAAATGTCCATTCCGACAGCGCAGCTGGCCCCAGAGAATAGGAACCGATAGGGATTTCAGCCTCTTTAAAATGCATGGAATGTGGTGGATTTTAGCATCATCTGACAAAATTCATGGACAATGGCCAAGGTGACTTTATGGTGATTTAACCAAGATTTCTATGGGGGTTGAGGGAATCATGATGACTAAGTCGGTTTATGCTATGGCAAAGATAGCATTCCGACTGTATTCGGTAAAAAACCACCCAAAGATTCATAATTTTCCGCGTAACTCTCCTCATTTCCCTAGTAAAACTCCACCAAACAAGATCATCATTTCCCTAGTGAATTCCACCAACAAACATCAAAACATTTTCCGTGTAAATCCACCACCACTTAAATCATCATTTTTGCTCCCTAAATCTCATGGATTTCTCCTAGAAATCCACCGAGCAAATCCAGGTGTCCTGGGTGGCTGCATCGATGACATCCCCTAGGCTCAACGCCACGTTGTCTAAGGCGCTACTCACGGCAGGGCCGGACCTGAAGCAGGGCCACAGTTTCCCCGTGGAAAATGGGAGGTTTAGCCTGGGAGTAAACGAACATAGCTATGGAAAATGCTGATTGAATGGGTTTTAATGGTGATTTAATGGGTTTAATTGTTTTTTTGATGTGTAGTGAAATATTGGTGGAAGAATGGGAGCATATTTTGGAATAGCGATATACAAATGTATATATATAGCAACATAAACTCATGGGATTTAGATTTAAATTCAGGTCAAGCAATACATAGCAATACTATATATAATGTATATCGATGGTATCTATATATATGTATATATAGATATCCATCTTATTATAGCAATGGAAATCCAGTTTAATCGGAATATACTAGATATAATGATGGAATATGAGTGGAATAATTATGCATGTAGGTCATGTAAGTAATGGTATCATTGCGGATATTATGGTGTGTATATATATATATATATATATATATGCTCAGCCCCCCCCCCCAACGACCCCCCTCAACCCGCCATCTGCTTCACTATGCTTGACTTGTGTCTGCACAGAACCACGTTGAAGTCACCAACGAGTCGACCCTGCCGCAGCAGCATCACTTTTGCTAAGCTGAGGTCTTATGCTGCTGCGAAAACTGCCTCTACGCACCAATCGCTAATAGGAAAATTTTTGCGCTTGAGACTTTCCTACTAACATTTTTTTTAAATTTTGAAAGACTAGTATATTTTACATTGCATTTGTTTACGGGAATTTCTATCCTCCAATCAGACGATTGGTGCGATCGGATGGTGGAGGAGTCCTGGAGCGACTCTTACACCCAAAACTGCCATAATCTATGGCACCACCTCCGGGGCGCGCAGGGTTGCGGACACCAACAAATGGAGGTGAACTACTACGCTGACGCGAGAAATCTCCGTAATGGATGGCCCTCCCATCAGGCCGGGCAGGGTTTGGAATACATTCCGTCCCGGGGCGCGCAGGGTTGCGGACACCAACAAATGGAGGTGAACTACTACGCTGACGCGTGAAATCTCCGTAATGGATGGCCCTCCCATCAGGCCGGGCAGGGTTTGGAACACATTCCGTCGCCTGTTCTGAAATAGAGCCACTGCTCACTTGCTGGTTGGACATGGTCGAGGCGAGGCGAAATTGAAGAGGGCACAGGAGAAGTCAGCTGACAAGCCAAAAAGCTCGAGCGTTATAGATATTTGTCCAGACCGCGAAGACTAGTGCGAAAAAACTACAGTACACACCGCCAGCCCCATATAACCTAGGGGCATGCAAAGAGGACTATTGTACATTAGACAAATTATACGTATTACATCGTATCACTATATTACACTACATTTTGTTTTTTGTCAAAAGACTATGACGTTAAAAAGCAGAAACTAACGGTTAAACAGCAGGCATGCAATTTTTTGGTGAAGATTGCGCGGTGTAAGTTGTAGCTTTGAAGATTCTTCTTGAAACAGAAGAGAAAGGTGGACACATGTCAAATGCCATTGTGTTAAGGAAGTAAGATATATGAACTCATGTTTGACGACAGGAGAAGAGCAACTGCAGCGAAGAATGCAAAGCGGTGAATCTTTTTTGCATAGCCAGTCTTTGATCAAACGCGCAGATCCTGGGTCGAGGCGAGGCGAAATTGAAGAGGGCACAGGAGAAGTCAGCTGACAAGCCAAAAAGCTCGGGCGTTATAGATATTTGTCCAGACCGCGAAGACTAGTGCGAAAAAACTACAGTACACACCGCCAGCCCCATATAACCTAGGGATTGAGTGCTGTCGCATGGAGGGTAGCATGTGCACAATCACATCATCTAGGAACCATGCACTGAAACTCTTCAAGGTCAGGGGCCAATACTCTAAAGTTTTGGCATTTTGCCGCCCGCGATAGTAATTGTGCAGAGCTTCCTTGACCTTTCCTTCATGCCATCCTTCCAAGGGGCCACCGGCAAGATGAACCTGCTCATCGGTCCACTCCATGAACTGATTCCTGTTGTTGGAGCGCGGACCATGGTCTCGAATGAAATGATACCCTGCCTCACGAGCAGTCTGATCTAAAGTCACCTTCTTTTCGAACTTGGGCTGAATTGTCCACAATCGCACCTGCATGCCTCCGACGCGATCCAGCATGTAGTTCATACCTGTGAGGCCGAGACGAACCTGAGAGCCCCAGTCAAAGCGAACAGGAATTCCGTGACAACAGGGGATGCATTCACTGCTGAGGATCTTGTTCTTGTGAAGGTAAACGTGCTTGAAGATGTCGACATAGGCATGATCTTCATCAGGAGGAAGATAGGACGGCACGATGACAAACTGCATGCTATATGGAACTTTGGGCTCTGCCTTCAAGCAGAATGGTTTGGGAAGAGCTGAGTATTTGGCTTGGACAGCATGCTTGTACAAGAGATTGTCAAGGAAGTCGGCATTGATGCTAATCTCTCCCTCGACAGGATGATTTTGGATAATGTCCACAAACTGTTCAAGTTTGCCACCATGTGAATGTAGGTCCCTGATGGGTAAGTCGATCAGGCACACATCACCCTTCGGCCGGTTGCTTTTGAGCGGCTTTTGTTGAGGTCCGAGCAGCCGTTGCCCAGACACTTGCACGATTGCCTCCTCATAAGACAAGATACCATCTCTTTCACCAAGTTGATGCCTAAAGCTTTCCACGAAATTGACGTCCAGGTTAGCCATGTCGAAGAAGCAAATGCGATGATCCAGGAAGCAGTTTGGAATTGAAATGGCTGAGTTGAAGCTGGACAGATGCATGAATGACAGACAGGTCAAGGCAGTAGTTTGGATTTGAAACAGTTCAGTTACGGATTGGCAGATGCATGAGTGACAGACAGTGTTTGCATTTAGGAAATATTGGAGAAATTATGAGTTTTCATATTCTTATAATCTTCTGGGGTCACTCCATGAAAAAATTAAAAAAAAACGAAGAAGCAAATGCGATGATCCAGGAAGCAGTTTGGAATTGAAATGGCTGAGTTGAAGCTGGACAGATGCATGAATGACAGACAGGTCAAGGCAGTAGTTTGGATTTGAAACAGTTCAGTTACGGATTGGCAGATGCATGAGTGACAGACAGTGTTTACATTTAAGAAATATTGGAGAAATTATGAGTTTTCATATTCTTATAATCTTCTGGGGTCACTCCATGAAACAATTTAAAAAAAACGAAGAAGCAAATGTGATGATCCAGGAAGCAGTTTGGAATTGAAATGGCTGAGTTGAAGCTGGACAGATGCATGAATGACAGACAGGTCAAGGCAGTAGTTTGGATTTGAAACAGTTCAGTTACGGATTGGCAGATGCATGAGTGATAGACAGTGTTTGCATTTAAGAAATATTGGAAAAATTATGAGTTTTCATATTCTTATAATCTTCTGGGGTCACTCCATGAAAAAACCAAAAAAACCTTGAGAAAACAAAAAAAACCAAAAAAAACAATATTTTCAGACTCTTCTGGGGTCACTCCATGAAAAAACCAAAAAAACCTTGAGAAAACCAAAAAAAAAAAAAACCAATATATTTAGCGATTCATGGAGTGGGGGGGGGGGCCTCGAGATAGTTTCTAAATATTGTTTTTTGTTTTTTTGTTTTTTTTGGTTTTCTCAAGGTTTTTTTGTTTTTTTCATGGAGTGACCCCAGAGGAGTCGGAAAATATTGTTTTTTTTGTTTTTTTTTGTTTTTTGGTTTTCTCAAGGTTTTTTTGGTTTTTTCATGGAGTGACCCCAGAAGAGTCTGAAAATATTGTTTTTTTTGTTTTTTTTGGTTTTCTCAAGGTTTTTTTTGGTTTTTTCATGGAGTGACCCCAGAAGAGTCTGAAAATATTGTTTTTTGTTTTTTTGTTTTTTTTGGTTTTCTCAAGGTTTTTTTGTTTTTTTCATGGAGTGACCCCAGAGGAGTCGGAAAATATTGTTTTTTTTTGTTTTTTTTTGTTTTTTTCTTTTGTTTCCCCGATGTTTTTTTGATTTTGGGTCGGCGGTCAATTGTGTTTCTATGGGGCCTTCCCCAAAGTGCCTTAAGATATTGTATTGTTATGACTATATACGAAGAAGACAAAAATGGAATACTAAAAATACGCATTTTATGCTGTAAATAATAATACAAATGACACATTGGGGGGTCGTAGGGGGGGGGTGACCATATATATATACACACATACCCTCTGGTAAACTAACATAGCTATGGAAAATCACCATTTTCACTGGGTAAGTCAGCTATAAATGGCCATTTTCAATGGCTATGTTTGTTTACCAGAGGGTATCTAATATAGGCGTTTAATGGTTCCGATCTTCCTGGAAGATGGGTGGAACAATTTTTTGGACATGAGTGGAATCATGGAACAATATATTCCAGTGAATAAGAGGATTTCATAGGTATAGTATCTGGTTGGTGGTTTCAACCCCTCTGAAAAATATTAGTCAGTTGGGATGATTATTCCCAATATATGGAAAAATAAAATTCATGTTCCAAACCACCAACCAGGTATACTAGTGGAATATTCGTAGAATTATAGATTTAATGGCATTGAATGGAGGTTTACTAATGGAACATGATATATAATGAGAACCACGTATAGTCAAGCCATGATGTGTGATAATGGTAGGTTTGGACATCATTTAGTATAGTGCTTTACCACGCTTTCTCCTGATTAGAGTATACTTTCATATACTTTCCCCAAGATGAAGCGTATACTTTCCCCAAAGATTAACCTCAAGCTATGTCTAAATACAGCCTACAAAAGCGTGTTAGGTATACTAGGTATGAAAATGGATATATAATAATGCATTTAATTTGCCATGAGACTAGTATACAGATCTTCCCAATTGAATGTAAGTTGCATCAACATTTGGTTAGGGATGGGAACCCACTACCCCACTACATAAAGAAACGCCTGAGCAAAACCCAGGCGTTGAGCGTACACAACCATATCAATGGACATCCAAGCATCAGATCAAACAGTGATTGCAGTGGGGATATAGTAGGGATTCTACTCAACAAACATTGGGTAAATCATAATCATTTCACTTACCTGAACAGTTCGTATCGTACCACTGAATTATGTATATATATATAATTGTGTATATATATAATTATGTATATATATAATTATGTGTATATATATACAATTATGTGTATATATATACATATTAATATATATATAGTTATACATACACACATTCACACAACATCATTGCTTTGTTAGTTCAATAGCTTTAGTGTTTCAAACATCGTGTTTCAACCGGCTTTGAAAAGCATCAAGGGTCCATCATTCCGAAGCTGACAACAAAATCCCTAGCAGTTTACTGGGTCCAGGCATCAGACCCCCCGATCATAACCAATCAACCACAGTACGCACCGGTGTCATCAAACCATGGATGCTGGGAAAATCCTTGAATTCCTGGGACGACCTGAGAATTACCCGGCCTGGTTATGACATTCACACTTTGCGACATGGCCCAGCCATGGCCCAGTCGAAAGTTCGTGGATTTTTCCCCATTGATAGCATGGCACATCTTTCCAGTTCGTTACATAGTTACGTAAACGTTTACCAGAGGCTACTGCGGTGTTCCTATGGTTTTCCTATGGTTTTCCCATGGTTTTCCCATTGAAACCTCCATTTTCCAGAGGGACTACTGCTTGCTGTTCCAGCAAGCCATGCCGCCAAGACTCCCCATCTCGGTCAACGAAGCCATGGCTCCCCAAAAGGAGGGGGTGTCCTCTGTGGCCTGACGTTCCACCGGAAAGTGATCACCGTGGCGAGGTCACACAATGTGAGGCCCCCCAGTGATGTTAGTTGGTTTATAAGCCGAATTAACTATAGTTATTTGCGTACCATAAACCATAGTGACATTGGAGTTATGTTCACCAACTTAGATATCGAACGGGGGCCTCACATTGCAGGTCATCCGAATGATCATGGAACTCAGAGATTCACCGATAAGAAAGTACCAGGGACGGCTTCTAATATTTGTGGCCTTGAGTTGCGGTGATGATATTTCTTTTTGCGCTGATGATATTTCGGATGGTCAATTTTCGACCTGGATAGGTCATTTCTATGAAATTTCAATTAACAATTCAAATTTTAATAACCATAGATTAACAATTTCTATAACAATTCCTAACCATGGTCCATTTGTTCAAATCTCATCGCTACTTGGAAGCATCCTGGGACAATAAAAAACCCTGATATTTTTCTGGATTCTCCCCATCGGATGAACTAACTTGATCCTAGTTGGATGATATTGGTTTAATCCATAAGCCATACATATAGGTTTAAGCCATCTACTATAAACCATAGTTTAAATATAGGATTAAGAACTATTTTCTATGCTTCTAATATTGGTTTCTAATATAGATATCAACTATGCTTCTGCCACCAGTGATATATTATATATATTATATATTATATATATAATATATATTATATATTATATATATATTATATATTATATATATTATATATTATATATATTATATATTATATAAATTATATATATTATATATATTATATATATTATATATATATTATGTATATATATATGATATTATATATATATGTATTGGTTGACTGTGGGTGAAAGAATTTCATAAACCAACAGTGACCAGCATTTTGTTTGGTGGTCCCAGTCATGGGTGGTAAAAATGGCATTGGGAATTACCCACAGGCATGGCTTCATCGGGATTCCATAGTGAGATAGTTTCATGGAAGAACAATCTATATCCACGTGTATGGTTTTCTATATATGCCATTAAACTTCATATGTAACACATAGTGAGATAGTTTTTCATGGGATATGGGATATGGCATGACTTTCCATGGGTTTCATATCCCATATCCCATTAGCTTTCCATGGTTTTTTCCAAGTTAAGAATATATTGGCACAACGAACCTCGCCTCTGGGGGAGGGCAGCAATACCTCGATTTTTAACGTTGAAACTGGTTTCAACAGGAGGTCATTGTGAATGACTCGATGTGTTTTCATGATTGTATATGATAAATCATGATATATCCATGACATTGTGATAGGGGATGATTTTTTTCTAATCAAAACATGTCAAAACTATGGAATATTTCGTGGGAATATCATGGGACTTCGTGGGGATGATCCCCTGGCGTCACCTGCAGGTTGTTGAAAAATCCTTGGCGTCATCCATGACGACTGGATGAGAACGGGGGATACCCCCCATTTGGGAAACCTCCAAATAGATGTTTTTTAAAGGAGCTTGACGATCCAAATGATATCATAAAGAAATCTCTGACCTCCAAACATATTTCAATGCATCTCCAAATCGATCACCCAAGATCACTTTTGGATTCGCCAAAAAAAGAGCAACTGAGGTCATGTCTTGCAGAGGTAGTAGTTGCACTCTCGGCAATCCATCACCTCAAACTGCGCGTTTGAAAAGAGCTGGATGCAACCAAACGGTTGTGCCCTGTTCTAAGACAAACCCCTATATCGAAACATCTATAAAACCCATAGTAAGAAAACTTATTGAAGCAAACCCATATTAAGAAACATCTCTAAAACCCATTTAGAAAACATATAGAAACCCATATTAAGAAACATATCCTAAAACCCAAATTCAGAAACATCTAAAAAAACATATACATATAGAAACATCTACATAAACCCCCATTTGTAGAAAAACATCTCTAAAAATATTGATGAACACATCTACATAAAATACCATTTGTAGAAAAACATCTCTAAAAATATCGATAAACACATATACATAAAATACCATTGGTAGAAAAACATACCTCAAAATATCGATACACACATCTACATAAACCCCCACTTGTAGAACAACATCTCTAAACATATCGATACACACATCTACATAAACCCCCATTTGTAGAAAAACATCTCTAAAAATATCGATAAAAACATCTACATAAAATACCATTTGATATTTGTAGAAAAACATATGGCAGTGTGTCAAAACCTTGTACCCCTGGTGAACATCAAAATTGCTGGTAAATGGATGTTCATCCCACTAAAAATGGTATTAATAGGTATTGATCCATAGCCATATCTAAAAATATCGATAAAACCATCTCAAGATCACCCAGAAACCACTCCTCTGAGGCTCCAAACGGCCTCACCGGATTTGATCTTCGCACCACAACCGTCGCACCAACCGGGCCTTTTTGGGCAGTTTAATATGGTGGTTTTATGGGGATTTTACCAACTCAATCTGGGGATCTGATGGTGATTTTTGCGCAAACATTAGGATGCAACTAGAATGATGGTAAAAAAATGGGGATACAATGAGGATTATCATTAGACACCATTTCTTGGTTTCAGGCAAATTCGATTGGGTGAATGATGGATGTGTCATGATATGTCTATAGTCCAAGAATTACATGGCAAATTCTTGGAATATGTATGATAGAATTGTGACATGGATGATCATGAATTTGATTGCTTTAGTATTCTGTGATGGGATTAATTATAAAAAGAAGGTGAAATAGATAAAAAGGTGAACATTAAGGCAACCACTCCTACAGTAGCTTGTTCTGATTATAAACTATAAGAAACATAACTGGAAAGTACCATATTATGGGTTTCTCTGGTTTTATCTGACATATGACACCCATGGGTTTCTATGTGTTTTTTTCCATTTTTTTTTCCATGGTTTATGGCAGCCTTGGGAATTGATCGCAGTGTCAAAGGGCGGAAAGTTACGTAACTTTCCCTTGGCAATGCTGGAATCCCGGCACAGCTGGTAGTTGGGTGTGTCAATGGTGGATACCCCTCCAAAAAGACATCCTGTAGGACCGCCCAAAGTATGGAAAAACCACATCGTAGTAAAATTGTGAAAAACACACACGTTTCTATCTTTTTGGGGGCTGCATTATTGGAAAAGATGAGGCTTCAATTTTGGAATTGGAGGATTTCCAATGATTTTCGGGTCCAAAGCCAGTTGCGGATGTAAGCACAACCAAAGGGTCCGGCAAGCAATTGTCTCGTCTCTTTCCCATCAACGTTCAAAAACCACGCAGCTTTGGGAGTTCATCTTTTCTAAACATGGCAATGATGGATCTATGCTCTATGTTTCTTTTTCATAGAAACTCTTCTTCAAACTGGATGCATTTCCTTCTCAAAAGCAAGGAAACTGACATGGGTTTGCCCGAAAATGGGCTCCCCAAACTCTGAATATTACTGACTGATCATTTTCCCTATTCAAAAAATGCCAAGAATTCCAGGTATCCGATCCATTTTCAGGTCCAACACCCATTTTTTAGGTCGACATCGCAAGATCATCTTGTGGTTTTTGGACACCTTCGAGCAATTTTTCCACAACAGCAGCTCAGTTTCCCGACTTTGCAGCCCAGGGTTGGAGCTCATGCCCCTGGGGACACCTTTTGATGTAGACCTGTCGAACAAAGCTACGAAAAAAACACGGAGAATCCCTGCGAGACCTTTTTTTCTGGGACATGATTTGGGTGTTCCGTCTCAAGTTAGATGCTGATGTCTACTGTTTGGTGGTTTCAACCTTTCAGAAAATATTAGTCAGTTGGGCTTACCATTCCTGATATATGGAACAATAAAATTCATGTTCCAAACCACCAACCAGTCTAGGTCGTTTTTTTCTTCGATTGCATCCATTTTTTTGGGAAATATCGCCCAATCTCAGCACAAAAGGAAAAAAAACACGCTTGCGCTCAGATCACTTTTTAACTGATGCCCAACATGGTTTTCTCACTATGCAGCTATGCAGATACCCCAAGGCCATGGCCTTCAGCACAAGTCTGACTAGTGAAGGCCAAAGGCATTGAAGCACCCGATTTTCCCATCTTTCCGCCTTGGGAGCAGGTCCTGAACTACCTCGGATCGGAGCGAGATCACGGAGATCTCTTGAACTGTTGGTTTCTGTTTCCCCAAACTGTTGAGTTGCTGAGTTACCCTCTGGTAAACATACAAAAAGCTATTGAAAATGGCCCAGTCGAAATAGTGGATTTACCCATTAAAAATGGTGGATCTTTCCATATAGTTACGTTAGTTTACCAGAGGGTACTAAGTTTAATATAACTATATCTACTATAAATATCCATATAAATCCAAGAATTCTTGGACAAAAACGAACAACTTAGCGGTTTTCGACCTGGGACACCGCAACGATGATGTTGGTGTAGGAAACCCCCAACCGAACTACAAGTAGGTCGATATATCCACCATATATCCCAGCTAGCCGGTGCCAGTGACGGGGATGTCCTAAATCTCCACGGTTTTTTTTAGGAACATTTGAGAGCCTTTTTTCAAATATCACCGTTTTCATCTCATGAAATACTAGTTGGTGTTTTCAACGGTTTCCCAATCCAAAGAGGCCTAGAACATCATGATATTTCATGATCATGGCCAGTTGACATCAGTAGTTCAGTCCGGAAAAAACCAATCAACCAGGGTGCCAGGGTGTTTCTCATGCCTCATTTTTCATTGCGGATGATGTCTCATCATCCTTGCAGTTGATCAGCACACCAGGCTCTGCGTCCGGACAAGGTCTGTTGGCGAAGCTGGTCTTTTTGCAGGTCATATTCTCAAACATGTTCGATGGAAAACCGCTTCACTGAACCCGAAAACCATCGAAACCATCTTCCATCCATCCATATTTTCCATCCATCATCATGTTCCATCATCATTTTCCCATCGACCAAGTCGCTCCACCAGGACTCTTCCGTGGGAGGACCCCCTCCAAACCCCTGGGCACAACTTCGCTTCCGTGGCGGCTACAACCTATGGCGAATCTATATAATAACCACCCATAACCACCCAGAAAAGGTATAACAAATGATAGAAAACAACACTTTATCACATTGAAAACATGTATAAAACATCATAAAACATGATAAAACCATATAAAAACCACATGTGATCTCTCTAAATTGACTGGCATTTTTGACTCTTCGATCTGTTCTTTTAAGGTTGCTTACTATAGCTATGGTTCATCCTTGGGTCAGTCTGGATGATCTTCTGTGGGATGATCCTCCCAGGGTTTTCTGTTGAGCTTCCGGATATGCCATGGGATTTTTTCGGGAATTCAATGTGAACAAAAAAAGGGGATTTCAATTCTTTAATTCCATGATATCCCATGATATCCCTATGAAATCCCATGATATCCCTATGAAATCCCATTAAACTCATATTGTTTATATGTTGATTTAGGAATAACCATGGGGATTTAACTATCAACTTTATATAGGGGTTTTCCACGGGATTCCACTATGGGATATCATGGGAGTTCGACAACAAGGTCCGCAAAAAATAAGGTGAAACTAAACCAACTTATGTACAGTATCTATATATTATACTAATATATATATAGATACGCACCCAAACACCTCATTTCGCCCAGCAACATAAGGGTCTAAGAATTGGGGTCGTAGGCTTTAGCTCTTTAGCTTTCAGGATGTTGGCTGTTCGGGCTCAGAGGACGACTACATGGTTTCCCCCCACAGCCACTCTGTGAAACACAGCGACTTAGCGTAAAAACGACAAGTGATCTCTATCTGACTATCTCCTTCCCTCTCTAATATATTCTATAGATTTCTATAGTATATAGCCTGTATCATAATTACATGTCATGGCCTTCCCTCCCTAGTATATTCTATAGTATATAGCCTGCATCATAATTGCATATTAAAACCCAAGTGTCATGGGACCAAAATAGGAACTAATCCCACACATACGGGGATATCAATGGGAATTATTCACCTAAGGTTAAGTACCCCGAACAAGGGACACCAAAGAAAGTGACTAGATCCAGTACAAAAGCAGGCTTTTGTTTGGGGGTATTTCATGTTGCGAGGAAGATATTGTACATATTTAAACCCGAGGAAGCAATTGGTACGATATGAGCCAACAAAAATGATTTTGCAATCCAACATCGGGAAGGAAGACTTTATAAACAAGTCTTCAGTATGGGAGTAAAGAGCCAAACAAAGACGGGAGAACAACAGCAACAAACTGCATGGCGAATCTGTGGGTTTCCTTCGGTCTGCCGGACATAAAACCATACATGTGAAAACCTGTAGATCTACATAGCTCTGATGGACAGCATATGCCCTGCCACTTGCCCTGTCCTGGATCCGCGACTTGTCTAAAGGCATGCTGAAACTCCGCACAGAAAAGTCACGCAGCCGCAATGTTGTGGGTTTCCCAGATCGCTCCTTCGATTTTAGCGCACTTGGTCCCATGCTGTCCCATGCTCCAGTTGAAATGTGCTGAGATGCGATTGCTGAGGCTTGAAGTCTTTTGGATAGTGGAGGTGTCTTTTGCGAATCTGACTCCGAGCCAAAAGGACGACAGACATCGACCTGACGAACACCATGGGACCGAACGGTTTTCTTGGGATCCTTTGTAAAACGAAAAAAAATCCCATTTTCGTTGCTGACATATGCCCAGTCTTACCCTAAGAAAATAGCACCAAAATATCTCCAGAATCTTTTTGATACCATGAACCAGCAGCTGCATTTTTCCCATAGAGTCTGGTATCACACCAGTTCGTTATCTTAAATCACCACAGCCATACAAGGTTGTGCCCCCCAGTTATAAGTTGGTTTATAAACCCCATTAACTATAGATATATCTACCATAAACCATAGTTATTGAAGTTATAAACCAACTTAGCTAACTATAGGGCACCACAGCCATACATATCATACATGGCTGATGATAGATACCCTTAGAAAAAGGCATGTTTGTTGCTGGTTGGGTTGCTATATTCCCATCAGAATAGCAACGGCTTCAGTTGTACTAAGCTACTCTTGATCTGTCGGTTTCTCCAGCATATTATGGTGAATTTACCAATCTCATGGTGAATTTGATTTACTTCATTATCTCCATGTTTACTCTTTTCATTATCTTTATTTTTACTATTTTTTAAGGAAAAGTCCAGATTTTCCATGATTTTTCCATGAATTTCCAAGTTTCATTGCTCCAGCCATCGCTTTTTTTTTGGACGGGAGTCGGCGAGGGCCAGACCGGCGCGTCGGTTTCGCTGACGCGTCGTTTCGCCAGCGCGCCAGCTTGTGGACGCTATGCGCAATCGCACCTGACGCGAGGCTTCTTTTTTGACGGTGATACCCTCTGGTTACGTAAACTAACATAACTATGGAAAATCACCATTTTTAATAGGTAAACCATCTATAAATGGTTATTTGACATAGCGAAATGGAAAGATCCACCATTTTTAAGAACGGTAAACCATCTATTTCTATGGACCATCTACAAAACGGCTATGTTAAATAACCAGAGGGTAATTGCCAGGGATATATACCCTCTGGTAAACTTGGTTAATTAATGATTAATGATCTATTAAATCTACTGATAAAATATTACCATCTGGTATTTGCCATCTGGGATATTTACCAACATTTACCCTCTGGTAAACTAACATAGCGAAGTGGAACATCACCATCTTAAAAAACGGTAAATCAACTATTTCTATTGGCCATCTATACAAAAGCTACAAATTGCCAGAGGGTATGTTGCTGCACATACTGTGGATGGAGACTGTCGTGTTGCTGCACATACTGGTCAATGGAGTGGTTTGAGGGAAATCTTCACCAGCAACCCCCAGATGTCATAGGAAAATCCGATTTGTTTCCTACTCTGTTTCCCTTGAACCAATCCGATTCGAACGATGCAAGAAATCATGCACCAGTTCATAACTATTGGCTGGTTGGTGGTTGACCTACCCCTCTGAAAAAATATTAGTCAGTTGGGATGATTATTCCCAATATATGGAAAAATAACAAATATTCCAATCCACCAATCAGCTATTGGTCACTATGAAACACTGTAAATAATGGGATTATAACAGGATAACCTTCCATCCACAGTATCATCACTCTTAAAAGATGAAGACCAGCTTCAATCTATCACTCATCCAGCAACAATTCAACTCCTTCTTGCATGTTCTTTGGGATCGCTATAGTAGTATGCTGATGGTACTGATACAACTCCTAATGTAATGGTATTATAACTAGTATATATATATATAATATGTATTAATAGACATATTATCAGTTGAATCTAATGTTGCTGATATTTGCTGATCTACTGTTTCCATAATTTCACACATTCCACGTATGTTCATTGAACAGTTATTGTGTATTCAACAAAACGTTTCCTGCGAATCAACAATAAGGATTGAAACCCCCTTTGTAGCTGCTACAGTAACTGGTTGGTGGTTGACCTACCCCTCTGAAAAATATGAGTTTGTCAGATTGGATCATCATCCCAATTCTTGGGAAAATAAAATTCATGTTCCAAACCACCAACCAGGTAATTAGCCATACAAAGTTTTTTCATAGTATACTACTACATAGATCTACATCGTATACTCGTATAATATGATCTGCAACTGATAGGTAGTAGTCATTAATCCTGAATAAGATAATTATTTGTAATTAATTACCTTATTAAGTTTGTATACTTGTCGGTTTCAATGGATATTCATCATCACATTTTATTCACCAGTCCTAAAACACAGATCAGTCAGTCACATGGCTGGGCGGGTTTTTTGTGGCGCTACCAAGGAGGATGTCAGTTTTTTCACCATCCTCACGACCCACTCGTTGCGTTCTTTGGGAGGCTATCCATGTACGAAAAACCAACCAGTTTTTGTTAGAAAGGTCGAGGAAATCGAACCATCGTTTTTCCTGAAAAAAATATCCGGGTGATTCTGAACACTTCGCGGGTAAAAACACCATGCATTGCTTTGGAACCTCATAACATCTCGGTTAAAATGACCGGACATCAGTTAGGTATGTTAGGTAGACCCCATTTTCAGACACACCCGGCAGTCCATTTCTTGTTGTCTTGAGACTCAAAGAAGTGGGGAGCCCTGCAAATCTAAGCTTCTAATCTTTGGGGGAGAAACACTTGTGGCGCCTCGGCTGCATCATCAGCAAGCTTCTGCTTCCTCAGATTGAGGACAAGCTTAAGGTTGGACATGTAACGTTAATTCATGATTTACAACCCCCCCAGTTTACTAAGAGAGGTGGCTACCAATTTTCAAAGCAATTTATCGCTATTTCTGGGGGAACCAAAAAATCATGAGAGTTTACAAGAAAAAGTCACCTGACATTTTTCAAGGCTGGCGGTTGTGATTGCTTGGAACTCGATCACACAGAAGGCTTTTTTGGCATGTCCCACTTGACAAGGCGAAGCAAAGGATTGGCCAAATTGGATGATTCCACCCACCTTTTTTTCGGCTGATTTCTACCATTTCTTGGAGAACATTATATTGGTTGGTGGTTTGAATCCCTCTGAACATCACCATTAATGGGAAAATCAACCTGGTTGGTGGTGCAATGTGCCCATCTTGAAAAATGATGGAGTTCGTCAATGGGAAGGATTTTATTTCATTTATTATGGAAAAATGGAACAATAAAATTCATGTTCCAAACCACCAACCAGGAAACATCACCGACTCAGCAATCTTGTCTAGATAACAAACATATTTCATGATTCACCGAGCTGAAAAAAGTGTTCAGCCACTCATCTTCCATTCCCCCTATAGCCATCATTCCACGGAAAACGACGCGAGGTTCTTCCACTAGAAATCCAGGTGAAAAACTCCCATTCAATCCCAATCTTTTAATGGTAAATTCTGAATCTTTCTGCTCTTTACCATGAAATTTTTGACTTTCCGGCAGTCGGAACTTTAACAACCATCCATGGCCGGTGTCATACCCCGCCCTGATCGACATGCCAAGGTGCCAGAAGTTTGCATCACGATGCGATGTATGGCTCAGCCGAACCAGTCGTCCAGCGGAACCACACTAAAGAGATCACAAAGTTTGGTCGAGGTGTGACAGTTTTCGACCTCTTCAAAATGGCTTAAGGTGTTTAGCATATTTAAATATATTTAATACATACCTGGACCTTCAAACCTACCTGAAATTTAAGTGTGCTACAAATGAAGGTTTTGGTATATACATATTAATATACCGTTATATACCTTTTGAATTTTTGAACATGTTCCTTTTAGCTAGTACACAGTAAACACTTGATGGTTTTCGACATGACTGGAGGGTCAAACTCGACTCCGAAGAAAAAATTCTGTGAGATCATACTATTCAAATGTCTAGATGACTGTTTCTAAATGCACAATAGTGATTCAATAGTGATAGACATTGATAGACATAAGATGACATAAGTATACCACGTATCGTTGGCCTTTTTCTACACCGACCACTTAAATGGCCAATGATCCTCACCCCTTTGGTACCCGGCCCTCTATTTTCCATCTTGAGGGATTCTGATTCAGATGGTCATCATATGGCAGTGTGTCAAAACCTTGTACCCCTGGTGAACATCAAAATAGCTGGTAAATGGATGTTCATCCCACTAAAAATGGTATTAATAGGTATTGACCCATACCCATATTTTCCCCAGGACTTTGGGGGGTCCTTACATGGGCCATTACCATTAAACAACTGGTAAACTGGATGAAGTCCTCCAACAGCTGGGTGGACTTCAAGGCATGGCGGCATGGCGGCATAGTCCACCAGTTTAAGTCATGTTTTCAGTCATGGCCCATCGAAGATTTAACAGCCCCTAAAAAACATGTTTTAGGCCATTTTACAGTGGTCATGTATCACACCTCGGCCTTACGGCAGGTTTCATCTATCGACCGCCCTTCCATTTGAAGGTGAAGAAATCCCCGAAACGGTCCGAGTCGCGGATCCCCGTAGTTTTGCCACGGGTCTCCGTGGAGACGTCGAAACGGGTGAAAAATAGGCCGAGTATCCCAGCTTTTGGGTGCCAGACCACTCGACCCATTCGACTTCCACAGTCGTGAGCTGATTGGATTCACGGCTGATACTGCTTGGTGGTGCTGGCTGTGCCCATCTTGAAAAATGATGGAGTGAAAGTCAATGGGAAGGATGACATCCTACTATGGAAAAAAATGTTTGAAACATCATGAACCATGATTCATTGGCTTCACAGCTGATTAAAAAAATGACACCAAACTCCTATCCTGATCCACTTCAGCCCACCTTTTCGAAACCTCACCTTTTCGAAAAAAAAATAAAGACCCTGCGTTGCAGGTATGCCCTAAGGGCAGCCTCTGTCTCATCGCCTGGCAGAGTGCATATTTTCACACGTGCCACATGTGCCACAAAAAGATGCCGAAAAGTCAAATCATGTCAGATCGACATTCAAATTCCATTCATTTTCCCAGTATTTTAGGATTGGAGTTTTACATAGTTTTACTCTTCGATCCATAATTTCTGTGGCTATTTTTTATTCACCCCCGGGCTAAGAAGTTCCTGACCTTGCCCCCACCTCGGTTGTGGTTGGAAGAGCTCAGCAAAAATATCCTCAGCGTTCTGGCGGAGTGGGTGGTGTTTTTTCGATGGTTCACCTCGCTGGAACGGCCTTTCGCGTTTTTTTTCGATGGTGGCCATGGTGGCCAAACTAAGTTTGATGCAGTATACCCTCTGGTAAACTAACATAACTAAGGAAAATCACCATTTTTAATGGGTAAACTCACTATAAATGGCCATTTTCAATAGCTATGTTAAATTACCAGAGGGTAAAATCCATAAATCAATGGATTGGTTTAAGGGAAAATCGTAACCGGAAAATTGGTTTTTACCATCAAATATGACGGGGTTTCCGGTTAAAATTTTCCCGTCATCCAATTCTGTGAATAAAAAATTGGTGATAGATATTGGAAAATTAGACATTTTAACAGCATGTTTTTGGGGTTACACCCACTTCATCCACAGCCCTTAAAAAAAGAACGCCAGGAATACTTCAATTATCTTAAAATATGTTGCAAGGGCCATACGGTTTCCAATGACCCCATAAACTCTACGCTTGGGAGCTTGAACCCAAGGCCACTAAGGCAAACCCGGGCAGCCAGGGCACTGATACGTGGCATGGGTGCCAGCATCATGGGCACTGGTGGCGTCATCACGGGCATCACAGGCATCATGGGTGGTGGCGTGCGGTAACCCATAGGAGGTGTCATAGGTGTCATGGGTGTCATCACCTCAGCTGCGACACCGACACCCCCGTTGCAACAGCCGGGAGTCCCGTGAAAGGAACGTACACGACAAGGACGCGTTTCTAACATGGGACACTTCCCTAATCACAACCATGGTTGAGATTTGCATCGGATTTAACCAAACAGTGGCCGAAAACCTTTTCTACAATCCCCCTACGTGTTCATTGCAGTGTCATAATCAATAAGTCCATCCAGTCCCTTTTCATCCCTTTTCCAATGCACACGGCTAGTATCATCCCCAACCAAACTGGTTATCCACATAACTGTTTCTTGTTTAAAATGAAGCATCAACCCAAGCCACCATGGGTTTCAAAACTAAAATGATCTAAATTTGATATGATTTGGGTACCCTCATGACTTAGGAAACATCCAAATCACCACATAATCATACACAAACCTCAAAAAGATCAAAGAAGGCGATGTTTTCAAGTCTCTGTTGGGGGCGTGTTTACACGCCCCCAAGACGGCGAGGGTCTTTATACAACTTGGAGAATGCTATGATTGATTTTGGACATTTAACTATCATATCATTAACCATTATATCGAATCATAGCCTTCTCCATAAGTTAACATGGTTCAGATATGATTGCTATATTTTGCTATTTAACTATGTTACTCATGAAAAATCGAACTAGTTTTCAGAAGGGGTGAATCAGAACCGTTTCAACCATAAATCACAAATGATTCACTGCTTGCATATCGCCAGAGTATTCCAGATGAATCTACCCGGCCTGGTAAACGTTAACAAAAAACTATGGAACAATCCAGCATGCTATTAATGGGTAAATCTCTGGTAAACATACAAAAAACTATGGAAAATCACAATTTTTAATGGGTAAATCAACTATTTCTATGGCCATTTTCAATAGTTTTCTGTTTGTTTACCAGAAGGTATGTCTGAAAGTAGGGTTTTCTGTTACTTTACCAGGCCGGGTAAAACATTCCAAAGCGTAATACACGGGGGGCCCCACCTACCCAGTGCCGTGCTGAGCTACTCCCGAGATCATTGAGCCATTGCCCAGAGCTGGCATCGTCTTGCGGCAGACCGAGAAGTGAGGATCCTGCTGGACCTGGAGCGAAGCTGACCGTTGAAGCTCCAAATGATGCGAAGCAATGGTTGAATCATGTGAAATGAGTTTGTTTTTTGTGAACATGATATATGATCTAGACATGACAATATGAATAAACATATTTTACATAATAATTTATAAATCCAAATGTAATTATACATATAATTATACATATAATTATCAATATATATATATATTATGTATAATATGGTGAGATCCGATGCATTCTGTCGTCAACAAAAGCGGCTGCGGTTCCCTGAGGTCGCAGCAGCTTGCTGAGCATTCTCCAGTTGATCTGCCTGGGTGATCTTCGTCGAATCGTCATGACTGGGTATGGGTCAAAAACCCTGGTACCCAAACGGGTGCACTCAGTTAGCTGGTTAATGGATGGTTATTCCTGGTTGGTGGCTGACCTACCCTTCTGAAACATATGAAAGTCAGTTGGGATGGTTATTCCCAAGAAAGTCATAATCCATTCATGTTCCAAACCACCAACCAGTGGTAATAATAGGCTTTGAATGGTTTTGACCCATCTCCATGACTGGGTATGGTGAATTTCATTTCCAGCCCATTTCCGGTAGACTTTGGGATGGTTTAGGGTTGAGGGTTTACCACAAAACAACAAGAACCAAGTTGAATTCACATGAATGAAGTACCAATTACTGATCTGGTTGGTGGTTGACCTACCCCTCTGAAAAATATGAGTTCGTCAATGGGAAGGATGACATCCCATATATTATGGAAAAGAAAAAATGTTCCAAACCACCAACCAGTGATTCAACAGTATCATGAGTGATCTCAACATTAGTGGGTCGCAGTGGGTCGAGTCATACTCCATTGGTATACATTGGTAATTATTTATCCCGGAAAGAGAACCCAAACAGTGCTGCAAGGAACATGAAGAGGAGATGCTGAGATACCAGGTTAGGTTCTGCAAGTTCCCTTTGTGAAGATGTCTGTAGAAGATCATGTGTGAGATCTCCGTGGCAGGTTCTGTGTAGAAGCTGCTGTGCAAGATCCTTGTGTAAGGATATTTGTACAAGGTGTCTATAGGAGATCTCTACAGAAGCTCTCTGTAAGAAATCTCAAAGTAACATCCCTGTTCAAGCTCTCTATGAGATCTCTGAGCAAGATCTCCGTACAAGATCTCTGTAAGAGGTCTTTGTACAAGATCTTTACAAGAGGTCTCCGTGGCAAGATCTCTGCGCAAGCTCTCTATAAAAGACCTCCTTGCCAAGATCTCTGCACAAGATCTCTTTGAGTAGCAAAATGAGTACCGCGCCACAACTAGAGCGATCTGACACGCCCAAAGTGCCGAGAGGGTTGCGCGAGAGGTCTCCGGGAACACCATTTCATGCAAGACTTCCTTCCGTCAAAAACGGAAGATGCAGGGGCTTTTGCGCATTTGTGCACTGTAAGAGTCATCAAAACTGCCAGGAATGTATGAGACCACCTCGAATGAACACCAGGCAGGCCTTAGATTTTACTGTAAGAACCCCTCAGTGTGGCCACAATGTTTGGGGAATAGCCAAACTAACAATGAGATAGTAGAATATTTAATCCACTGATTGTTATTCATATTACCAATTAATTATCATAATTGTTACCTCCAATAATTGGAAATAGCTATGGAACGTAGCCTCTATAAAAAACGACCTCCGTATATTAAACATGATGATTTTTCCATAGCTATGTTGTGCCAAAGGGTATATAAAAAATCTACCAGTTCATACCTGGTTGGTGGTTTCAAACCCTCTGAAAAATATGAAAGTCAGTTGGGATGATGAAATTCCCAATATGTGGAAAGTCATAATCCATTCATGTTCCAGTCACCACCAACCAGATAACTATTGGTCACTATGAAACACTTTTTAGATATTGGGATTATGACAGGATAATAGTATCATCAATATTTATATGGATTATTGATACTGATCATATAATCCATATAATCCTCATATATTCCATATAATATTGATACTGATGATAACCTTCCATCCACAGTATCATCATCTACTCATTCGGCTTGATCTTCAAGCCATCCAACACCCTGACTCGACTCGTCCAAGGCGTCCAAGGAACACCCACCCATCCCGAGGATGCACGGCTTTGCCCAGAGGGGTCCTCAGGAGCGTTTTTTTTGGAGATCTCGGGGCTCATCCCGTGGATCGGAAGTAGGTGAACTAACATGTTATAACATGTTCGTACACCTCAGTTTTTGTTAGTGGATGATAAAACCTACTTATCCCACTGAAAAACAAGGGTGACCTAACCTACTTAAGTGGGATGAGCCACCAAGTAGATCTGATCAAGCAACCCCCAAAAAGAAGCCGAATCGTTTTTTCCATTTTTCGGGTACTTCGATGAGATATTCTCCCCATACTGTCCAGTTTTCCCAACTTTTTGGCATGACTGGGGGTTGCTATACTAAATGATTTGAGGAGAGACAGCTAAATTCATTAGGGGAAAGGAGATAATTTTTTGGCTGCTAACTAATTTATTAGTTACTAATAATATATATATATATATAAATATTGTGTAATTTGGGGAACATAATTATGTTTCCTAAAATCAGGGATAGCCATAAAAACCATTAGTTTCCCCATTCAGAATGACAAGTAACCATGGAGTTTTGTGGCATGGATAACTTGGGGACACAACTCTTTCTCCCAAGACTTCCATCATGGTCAAGATGAGAAAATTTTCGACACCCTGCTAAAAGAAGACCTTTAGCGGTCGCTGGTTGTAGATATCTTCCATAAAAACAGCAAGAGATCAAGGCAGTTCCATGGTTCATCATCCCATTTCAGCTAACATGATCACTCTGCCATGGGCTTTGGAAGGCAGTTCTTTTCTCTGGAAATGGCTGACCATCCAAGTTGTATTGCCACATCCAAATCATCCAAGTTCGAAAAACAAACCTTTGGTAATTTCTTAGAGTTTGCTATCGAAAATCGGCATTTCTAAGTTTGGTAAATCATCTACTCAACAGAAATGGGCCATCTATACTTGGTGACCCTCATCCCGCGGATCCTAAGTAGGTGAAGCAGGTTATATCCACTTGTTTTTTTTCAGTGGGATATGTAGGGTGATCATCCACTATAATATGGGCTATGGGTAAAACAATGTCATTTTTACCACCCATGACTTCCTGGGAATGGTAAGTAAACATACTACCTATAAATTCATGGTGATTTTCCTGGGGGATGGTGCGTTTATGGCACTGTTTTAGCCACATGCCGCACCACCACTGAGGCCCGAGCCAGCAAATGGCAGGGCTGAGCCTTACTCCAGAATTTCTTGGAGGACAGGGATCGTAACTGGTAGGGAGTTTGTTCAGCCAGTTATAAATAGGATAAGACCACGAAGAAAAGGGAACAAACCATGGGATATTAAGCTATTTTTTGCAGTCACTACCCTCTGGTAAACTAACATAACTATGGAACATCACCATGCTTTTAATGGGTAAATCAATTATAAATGGCCATTTTCCATAGCTTTTTGTTAGTTTACCAGAGGGCTTTTGTGTGAACTAACCCACTTTTAGTGGGATGCGCCACCAAGTAGGTGCCTACTATTTGTTATAGTATAATAATAATTACTAATACAACAATGTGAGCTCAGTTATAAGTTGGTTTATAAGCCCCAGTAACTATAGTTATAAGTACCATAAACCATAGTTATTGGAATTATAAACCAACTTAGATATCTTGGGGGCCTCACATTGTATGCTATAATATATCATATCTGACAATGGCAAGTCAGTATATATTACTAACATGATGATTCCACGCCTCACGCATATTTGCCGAACATTCCGGGAGTAACGATTATTCCTTGGCAAACATGCGGTCTAGTTTTTCCTAAACAGGAACATCAGGAACTACTGTAGATATTTGTTTTTGGGATTGTCAGAATTCCGAAGCCAGACAAGTACAATTTGCTTCATCTGTTCCCAAACCGCAATTTAAGGTGTAAACACAGCCACACATGAGATTGTTGGCTGTACGTCCCAGTATCGTCCTACAAGTCGTATTTACCAATCTTGAATGGCCAAACCATCATGTTTCATGACATTTACAGGAACCATTATCTAAATTAGGCCCTATTTAAAACACGATTCAAAGCACTATCTAAACACGATTCAAAACACTACCTAAAACACTATTCAATGCACTATTTAAGCACTATACACCAACCAGTACTGTTAAACAACACTATTAAAGCACTGTTCAATGACACTTTACACAAGATATACTATTTAAACAACGCTATTAACAGCACTATATATCCAATAACACTAGCGTTAACAACACTCTTAAAACCCCACCCTCAAGCCCTTTGGGATCCCCCGGGGACCCTTAAAGTCTCCCCTTGGGGTCTCCCCTTGGGGTCTCTGGCCGTGTCGGCGCAGTACATGAAGGCTTGCCACCTGATTTCAAATCGGCACTTCTTTTTTGGATTGAAAATGGAGATATTTCATGAAATCATGGTGATTTCATGGGAATATCATGGGTATAATATTGGGATATAGCAATATTATGGGTTTGTCTGAAAATAGGGTAAAAATACACCTCCACATGGAGATTTCAATGGGAACATGGTGGAAACGCAGCACTTTTGGATACGATGAATTCAAAGAAAACCCATATAATAATGAGATGTAATGATAGGATATAACAATGGCATATACTGATGGGTTAAAGATAGGATATGCTGGTATCATGGTATCTATAACCAAGCAATATGAGATTTGGGGTCTGCCAATATGGGACTTGACACCCCCCAAATCTGTCAATTTCATGGCCATGGCTTTGATGATCCTTGAGGGCTTTGGCCATTTCGATGATGGGACCTGCATTCTGAATGAATCTTTATCGATAAATCCTTGCGGAAATTTACGGTTCATGATCATTGATCAAGTTGATGATTTTCGAACATTTTCAGACATGAGAATCATGAAGAACCTTGGTCTCTGCATTTCAATCATATCAACTTCCACAGTCCGAAACTATCCACAGAAAAAGAAACACACGTCAGATTCTTCATCAGATTTCTCTGGGCCCAGCAGATAACGAGAATCCGACAATCTAAGTTTGACTTTGGTGTCCCTCTGGTAATTTAACACAACTATGGAACATCACCATTTATAGTGATATTTCCCATGAAAAATGGTGATTTTCCATAGTTATATTAAATTACCAGAGGGTATATCATGTTATATCCACTAGTATGACTAGTATTGCTAATAATATCCCATGATTCCCCAAGATATGGGCCATCATAGGATCCATACGTCGTATTGGTAATAATACAATTCATAATATGTGGATAATAACATGCAAAATCCCATGGTATTATATAGTTTTATGTGCATACATATATGATAATTCCATGATATGATAATGAAATTGCCCATACTACTATATTAATATCAGTATCCCAATATCTAGTAATACTATACAACGGATATAACATACCAATATTATGACATTTACATATACTTACTATTTATATATCCCAATTTAATATCTAATAGTATCCCATTAGTAATAATATCAGGTAAGTCCCAGTCAGTATCCCATGATGTTTCCACAGTAAAATCTCCCCAAAACTCCCAGTTTTTTCAGCCGGGGCCACGCATCTTCTTTCTCAGAGAATTCTTGCTTGCGCATGAGCCCAGGCCCTGACGTGCTGTCACGTGGTTCGTCAACGCCACGGAAGCGAAAATCAGATATGTTCATCCATTTTACCTATTCAGTTCTCAATATATATATATATACACATCTATCTAATATATATATACCTTATTTTTTTTAAAAAAATACATCACCCTTATGATATCTTAATATGGATTAAGACATCATCTCCTTTTCGAAATTCAGAAAACGCAAAAACCATGGGCCTGCCAGGGTGCGCAAGGTCCAGGCCTGGCGACGCCGATGGGTTGGGTTTCCAACCGCCCCTCCAGTCGTCATGGAACCACGACTGAATCCTTCTGGATCATGGAGATTTCATGGTGATTTCATGGTGAATTCATGGGATTTAATGAGATTTAATGGAATTTAATCAGATTTAGTGGTGATTTAACGGGGATCTTATGCTGATTTAATGGGATTTCATGGTGATTTCATGATTATTCATGTCGGAATAAGCCTCAACTGTTACACTTTGCGAACTGGAAAATCACCATCTTTATATGGGAAAACTCATTATTAATGGCCATTTTCAATAGCTTTTTGTATGTTGGCGAAGTTGGAAAATCACCATCTTTAATGGGAAAACTCATTATTAATGGCCATTTTCAATAGCTTTTTGTATGTTGGCGAATTGGAAAGATCCACCATCTTTAATAGATAAATCAACGAACTCTACATGTATCCTTAAATGTGCCATGGCTTCCAGTTCGCAACAGTTCGCTGATGACTGGGGATCGATGAAAGTCATCTGTGAAAAAAATGGAGTTTCCATTGCAACGTTTGATGAACGGAGGGTCCCTTGAACCTGGACTGGGACCGCGCACCCCTCGTGTTCCAGCCATGCTCTGAAGGTGGGAAATCTTCACAGGTGCCTCGTCTCAGAGTCGGAGTTGTGGTGCAACTTCTGGGGGGAACATTTAACTTATCACCCACTTCTGGCCACTTGTTCAAGGCAAAATGAGGAAAGAATCCATTGGGGATACGCCATGACAAACTCAGGTAGTGATTTCAAGAGATTTATGGTTTTAGACGTTTTGTTTTTACCACCAAAAAGAGAAGAGATATCCTACAGTAAAGTTCCCCTACATCAATTCCCAGGATATTTGGTGGGACATCAAATCATTATACTCATAATAATTCAACAACCTGAAGAATTCTAACCCACCCTCTTAGGATAGTTAGTCCAATCCTAACCCAATACTATCATTCATCATTCTAATATATTCCAATGTCATTTCCGGTCCTGGTGTCGCGACTTAGTCAAAGGTTTCACTCCGATTTGTTGGTGCTGCCGTGGCATCAACATGCATCAACATGCATCAACCACTCATTTCTATTGGCAGTGGTGGATTTACCATGTGGCTTAATAGTGTTTCGACCCTTCCCATTTCGAAATGGGTCAACTTGAGTTTTGAATAATCCTATATAAGTTTTTTTAGGATTGGAGAGGTTGGCACGTACGTCACCGAAGCCAGACTTTCTTTGATGAACGCAGCTTTTTTTTTCTCTGCTGGTTTGTCAAATCCTGATTTTTGATATTATGCTTGGCAAAATCCACATCTTTGATGTTTAATCCACCTATACCTGTCACTTGTTCGTCCACCCTGGCGACTTTTGAGGTCAGAACTCCATCATCAGACCTGAAAGCTGGCTTGGGGCTCATAACTTTTTTCAGAGATAATGTGACCATCAGAGGATATGGTAGGGTGGCTTAACCATCAACAAATGGGGTTGACTAATAGATGGGGATGTTGTGCATGAAACGGTATGGTTGATCTCTAATAGTGGTCCACGAATAAACCGTTCTTGGTCCCAGGTTCTTAATATATTAGTGGTTGGTGGTTTCAACCCCTCTGAAAAATATGAAAGTCAGTTGGGATGATTCTTCCCAATATATGGAAAGTCATAAAACATGTTCCAAACCAGCAACCAGTAAATTTCCATGCTTTCCATAGTTTTCCACTGTATGGTTTACGGTTCATTGGGGCTTTTCTACGTTGATCAAAATCTCCCCCCGTTCAGATTAGTTACCCTCTGGTAATTTAACATAGCTATGGAAAATCACCATGATTAATGGGAAAATCCACTATAAATGGTCATTTTCAATAGCTATGTTAAATTACCAGAGGGTAACATAATTAACATCATTTAACTTCGAGATCGATTTTCAAAGAGAAGTTGATCTTCTAGTCATTGCTGACTGCTTTCCCGTTAACAACTGGCACGCATCCCTTCCCTCGTTTCTGAAACCCTGTTTTCGAAACAGTGGATGTAGGGGATGACGTCAATGACTGAGACCAAATCCAAGGGAGTCTATAGACTGAATGGGCTTTAATGGGCTTTAATGGGCTTTAATGGGCTTTAATGGGCTTTAATGGGGTTTAATGGGATATATGATGATATAGCTTCCCGGTAAACTATCATAATTCATGATGCACAGTCATAATTCATCAGATTAGATTCATGATCCACTGACCTCCCGGACTAAACCCAGATCCCAGCGCTCAACCAGTAAATTCAACGGTGGCCGGGAGCATCTGTCTGTTTCATGGCGGTCCAAAGGCATGGAGCCTCACTTGTTTTTTTTTGGTTAAATTTTCCAAGAAAATCAGCTTTGTAATGCGGTAAAACCATCAATAAACATCCTCAATCTACCCTCTGGTAATTCAACATAGCTATTGAACATGGCCATAGAAATAGTGAGTTTTCCCATCAATAGCATGGTGGATCTTTCCATCGTTCGCAAACTGTAAACGTTTACCAGGCCGGG
Organism: Cladocopium goreaui; assembly: GCA_947184155.2. Lineage (NCBI taxonomy): Eukaryota > Dinophyceae > Suessiales > Symbiodiniaceae > Cladocopium > Cladocopium goreaui. The sequence continues at coordinate 1,168,181 of CAMXCT020002557.1, forward strand.
TACCTGAAATCATATCCTGGGGTTCCACTTGAAACCATCCCCAAGTGGAGATTGACCACATATACCCCTGGCAGTCATCGGGGTTGGTTCAGACTAGTGAAACCATGAAAAATGGGTGATTTTCAGGGTCGAACTGTTTATTTACCAGAGGGTAAATAGTAGATCTGCCATCACAAAGAGTTACTTAGTTTAGTTACTTTGACCTGCAATTCGCTAACAACTATATACTCAGTGTTACTTTGCAATACCTGGCTAGAATTCCATAGAATTCCCCGTTACCCGGCCTGCTAAACATACAGAAAACTATGGACAGATCCACCATTTTTAAGGGGTAAATCGGTAAATCCACTATTTCGACTGGGCCATTTTCAGTAGCTTTTTGTATGTAAAAACCAGGCCGGGTACCGCAATACCATGGCGTTCTCCTCCAATAAAAACCATGGGCGTTCAACGGAGATCACTTCCCCCCATGGATTCCGTTCGGGGAAATCCAGGCCACGTGAAACAGGTGAATTTCAGTACCGTTTTGGCGATTCGCCCATATTCCATGGATATATATATATATATACCATCTGGTTATTTAACATAGCCATGGTATAGATGGCTAATTTATAGATGGTTTACCTATTAAAAATGGTGATTTTCCATGGCAATGTTGTATAACAAGATGGTATATATATATATATAGATTCAATGGTGATTAAATGGCATTTAATGGGATTTAATGGGATATATGATGATATACCCTCTGGTAATTTAACATGACTATTGAAAATATGGCCATTATATGTATATATATATATATAAGTATATATATCTGGGTAAATGAAATAATATTTTACTAAGCTGAAATAAGGCTATAAAAGGGGATGGTTTTCCTTATTAACCATGATTCCAGTATAATTTACCCAGATATATTGTGATGACCACTGCTTCCACGGCCCAGAGACAATCAGCCTTTAAAAAGCTCATGGGGCCTCCACAGCACTATACATCCAACTCACGCAAACTATATATGTATATATTCCACTCATATTCCATGATTTCCCAATGATACATATCAATCATCACAATATCCCTCATTATAAGAGAATGTTAATTTATACATTTTTGTTGGTTATATAGTGTTTGATACATTTTATAACTTACCACCATTACCAAAATGCTGTGGTATATATACACTATATAACCAACAAACATGTTATAACTTACCACCATTACCACCATTATCAATGGATTGGTTTAGGGGAAAATTTACAGGAAAACCCCATATTTAATGGTAAAAACCATGGTTTCCTGTAAATTTTCCCTTAAACCAATCCATTGACATTATCATGGTTATATACCACGAAAATACCACCATTCTTAACAGAAACGCGGAAAGTCATCGCCGATCGGACTGCCGTCCCGTCCCGGCATGGCATCCCGACAACGGAATCAGCACCTCGCGTTGCGGCAGGGCTTTCCTGGCGCAAGGTGTCCAAAATGCTTGGGATTTGCGATTGGAAATGGAGCTTTGGTATGATCACATGAATTGTTCAAGTTTTTTCTCGAACTTCTACATCTATTTCATTGCTTCATAGAATCTAATCTGGTGACATCTAATCACTTCACCACAGTTCACCATATTTCACCCTGAACAATTCGGCGATGTTGGGAGTGTTCGCCCATAAATACCCTCTGAAAAATACGAGTTCGTCAGTTGATTTTACTATTCCCAATATGATGGGAAAGTCATAAAATTCCATGGTTCCAGTCACCACCAACCAGATATATATCATTGCGAATCTTAGATACAAAAAAAAACAATTTCTTAGCTGGTGAACGTAGAAAATCCCATTGATACCAAAAGACTAAAGATATAAACCCAGTAAATTTTGTTATATCATTGATTCGTGGTAAATTACCTATGGTAAATGGTAAATTAGTGGTAAACCACCAACCAGATAAACCATGGATCGGATCCAGCGAGATCAGCTATTTTTTAGCCTGCTTCGCATCTCTTTCAGTTCTTCATGGAGTATTTCCAGCATCTCCTGGTCGAAGATCGACACGGCGACACGACGCGACACGGGGTTCGAAAAAAAAAGACAGCGACACAGCTGGGGGGTTTCCTAGAATGATTTTAAAATGTAGGAGCCCAAATCACCATAGGTTTCAATACTAAGTGATAATGATTTAAAATGTGGGGGATTGGCAAATCTCTAGTCAAATTATGGAATAGAATGGGAATAGAATGGGATTATCATGGGGGTTTCTTGAAAAAGTAGGATCCCAAATCAGGAGAAAAGGTTTCAATACTAAGTGATGGTCATCCATGACGACTGGATGGTGGTACCCCCATGACTCAGGAACCCCTGTACAGGCATGAAAGCATCCAATTCTGGATATGTTTCAATATCTATCTTGAATCTTTGGCATTTTTCTTGGAGGGTAAAACTATCCATCCAATTTTCTGGGTACTCGATTTTGACATCTATCTGTATCTTGAACTTTGAAGCTAGAGGATGATGATTCTGAGGTGACTCTTTTTTACTAGGCAATATCCCACATCCCCATCTGTGTGACTGCAACCCCAACATTTGAGATTGTAGGAGTAGGTACCTATTCGTCTCTCTATCTTTCTCTCATATATATATATATATATACACACTGTATATGTTCATACTAAGACTATGTATATATATATATATCTAGATATAAATCATATACATAGTGGTGTAGTGTTCAATTGTCAATAGTAGTAGCTGTATCGAAGTGCCAATACACATAGATTACATCTTCACCAAGACCGCGTTTCGTTGGTTTTTTCCGTTGTCGTTTGACGACCGCTGCTCCTTCTGCTGCGTAATCAGCGTCACGACTTCTTCAGAGCCGATTCCCAGCACCTCGTGGAAACAAATACAGGAACCCCCCTGTTTGGTAAATGGTACAATGTGGGCCCCCCTAGTTATAAGTTGGTTTATAAACCCCAATAACTATAGTTATAAATACCATAAACCATAGTTATTGGAGTTATAAACCAACTTAGCTATCTAGGGGGCCCCACTTTGTAAAAACATGTAAACACCATGGTTTCCGGATAAGATCTTCCCAGCAAAACCAATCCAATGATTATTGGGGTTGGTTTCCCCAGTTATTTTATCCCCGAGTCGGCTTTCAGCACTGATGGTCGTTCATGACTTGGATGATTTGGGGGTACCCCCCATGACTTTGGGGAAACCTCCCAATGGGATATTCGGATATTCCAAGTTAGGGGACTTATTAAGCATGGTTAGAAACCAGCTAGTAAATATGAAGGAAACCCGAGGGTAAACGTTTACATAGATGATCATAGATGTGGAAACCTAGGGGTCTTCCCCGTTCGGACAATTCTCCACAAGTGGTGGGGTTTCCACATTTATGTTAGTCTACAGGAGGGTCGTATCTTTTAAACCTATATACTTGTATTTGCTCACCATGATCCCAGAGAATAGAACCTATTGCCGTCATCCATTCCCCATTTCGAGTGGATTTCGCAAATGGGAACATACCAAAAAGTCACGATTAAATCGCCTCAGCCAATTGAAGCTGGTCATGTTTATATGGGCATTGGATCATGCCATTTATCTCTAACCATGACCAATGGCCACATACAAAAAAAGCCCCAAGGTTACACAGCATACTAGCAAACTTTGCCGCAGAGAGCGAAAAACCTTGGGGATTAACCGTCAAAAGCTTGGGACGAACTGATGATTTACCAATGAAAAAGATGTATGGAAAATCATCAATTAGATTGTCTGGTTGGTGGTTGGTTGACCTACCCTCTGAAAAATATATGAGTTCGTCAGTTGGGATGATTATTCTCAATATATATATATATATCTATATACATACATATATATGGAAAAATAAAACATGTTCCAAACCACCAACCAGTCAAAGATTGTGGATTTGCCCTCTGGTAAAACTAACATAGCGAAGTGGAAAATCACCATGTCTAATCGGTAAATCAACTAGACATGAGCATTTTTTCAACAGCTATGCTAAATTACCAGACAGTATGTACTGTTTACCAAAAAACCAATGGTTAGCCTATAAGTCATTTTTTTTTTTACCAACTTATCTATGATAAATCAAGTGCACAAACACCCATTTTGCTGTTTCTTTATGAATTAAACCAGTTAAGTCACCATTTTTAGATTCCAACTGCCCATCGTTTCTTGTTCTTTGCCACCCCATCTCCATCGACCGCAAAAAAACTCCGCCCACCTGTGCCAACCTTTGACTCTTAGCGCGCACCACTGCACCTGCCGATCATTTCCCGTCCACCTGTCCCCCCATTCTATACGTGGTTTTGACTGGAAGATCATGACGGATAGAATGGGATACCCTCTGGTAAACGTTTACATAGCGAACTGGAAAGATCCACCATGCTATTAATGGGAAACATAATTTTTAATGGGAAAACTCACTATACATATATAGGCCATTTTCAATAGCTTTTTGTATGTTTACTAGAGGGTAATCATAATTCGGCTCCATCAAACATCACAGACCGCGCATGGCGCCAAGTGGGATTTATTTCAAGTCATCATCATGACACTTAAGCCATGTTCAACAACCAGCCACTTGTTGGTTAAATGATGATTTTTTCTTTGGACAAAACGCAACAAAAATTGCCGTGGGATGATTCCACCAAGTAATTCTTATCCCTATTTTCCATATTATATCCCACTATCCCATGAGTTACTATTATCATCCCATTACTATGCAAAAATCCTATGACAATTCCATGACAAATCCCATCAAATCCCTCCACGAGAAACAAATTTTGGATCATGTTTCCATATTTTTCCGATATATCCCTCTGATCTTCTCACATATCCCATTGTTGTACCACTGAAATTTCCACAATATTTCGTTCTTTCTGATGCTCCAACCACCATATTTTTTCCCACTGAAAAGCCATGAAATCCCCAGGAAAAATCAGCTCATCAAACCTAGCAGTGGCATATCATCGAGGTATTTTCTAGCCATCAGATCCATTAAGATCATAGGTAAATCCCTTCTGACTACCCCATGGTTTTCGCCATTTCACCCGCCAAATATCCATAAATCCATCCCATTTCAGCCAACCCAGATCACCTTGATCAGCCTCATGACCCAACAAGGTCTTCGCTTCAGGAGACGCCTCAGAAGTCCAGAGGCCAGGCTTCGGGCGACTTGAAACCCTGAGAAAACCCGGGAAAACAGGAAAACATGGTGGAAAAAAGCTATGAAAACTTGGAAATTTGTCAAAAAAACTAGGACAAACACCTAGTTTACACGTGGGAAACCATGGGGAACATGGAGAAACCACGGAAAAGTGTGGGAAAACAACTTCGGCAAACCAGGAAAACACATCGCAAAGATGGGAATCCAATCTGGACAAATCTAAGCACAACAGGACATGGATGGGAAGTGATGGGATTTACCCAACTTGATGAGGATTTCACCAACCACTTCTGTGGGGATTTCATGACTATTTGAGGTCACGATGTCCCATTTTTCATGGCAAGAAACATGGCAAAATCACGATGGTTCACGGGAAAATCATTGTCTTTTCGTGGGAAAATCGTGTTTTTCCATGGGAAAATCATCCGGTCACTTGGCTCTCAGGCCACCGTAGAAGGCGTGCGGGAGCTTGGAGACATGGCGGCGGCGCTATCTGCCATCTGCCTGAGACTCGGCCACAGGGTCGAAATTTACTGGAGGCGAAATCAACTTTTTGGATCATGTAGGTGTTTTTTGTGTATATCATACATGGATATATATATATATATATTATATATTATATACATATATACTTGATATACATTTATTGCACATGTAGATATCACATTCTTTTGGATCACTTCTCCGGTTGGCAGCTTCAAGCTATCCCCAATTTATATATGCGACTGGGTCATCTCAGGCAATCATCCCCTTTTGGCTTATTCAGCACATCCATATCTGAAACCATCAAACAATTATGAAATTATGGGTATATTATATTAATGTATATCATGTACATGTATAATCATGTATAGCTATAAATGTAGATCTACAATACATATATACCCTCTGGTAAACTAACGTATGGAAAGATCCACCATTTTTAATGGGTAAAACCACTATTTCTATGACCATTTTCAATAGCTTTTTGTATGTTTACCAGAGGGTATCCACATTTTCTATACATGTATATCTGCATATTATGTTCATATATCTTCACAGTTTTGATATGTTTTGATGACAGCCCCACAGAATCACAGCTGAAAATGACACGGCAGCACAGTTTTGGGGCCACCCACGACCATTGAGGCACGGTGACCTGGAGGATCGTCAATTGCGATCATCTCAACTAGAAGGTACAAGTAACACACACGCATATATAATATATACATAAATATAATATATATAAAGAAATAAATAGATATATATATATATATATAAATAATATATATATATATTATAATATAATGTGTCTCTATATAATATTAACATATATATAATTATAATTAATTACATGTATATATATATATATAGATATCAAACATTCTCAAACCAACATACGCAAAAAACGACATTCAAGTCCTATTACTTGTGTTCTAACATCTCATAACTACTCAGCCTCTTTTCGTGTAACTTCGCACGGGGCATTCAGTGCAGTTCCAGCTCTCTCTTGTCAGGCTGGATCTGTAGTGCAGCGAGGGACGCCACCAGCGAGTATGGCGACCGTTGGCGACTGCGTCCCAAACTGCAGGAATTTGCAGCAGAATGAATTTGGACTTGAGTTGGGTATAGCTCAAAGTTGAAGGACACTTAACCTCTGGTAAACAAACATCGCTATTGAAAATCACCATTTTGAATGGGAAACCTCACTATTAATGGCCATTTTCAATAGCTTTTTGTATGTTTACCAGATGGTACCATATCTGCCATGTGGTCACTTCGCTCAACTTAAGAACTTGAGATTTACTTCTGAGCCACAGCCAGTTCTACGTTTCTAACGTCAAAGCTCCGCCATGGGCCCTATGCTGTGGGCATGTAGGTCGTGGGCTCCATGATGGGCTGCTGATAAGCCATGGGTTGGTAAGCCATTGGTTGATAGGCCTGAAATGTTCCCGGCTGGTAGGCCATGTACTGCCCCTGTCAGGGTTTTTTCGAGACTTGGAGGTCTTGAACGTTGCGGATTTTTGAGGATTTCAGCCATTTTGGGGGACAAATGGGGCATGGGACAGCTATATCAACTGGTACGTTAAAAAAAACTGGCGCAACATTTAACTCTCCCCAAAAAGTAAACATAGTGATACCCTAGTGAGACGGTTACCTTATCTTCCCAACCATTCACCAGGCTTGTTTTTCAACCATCTCCATTTTTCCCCTTTCCCGACACCTGTGAGTACTGGAAGGCCTGGGGTACGAAGCCTGCCTGTGGCAACAGATAAGCCCCAGGCGCTTGCATCTCCAACGCCGGTGCTTCCTCCGCCGTCGATTCCGGGGAAGGCGCTGCGGGCGCCGCGGGCGCCGTGCGCGTGCGCTTCTTGCGGGCCTTCTGCCCGGGCATCATGGCGTAACCGCCGGCGGCGATCCTGGGAACGAGAGGACGAGATGACGGAAGTGGCTTCACCATACCGGGCCACCCGGCCTGGTCAACGTTAACAGAAAGCATAGGAAAACCCATAGGAAAACCATAGGAAAACTATAGGAAAATGGAGGTTTACCCTGCCTGGTAAACGTTAACAGAAAACGAACTGGAAAGATCCACCATGCTATAAAAATTGCCAAATCAACTATTTCGACTGGGCCATTTTCCAGTTCGCTTTTTGTATGTAAAAACCAGGCCGGGTATAGTTCTTGGTGGATCAAAAACGACAGACAAAAAAAATCAGACCCATCCGCAAATCCAAGAATCAGTGCGGCTGCAGCCGCTCCACCAAGCACGCAGTAGAGAACGGTATGATCTTGGCCAGAAGATCCGGCTAGCATGGACTTTTGCTTCCCGCCATCCTTGGATATAAAAAAGGGCGAACACCTAGGAATCTGCATTGTGAAATCATGGTAAAGTTATCATGTGAAATCGATCATTTTCATGGTCCAGTGTCTCATTTAATTATCTGGTTGGTGGTTTCAACCCCTCTGAAAAATATTAGTCAGTTGGGATGAATATTCCGATATATATATATTTATATTTATATATTTATATATATATATTTATATATATATATATATTTATATTTATATATATATGGAACAATAAAAACTGTTCCAAACCACCAACCAGTTATTGGATTGATCACGCGACTATTTACCCCATCATTTCCACCTGTAATCACTGTAATCCATTCGGGGAGAAAACCGCCGACTCACGGTTGATATTCGGCCGCGTTTGCGGCCACAAGTGGTTAACCGGCGCATTTAAAGCCCCCAATTCATCAAACCATTTCCCAACAGATTCCATTGCCATGATTTTTTCCATCCATCAACGGAAAAAAAACACACCAACAATCACTTCAGCAATCACTCAGACTATCTCAGACTCATTTCCCATGCAATTCAACAACCCAAAGTCCCCTAAAATCATCAGCGGTCTCAAAATCCGGTTCTTATTTCTTAAAAATTCCCCTGGACAGAAGGTGTTATGGGGTTCCAAGCAGAGCCTGACCGGAAAGGACGAAGGTAATATCAAAATGTTGTATGGTCAATGCATGTTGCCATGAAAAATTGATTTGTGAACGTTGTTCTTCTGAAGTTTGGTGGAAATGCGCGGTCTCAAAATCCGCAAAAATCGGGTGAATCATGGGCCCCTCTGGTGGCCGATCCCACGTGGAAAATGACCCAAATTCACAGCCAGTTGGGCCCAGAAAAATTGCACTTTGGAAGATTCCAAGTTGAACAATCTCTGACCAAATCCAGATCAAAAAGCCATGAAAAGAACCACTTAAAGCCCTAAACATCGAAAAAAAACCCGCCAGATTTATGCTTCCAAAATCTCAGCATCACCAACTGCTTCAATGTCCAATTAAAATACCCCATGATAATATCCCGATGATTATAGCCATTACATGACCAGTATATCATAGCAGGGGTATTCCAATAATCTTCCCCGATTATAGGTTCCCCATTGGGCATATTATAACAATTATATGCCCATACTATTCCCAATATAGAATCAGTATATCCCCATTGTGATATCCCATTATTGTATGGGATATAACATAATAAACATAATCATTAATATTACATTAGTATACCAATATCTATTTATATATATAATTATATATAAATGGGGTTCTCTAAAAATAGGGTAGCCCCAAATTTGATGGCTAATCATCATGAAACACCTATGAAAATGGCCATGTTGGGGCATACTCCATTTTCAGACAAACCCACATGACATATATGCGGAAATATGATGGGAATACCCCTGCTATGATATACTGGTTGTGTAATGGCTATACCCTCTGATCTTCCCATAACGATATAAATGTGATATACCCTCCAGTAAATTGACATAGACCCTGCCATTCATGGAATATCGCCATGACCCTCTGGTAATTTTAGCTATTGAACATGGCCATAGAAATCGTTGATATCTGACCTTTAAACATGGTGATGTTCCAGTTCGCTATGTTTCCTTACCAGAGCGTAACCATTGATCTTATCTATGGAACCCTAGGCATCCTACAAAAACGCTGGTTTTAATGGATGTTTATTCCCCCAACTAGGATCATAATAGGTTTTGACCCATCACCATATAAATGGGATATACTGATATACCTGCCAGTCATGACATATGCACCATCAATAGATTGATAATCATAGAATATGTGAGATAGAAGATAAACATGAGATAATCTATTCATCTTGATGGAATCGGATAACTGGCTGGTAGTTTTAACCCCCCTGAAAAATATGAAAGTCAGATTGGATCATCATCCCAACTATTGGGGAAAATAAAATTCATGTTCCAAACCACCAACCAGATAAATATGGCCCATATGCTCCATGTATGGTATATTTACCTACATTTGGGTGATTTTTAGGGCACATGTTGGTAAACAGATACATATTAGTCAGTTGGGATGATGAAATTCCCAACTGAATATGATGGAAAAAACATGTTCCAAACCACCAACCAGATAAATCTGGGATACAGCCCTTCATCTTCCCCCAAGTCTCCGGTGTGATGCTCGCCGCCGCTCCCTCCACCGTGGCATCCGCCGCGTCCGACAGCGCCGCCGGACCCGTCTGCGCTGCGGCGGCCACGGCCGCGGCGGCGGCGGCGCTGGCCTGGTGGGGTAACAGGGGTTGGGGGAAGATTTTCACCATGGAAAATGGAGGTTTCAATGGGAAAACCATAGGAAAACCATAGGAAAACCATAGGAAAACCATAGGAAAATGGAGGTTTACCCTCTGGTAATTGAACAGTTCGCGAACTGGAAAGATCCACCATGCTATTAATGGGTCAATCCACTATTTCGACTGGGCCATTTTCAATAGCAAACTGTTAGTTTACCAGAGGGTAGATTGGTAAACCAACATAGCGAACTGGAAAATTACCCAGTCGAAATAGTTGATTTACCCATTAAAAATGGTGGATCTTTCCATAGTTATGTAAACGTTTGCCAGAGGGTATATCACCATAAATCCTGGGAACATCTAGTGATTTAGTCGGATTGAATGGGATTTACTGAAAATAATGAATGGGATACCCTGCAAGAAATGAGAAATTCTTAGCTGGTGAACGTAGATATTCCTATTTATTGCAAAATATTGAAGGATTAGTTTCTACTCATCCAAGGTTGACCTAGATTTTACGAGAAAAAATGTGATTTCTATCATGGAACATGATAAACATGGTGATTTGACAATGAAGAATTGGGCTGAAGCCATGAAACATATAGTCTTTAGAAACAAAACAAGGAGACTAATGAGGATTTATACGAGGAAACATAATATTATGCCGATAAACACCCGTTTCAACGGAAAAAATGAACAATAGACGTGTGGATTTAGGACAACCAATGATGGTTACCCTCTGGTAAACAAACATAGCTATTGAAAATAGCCATTTATAGTGGATTTACCCATTAAAAATTGTGATTTTCCATAGTCATGTTAGTTAGTTTAGAGGGTAATCTTGCTGATTGGTTTCTCCGGAAAACATTGCTAAAGTCAATATGGAGAATGTCAATGAAGGAGGAACACATTTGCAGATATGGCCATCGATATGGGTTTTCTCTGAACATTACCCCAAGAATTTCATGCTTCATCAAGGTTAATCATCTTCTTGCCAATATGTTGCCCCCCAAAAAAGAGGCCAATGTTTATTGGCTGCAGCTGATTTGTTGAGTCATTTGCGGCTTCGAGCCTCAGTGTCTTGGCAAGTCTTGTCGCCTGTCACAGCCTTGGCATCCTCATCAAAGTTGACATTCGCCTGGCAGCAAGTTCACACAACTGTTGGAGGTTTACACCAGAAAAGAAATATGGCCAATCTGAATTTATAGGGCTTCTACCATTTATATCCCAACAAATTGTGGGGTGTCAACCTATTGCTAGTCATATCCCATGGTTGTAGTGATTTTTTTCCATCAAACATCAATATCAATCACCATCCATATCAAGTATCAAATACAGCCACTTTGAGCCGCCATATAATTCAACGATTCATCCAATAAATTGCTATCCACCATCCGACATTCGCAACCGACCGGAGTCCCTCACCTTGTTGAAGAGCCAACATCCGCCTTTACTGGGCGCCGTATCTTCCTGGTTGGTGTTTTCAAGCCCTCTGAAAAATGATGGTCAGTTGGGATGATGAAACTCCCAATATGATGGGAAAGTCATAAAATTCCATGGTTCCAGTCACCACCAACCAGTAAATTTTGTTATATCATTGATTAGTGGTAAATTACCTATGGTAAATGTTAAAATAGTGGTAAATTACCTATGGTAAATATGGAAAATACAATTCATGTTCCAAACCACCAACCAGCAAACCATATTCATTTTCCATATTATAGGAGATTTACCACTATTTTCCTATGGTAAATATGGAAAATAAAGGTAACCTATATGGAAAATATGTTCCAACCAGCTTCCTTATAGGAGAACTCTTTGCACAGCAAACTCTTCTCGCAGTTCTGAGCGCAGGAAGCCCAATTGGCCACGTACATGCCTAGGGCGGATTGGAGGATCCAATGGAGCAATGTTCACTGGGCTGAACCAAGCATGAACAGATGACAACATCGAGGATCCAGGATTGAACGCATTCAAAAAACCTCAGAAAACATGAGGAACTATGGTTTCCCCAATAGTTTCCCCCCAAGAGATTCTATTCTCACTAGATCCTCCCATTTCTAGTAGACAATATGGAAAAGATTGGAAAATGCCAAGCAGCTGGGTGCTGGAAGAAAGGGATCTTTCCCCAGAGTCCCTTCCTTCAGGCAGGACGGCACGGCTAAGGCGGGCACCAGCAGCACACTGAGCAGCTTCATGGCCTTTGATCTTTTTGTTTTACTATAACCTTTGAGCCTAAAACGCTCCAGCAAAACTCTCAGTTTCTGCTCTTTTTGAAAGAAGGGCCCAATTCTGCCATAAAAAGTCAGAACTTGTGTTCCCGATTTAGACTTTCGACATTCTCGAATTACTCGATTATAGTTATTCCGAATCATTCCAAAGATCAACAAAGAAATCATCAGATCATCAGCAAAGCCGCTTAAAATTCCCATCTGGGTAAATGATCAGTAGATTAAAACTCCGTTCCCAAATGTCATTGGATTGGTTTAAGGGAAAATCTATATCGGAAACCGTGGTTTTTACAATTCAATATTGGGGGGGGGTTCCGGTTAAACAATTCCCTTAAACCAATCAAATAAAAATGGGAAAATTTGTCCGGGACTGGACGGACCTCCTCCTGTGGAATCTCTTCTGCAACCTCCTCACGGCGCTATAATATGCGGTCTCCCATCCACTGTGCTCAAGAGGAAAAACAACTACGAAATTGATATATTATATGATATAATACAATATTATATGATATCATACAATATAATATAATAATATAATATAGTATAATATAATATAGTATAATAAAATAAAATATAATATAATATAAGATAGTATAATATAATACAATGTAATATAATATAATATATTATAATATATTATAAAATAGAATATATTGTAATAAAATATAATAAAATACAATGTAATGTAATATCATATAATACAATATAATGTAATGTAATAAAACAGAATAATATAATGACATAAAATATAATATAATATATTAAAGCATATCATATAATAATTATAATCTAATATAATCTAATACAATATAATATAATATAATATAATAATGGAAAGTGAGATATAATCTAATATAATGTAATATAACAAATACAATATACAATATAATATAAACATGTGATATAATATATATAATATAATATAAAAAAATATAGTATAAATTAGTATAATATAATATAATTCAATGTACAGTAAAGTATAACATGATATGAAATCATATGTATACGGGACAGATTTTCCATAGCCAGGCTTGAGTACTGGAGGCATTCTAACATCCAACCCAACATCAAGCTTAGCGGAGATTCCATCAAGATCTCTCGGCACATGTCGTGGAGATTTTAGGGAATCACCAACTGGGAATTCCACGTTGAATCATTCACTGACCTGAGCCGTGGTCGAATCCTCTCATTCTTATTGGTTTACCCTCTGGTAAACATACAAAAAGCTATTGAAAATAGCCCAGTCGAAATAGTGGATTTACCCATTAAACATGGTGGATCTTTCCAGTTCGTTATGTAACAGTTTACCAGGCCGGGTATCTGTTTGTCTCCACATGTTGTGTCTTTGGCTCAACCTTTTCATTGCACTGATATTTTTGATGTCCAAAAAATAACATAAACATCGGGTCCATCGGGTCCATCTCCATCTTGATCAACTGGTTACCCGGCCTGGTAAACTGTTACATAACGAACTGGAAAGATCCACCATTTTTAATGGGTAAATCCACTATTTCTATGGCTATTTTCAATAGCAAACTGTTAGTTTACCAGAGGGTAACCTATAGAATTGCTTTCGCGCAGCTTTCGCGACCACCATTTTAGTTTTTGCAGGGACATCGTTGTTGTTATTTACTTTCGCGGCGCTTTAGTGGAGAACATGTGATGTTGGGAAGTGTACTTTCGCGGCGCTTTTGCGGCGCATGTCTTCTGAGGCTCTTTCGCGAAGCTATTTCGCGAGCTTTCGCGCCCAGCTATTTTCCTTTCGCGGAGACACCATAGGTTAACTCCTTGATAAATTTGTTTAAGACATTTTTGAACGCTCAAAAGGGGATACCCCAATAGCTGGATGGTTTATTTCATGGACAATCGCAAAATGGATGATTTTTCGGAGCTAGCCCCCATGATTTAGGAAACCTCCGAGCATATGAGGTCCACCAGGTCCAAGTCCATCTTGATTTATGAATGATTCACCAGTTTTAACATGGTTCAATGAAAATCAGTTCCAATGAAAATAGTTTTATGGTTTAGGAAACCTCCGTATATATATATATATCGCTATGTATCATAACTATAGACATGTATATCATAAACATCAGTTGTGTTGGTTTTAAAACTATCATTGAAATATTGAAACCTCCATATCCCAATATGTTACCCATGATATTCCCACGAAATCACCAAATAGAAATCACCATAGAAACCTCCATGAAATCCAGTCCTTCTTATTCTTCGCCTCTTCCGCCTCACGTGCTCGGGCCGTGTGAAGGGCCAGCTCTTCAGCACGTTGGGCCTGGAGCTGCTGAAGTAAACTGGGACAAAATGCTGGGTTTAACCATGGAACATTATGATTTGACCATGGAAAACGGTCGATTTAACATGATTGAACCATCGAACATGATGATTTGAACCATGGAAAATGATGAAAATATATGAAAATGGTGATTTAATATGATTGAACACTGAACATTGTGTCTTTAACCACGGAAAATTGTGAGTGCTCAACGCATTTTGAGCCACTTTCACCTTTTTTTGGAGGGTAATCAACCAACAGTAGTAGGGTAAGCAAGCAATACACGAGTCTTAATCATCAAGAATCAACTAATAAGGAATTGTAAATATACTGGATATGCGATGCATGTATTGAAACATGTATAACTGTAAAACCAAGAATATATTTTGATTTAACGATCAAACATTGCATAAAGATTGTGATTTAACAATTGAGAAATGGGATGGGGGACTGGGATCTGGGGTCATTAAAAAAAGTGCTTTTTGTGCGTTCGATTTTGCAGATTATTATATATTCATGTACATCATTTGTGTAGGCTGTTTTTTTGGCCAAGCTTTTTTTGGGGGGGATTGCTTGTCTGCATGTTGTGTGTTTGAACTCTTGTCTTTTCTTTTCTATCCGTTTTCTTTGGATGCTTGGTACCACATCTTCTTTTGAAAAGGGATGGATTGTGATTGTACCAGACTCAAAAACCGGCCGGATGATTATGGATGGCAGCTGGTGCCCCCCCCGGTATAAATGGATTATACCCTCTGGTAAATTAACAGTTCGACCCTGAAAATCACCGTTTTTTGGAGGAAACTAATCTTCCAACCCCGATGACTGCCAGGGTCTATGTTAATTTACTGGAGGGTAATCCCATGAAAACTAGTTCGATATATCACCCATAAACCATAGTGACATTGGACTTATTTGCACCAGCTTAGCGTTCACGAACTGGGGCACCACCCTGCATGGCTCAAAACATGCCGAACTTGCACCAGTTTCATGGCGCAAAAGTCAGTCAGTTTCATCGACCATCCACTAGAACCAGCTCCAAGGACGATTTTTAACCAGAAAACACATGCTGGTTGGTGGTTGACCTACCCCTCTGAAAAATATGAGTTCGTCACTTGGGATGATGACATTCCCAATATTTCTGAAGAAACATGTTCCATACCACCAACCAGCATGAGTTGATCGTACTACCCTCTGGTAAATTAACCGTTCGACCCTGAAAATCACCAATTTTTAGTGGTTTCACTAATCTTCCAACCCCGATGACTACTAGGGTCTATGTTAATTTACTGAAGGGTAATCCCATGAAAGGATTGGTTTTAGGGAAAACTTGAACCAGAGTCTGCCAGAAAGCCCCATGAGCTGAGGGAACATCTCACCATGTAAATCAGGTAAACATCCATTGGTTTAGTCGGGAAACAAATCACCAGAAAGCCCCATGTTTAATGGGAAAAACCATGGTTTCCGGTGTCAATTTTCCCTCAAACCAATCCAATGACTACCTGAAAAAAAACTGGTAAAGTTATCCAATGTCCCTGCAGAGAGGCACAGAAGCACCTGAGTCATCAAGACATGGCAATAGAATCTTCTGAACCATCAGCTAAGCCATGTTTTTCCCATCATTTTCAGGTCAAAAAAATCAGAGTATTTATACATATATATATATATCTCATTATATTACCTATTATCTACATGTCAAACACTCTATATCAAGCTACCCAAAAGATAGAAAAAAAACAAGTGCCACTACTACATCTAACAGGATTTCACACAAACGCGGGCATCTTCTTTTGGTTGCTACAAACAATCAAATGTGGGTAAGACAATGCCATTTGCACCATCCCCAGTCATCACAATTTTTAGAGGTGGTATAAACTTACCATTCCCAGTGAGGTATGTGGTTTCTGACGTTGTTTTACCCACATTAATAGTTATACAATGTATATCCCATTGTATAAGCCCATTATATATATATATACACACTGGTTGGTGGTTTCAATCCCTCTGAAAAATACGAAAGTCAGTTGGGATGATGACATTCCCAATATGATGGGAAAGTCATAAATTCCATGGTTTCAAACTACCAATCAGCATTAATCCAGTTACCATCTGGTTATGACTAACAGTTCGCCATGGAAAATCCCATTTCTTAATGGAGGTTTTGATGGGAAAATCATCTATAAACAGTATATAATCCCCATTTACCCTCTGGTAACTAACAGTTTGCTATTGAAAATGGCCATAGAAATAGTGAGTTTTCCCATGAAAAATGGTGGATCTTTCCATAGTTATCTTAGTTTACCAGAGGGTATTCCCATTTTCGGGACCTAAGGTGATTTGGAATGTAGGTGATATTGATATTGGAAAATTGATAAAATATAATATAGTGGAACTGATGATATTGATAATATATGATAGGGACCATATATCTATATCTACATCCAGATGGGCCATAGGAAAAACGCATTTATTATCCCATTTATTCTTATTGTTTTACCCACATTACGACCACCTTGTGCCAGGCACTTCTCCACTCTCTTGTCCCGGCCTCCAGGCGAATGACTTGCTCAAAGTGCTCAGCGAGGTCTGCGAAGGTGGGACGTGCCTCCTCATCCACCTGCAAAAATGGAGGTTTCAATGGGAAAACCATAGGAAAACCATAGAAAAACCGTAGGAAAACCATAGGAAAACCATAGGAAAACCATAGGAAAATGGAGGTTTACTGTACCCTCTGGGATTTTAGAACATAGCGAACTGGAAAGATCCACCATGCTATTAATGGGTCAATCCACTAGTTCGACGGGGCCATTTTCAATAGCAAACTGTTAGTTTACCAGAGGGTAGATTGGTAAACCAACATAGCGAACTGGAAAATGACCCAGTCGAAATAGTTGATTTACCCATTAAAAATGGTGGACCTTTCCATAGTTATGTAAACGTTTGCCAGAGGGTATATCACCATAAATCCTGGGAACATCTAGTGATTTAGTGGGATTGAATGGGATTTACTGAAAAAAAAGAATGGGATACCCTGCAAAAAATGACAAATTCTTTGCTGGTGAACGTAGATATTCCCATTGATACCAAAAGACTATAAAGGATTAGTTTGTACCCATCTAAGATTGACCTAGAAAAAGTGCTCCAAGTGCTGGAACTCTCCATAGAAATGGATGGAGTTTTATGGTTTTTCTATGGGGATTTTTCAGATGAAAAGAAACTCAACAAAGTTCTTGATTTTTATGAATTTTTGAACAGAAAAACCAGCATTCGAAAGTTTTTTACTTTTTGTCTATCGATGTTTCGAAACACATCCTGAATCATCTGCCTTGCGAAACATGGCTGTGATGATTTCCATATGTTTTCCATCATTCCAGCGTGCCTGCAAGCAGGAAATCAGTCCATCGTGGGCTTCTGCAGGGTAGCCCTCCTGAGAAACGAGGGCGGAAAGTATCCATGTATCACCAGCAAATCCACTGGTCAATTTTTGTCAACAGATTCCCCATGAAGAATTGGCATAAGTGTTGGTGAATCCCGAATTTTGGAGAGGTTTTGACCATGAATTGCGGAGATGCCCCATCTTCTGATTACAGTTGACAGTTGGCCAATGTTGGCAAATTAACAACATTCGCAACTAGCAAATGCTAGATCCTGCTGAGAACAGGAATTTCATGGCGAAATCGCAATTTTGGATGGCTAGAAATCCACTTGAAATAGCCATTGGTGAGAAATCAAGGGAATCTACACCTGAACAACCACTCCCCCCATCCCCTCCTGCGGAGGAAACTCTGCAACAGGATCAAAGAAGGCCTGCAGCTTAGTTGATGTAGTACACCCATCCTCTTCATCCCAAGAAACATAAAACATCTACATACGTGTATGATGATTATATTTCATCACTGGTTGGTGGTTGACCTACCCCTTCTGAAAAATATGAGTTCGTCAGTTGGGATGATGACATTCCCAACTGAATGGGAAAATAAAATTCACGTTCCAAACCACCAACCAGATTATATTTCATCATTACATCCTTTTAGACATCTCCTATAGGTGATCTGAACCATGGTCAAATCACATGCTATGACCATCAGGATTTTCCTTTTTTTGGCCATGATAATTCCCTTTGAATGGTGGTACCCGTTATAACCATCCCCAATATAATCACATAATAGTATATGATGTAATATAGTACCCCCAATTCTTTATGGTCTATTGGTCGTGTCAATGATGATGTAAGTATATACTGGAACTTTTGACGATGGAACATGTGCCTAACCTTACATATCATGCTAGAAAATGAGACTTTTGACTGGGTTCTATCTCCGTCAAAATGGTATATCTATTTGAACTACCCTTCACCAAACTTTACCTACAGTAGTTCAAGGCTCAAATACCCATCCGGGTGGTGATTCCAATCCCCTTAAACATATCGCAACATATCAATCAAACGGCGTCATTATGCCACCTAGAACGGAACCACCAACCCGCAAAAATATCCGGTTATATTCCATTGGTACATGGAAAAGGTATTATCTTTAGCCAGTTTGCACATTTTTTTCGGACAAGTTTACGTTGTCGTATGGAAATCCGTCCAAGGTTGGGCCGCCCCAAAAAAGAGAAAGAAACGTCCCTCAATCTCGATGTCTGGTGGATTTACGGCAAGATGCCACAAAAAAACACCTGAACTCAGTAAATTGAAGTATTTCATAGTATTATATGTTTCTATATGTTTCTATAA
Source organism: Cladocopium goreaui (assembly GCA_947184155.2). NCBI lineage: Eukaryota > Dinophyceae > Suessiales > Symbiodiniaceae > Cladocopium > Cladocopium goreaui. Next base: position 1,187,739 of record CAMXCT020002557.1, read on the forward strand.
GTTTCCATGCAGCAAAGTCCTTGAAATCTCCTGTTGATCATCTTCGATCCCGAGCCCAGTGGCCCAGTGGCCTCTGGACTGCCTGGAGTGGCCTCGGCCAACTCCTTCAGCTTGGCAGCCACCTGCGGCTGAGGCTTGATTCGAGATTCGATGGGATTTTTCAGTGAGGATATGGGGCTGTAATTGAAAAATTATGGTTTATTAGCTAGTGTATATAATAAATGTATAATATATATATATACATATGTATAATATATATATATTATTATACTAAATATATTATATATATTTGAGGGTCCCTATGGAACCCCCCAAACAGGATAGAAAACAAAACAAATGCCAACTCAAAAATCGTGATAACTCTTCTATCTTTCTGGTAGCTACTATTTTCTTGCTGTGGTAAATTTCAATCAGACCGTTTCTGCACCATTTTTGGGGTGGGTTATTCCATAATCATACACAATACACTTAGAGATTATGGGTATGTCCAATTTATGACGCTTTCATAGGGAATATCATGAGTCAATTTTCTTTTGCACACACCCCTCTGGGTATAGGTCATCACACGTCATGGAGGATTCTGTGTTGTATTCACACACACACCCAACTTGGTGGCCCAAAACTCCCGAGCGTTCTTCATTCATTCATTCCATCGCCAATCTTAAACACCATGTAAAACGACTCAAGTTTTCCCAGTAGTTACCCTCTGGTAATTTAACATAGCTATGGAAAATCACCATTTTTAATGGGAAAATCCACTATAAATGGTCATTTTCAATAGCTATGTTAAATTACCAGAGGGCAAACTATTTCAACTACAGTATTTCAATCCTTCCTTGGTATAGATTACACGAGTATTGAACTACCCATCCATTTTTTTCCACAGAATCCCAGATGATCGCAGAACACCTCGCCAGTTCCCAACTCCCAACCTCTGTTCGTTTGGTCCAATTGACCTGCTCGAGATTCTGCCATCAGTTTATGGTTTATTCACGGAGTTGAAGCGAACATTTGACAGGAAAGCACTTTTTCCAGGCAAATTATCATGTATATATACATACATATGTAACAATATACATATTATGTAAATACATATATATATATATATACAGTATATATATATTCATATCTATGCAAATATGTCATATGTCAAAGCCCCTTTTGGCCCCTTTTGTTCACGTCAAAATAGCTGGGATTGATATCTCTGAGGGCTTGGCCCATGGAATGTTGCCGCCGGAGAACATTTCCCAAATCCTGGTTCGACCAAAAAAAACCATGGGCTGTCCGTGAAGGCCTGTCCAAGCCCCAAAAAAAAGGGAGGAACGTTGGTCCAATCCGGGAATCATTGGTTTGGTGTAAGGGATTCTTCTTACTGGTGCGTCTAAAACGCAGGGAATTTGAGGGACTGATCCATTTCATCACATTCGTGTCATGTCATCATCCCAGCAACCCCCAGCAACCCATCCAGCAACCCTACGTTTAGCACCGCACCAGTAAGTTATATACCATTATAACTATCATTATATATATATATATACACCATAATATGAATCACCATTAAATACCATTACCTTCTGGTAAACTAACATAACTATGGAAAGATCCACCATTTTTAATGGGAAAATCCACGATTTCTATGGCCATTTTCAATAGCTATGTTAAATTACCAGAGGGTAAATACCATTATAGATTTCGAGCGATTTCGGACACATGGCCAGATGTCCCACTGAGGATGTCACAGAGTTCCAGTGGACCACACATCTCCTTTATGGCTCAACCTCGGCTGCCCCCAGGTGCCCTTAGGCTAACCAGGTCTTTATGGTAGTAGACCTAGTTTATCATCGTTAATGGGGTTGAAAAACACCAACTTTGACCTGGATGGCACCACACTCTGGGGTCAATTTTTCAGTACGCCCCTGAATTTAGCATGGAACCAACCATGATAGGAAGGGCTATACTATGATATATATATATATATACGTATGTATATATACATATTGATATATATATATATATAACGGAATATAGTTGAATAATGTTGTGTATATATATATATATATTATATCCATGTGTATGTATATATATTTTTTTTTCCCTCCTGGCCCATTGCTGCTCTGTGCCGCGGCCAATGCAGGTGTCCTTGAATTCGCTGGTGGAATCAGCGCGCATAGTCGGCTCCAAAATGGGCACTGTACTGTGTCACAGTAAGTGACGCCCATAGCTCGACATCAGCCGCTGGAGGCTCAACACCAGCCTTCGTCGGGATCAGATCTATCGCACGACGGAAAGATGATGCTAGTGCTCCGCACATAGCAGGTGGATACTCTTTGAGTACTCCTGTACGCCACTGGCCTTCGGCTGTGAGGCCGATCGAAGAGCCTCGTGGCAATTCTCTACGGATCATCCATTGACGTAGGTCTTGCACGATGTCCGGGAGGTTGATTGTCATCAAATCTGTGGCCTTCGCTGATGGGGCACCAAAAAGCCCTTGCGCCAGGCGGTGTCGGCGTACACCAGGTGCTTGGAGCAAGGCCAGTACTGCAGGCACCTTCCAGATGGATGCTGCCATGTCCTCGTCGGGCTCCGCCGGGTGCTCTAGGACTCCACAGCCTCCTGTCTGGACCATGGTGGCAGCCATCAACAAGGTGAAGGTGAGCAGCTGGTTCCCTGTCATCACCTGAGCCAATTCCTTGAGTGCCAAACTGGGGAGTCCCCAAAGGTATTCAGCTGTACGAAGGATTCGTGGGAGCTTGCGGTTCTGGTCCATGGTACTGCCTTGTCCACGGGCCTTTGACCACGTTTCACATGGCGGGCCTGCAAGAAAGGCCACCACAAATCCATCCAGAGCCGCTTTGGTCCAGTAGTCTCTTGTACCGACAGCCATAGCGTCTCCCCAAACTGCATCTACCACCACGTCCATGCTCACGACGTGGAGGAGGTAGTGGCTTGGGCCGTCCATGCGATCCAGAAAGTATTGCACGTCTCCTGGACGGCGCCTTCCGGAAAAGATGTGCAAGAGGACCCTGTGTCGGCAGAAATCTCTGGGCACTTCATGCGCCGCAGACCAGTCAGTGATTGCAACATCTCTGCACTCTTGCTCCAAGTCCTCCAAAGCCTGGGTCGGCTTGACCAGCGGCCGGTCAAGGTTCCAGCAACTCGGGGCCAGCAGAGTCCTGAGTCGGGCTTGCACAATGTGGTGCGGAACTGGCCAATGCTGTGCATCGTCCTCCTCCAAGGTGTCCAAGAAGTAGCATAGTGTCGCCGTCCAGGTAGTCCAGGAAGTAGGTCGCTCTGCCATCTCCTCCATGATGTGCTGAATCGCGGTCTCCACATTCTCCAGGTCGAGGAAGGTCTCCATGAGGAACATGTGCAGGTCGTTGTCCACATCAGTCTCCTCCCTCAGGCGGCAAGGTTGCTGGTGAGGTCCCTCAGCCTGTAGTGGCGGTAGCAGCCGATCATGCACTTGAAGTCTCTTGTGGTCATCATGAGATCCCTGGCCAGGGACCAGGTGGCAGGCATAGTTCCGGCTGTGCAGCGTCCTTCGACAGTGCTTGGCATAGTACAGGTGAGCACTCAGCTTGCCCATGGTGTGAAAGTTCTTCAGACACGCCGGGCAAACTGTGTCATCTATCAGTAGCCGGCGTTTTGCTACCTGTTGATGTGTTCGAAACATGTGCGCAGCTTCACCGGCGCGGTTTCGGCATCTCTTTCTACAGAGCAGGCAGCCAAAAATGGCTGGCTCTTTGGTTTCAATGCTTTCATGAGGGTCATACTGGAGGGTGTGGCGAAGTTGTCCAGTCAACTGCTCATAGAACACTTGCGTGCGCCAGCGGTTTTCTCTTTGCAGGATCGCATGCTCAAACGTCCTGCGCGTCAAACGCCTCCAGTAGGACCTGTGGAAGACAATCACTTCCCTCCATCGTGTCCAGCTTGTTTTGGGATCTGGCATTTGCGAGCTATGTCGAATTTGCTGCCACATCCATTCAAGGTCAGCTTCCATCAGAGCTTGCCATGCACGGTCAGCTGCCAAAAGTCCCCATTCTTGTCGTTCTCCACAGTGATGTAGGGTCGCCACATAGCGTAGTCGGGCTCTACGAATGAGCTCTATGGGGCTTGGCATGTGCACCATAGTCAGGATCTCATCATCAGCCATGTGCTGGTCAGGTGAGACCGGCAGGAGTCGACGATATAGTCGTAGCACTGCAGCATGAAAGTGTGCAACTGTTGCCTCATCAGTGACAACCCATGTTTCAGCGCCGTAGAGGAGCTTGCTAAGGACCAAAGACTCCAGCAATTGGCAGCGTTTCTGTAACGGCAGTGTCCAATTGCGGAAGATCAATTTTCTGTGGTGATTCAATGTGGCGAAAGCCATGCCAAGGCGTCTTTTGATTTCATCTCGTTGATCACAGGCGTGATGAAGGAGTCCTCCGAGATGTACATAGGTTGTGGTCAAAGGCAGCTGCATCGTCCCATACTCTGTGACAACTGGCAAACTGCCCAAAGCATGCGGTCCAAAGAAAATTTTCTTCTGCTTGCGAGATCCAGGGCCACGAAATGAGAGAAGCACTTCAGTTTTGTTCTTGGACAGGTTCGGTGTCATGCCATGCTCGATGCAGAGCTCTAAGAGTCTGCTGGCAACAATTCCAACCTTCTGGACTACTTCTTCTCCCGTTTGGCTCTGCAGGCAGATGGCCAAGTCATCCATCCAAGTGGGTCCAACAAAATCTGCTGAAGGAAAGGATCCAAAGTCAGGCTGTTCAAAGAGCAAGAGCTGGTTGAACTTGGGAAAGGTGCTGAGAAGATCATTTTGCTTCATAAATTGTTGGAGACGATGCATGACTCGGGCCCATACGTAGCTGAAGACAATATCTGCAAATGGATCACCTGGTCTGGTGCCGTGATACGTTTGTACGACATCTGTTTGGTGTCGCATCCAGAAATGCGTTTGAAGGTGCACCGCTCGGACACTGCGTTGCTCCAAGTCGGGCAATCCTGCTTCTCGAAGCGCATTTGGTTCCTCCATGATCTTCCGGAGCTCCTGCAGCGCGTCCTCCGGCATTTTCAGGGTGTGCATGAGGCGGGCGAGCATTTCATCTGTGAGCGGCCCATCCATGCACAGAGGACGGAGGATGCGATAAAACGCCTCCTTGAGGTCCAGCAGAATCACAGCACATGAGTGCCCATGTTCTTTCGCCTGTCTCATGAAGGCTCGCGTCAAATGCAGCCCGTATGTGACAGGCATGGCTCGCCTGCCTCCAAGCTGTTGGGCCTGTAGAAAGCTTTCGAACACATCTGCCTGGTGTGCACGAAGCGTTCTATGGACTGCTTTGCCGATGTGGCTGGATATCAACAGTGATCTAAATGAGGCACACTGTTTCGGATCTCCTTTGCCCTTGTAGGCTTGCACGAGGAGGCCGCCCTTGTGCATCAATGCCTCATGTCCAAATAGGCAAAGCTTCCACATGGCTGCAAAGGTGGCCTTGGCACATTGTTCCGGAGCGTAATGGCATGTCTCACCAGAAATCCTGTCTGGCCCTGTCGCCTTTCCACAAGCCACTCGCCTGAAGGCCACTTCAAGGTCTACCAGCGTGGGCAGTTCATGCGCTTGTACTTGGAAGGGTGCTGGTGCCATTTCCTGAAGACTTTTGATCCAATCCTGCCTGAGTTCTGAGGACGATTGTCTTTGTCCACCTTCCATGTCAGAGAAGAACTGGATCCACGTCTGGGTAGCCTCATCTGTCGATTTGCATGGGGAGCCATTCTGATTGTGAACCAGCGGGATCGTATGCTTTTTGGCCTTTTTGGGGTTGGTCGGGCCGGTGAAGTCCCGCAACATGTGGAGGATGCTGTGCGCGGCCGTGTGCTCATTGATGGTCTCAAGTCTTTGGGTCATGAGGCGTTGTTTCGCTGACTGCAGTTGTGACCTCAATGACAGTCGCAGCTTTCTGTAGCCAGCCATATGGCGAACCTGCGCAATCCTCAATGTTGTACCATAGTTAAATGATTGACCAACTTGCACTGCCGGTAGTGTACCAGACCAAGCCCTGAAAACTTTGAATAGAGCTTCACGAGCAAGTCCCTTCCGGGTTTGTTTGAGCCTCTTGCGATGTTGTAGAAGCTTCATACGAATGCTCCAGATCGCATCGTCAACGTAGGCCTTTTTGGGTCTTGATTTGGTCTGCTTACTTTCGAGCTGGACTGCCTTTTGGAGCTGTTGTCTCACAGCTAATTCATGGAGTTCGATGTCCGTCTTCCATGGTGGTACTGCGATTTCTGCAAGACGATCACGAGCTCTTTGACGTTGTTCAACACAAGACCATTCAGTGTCTGCAGGCTGTCGTGGGGATCTTTTGTGGGACATAGCGATTTCCCATTGGAGCTCAAGGCCGACAACTTGATGGTCATCTCTTGTTGTTGCAAGGTCGAAGTCCTCGAGTACTTGCGACCACACACATGAGGACAGCCAGGTCGATGGGACTGCAACGTAGTCAATGCAGTGTAATGTCAGACCATCAATGGATGTCCAGGTATGCCTTGTGCCACTGTGAATACAAGTGGTAGAAGGTAAGCACATGCCGAACTTCTCCAGGGATGCTCGGAAGGATGCGGTGTTGGCTGAAGTTTTCAAACCAGTCTGGTATACGACTTGGTTGTCAGCCGCTCCAGGAGCTGCATTAGCATCCATGAGCCAGAAACACGGGGCTTCATCCAGGTACTCGGCCAAAAGATCATTGGTTTGCTGCCACCAGGTTGCACGTTCATCTTGCGGTCGCCCCGAGTGTGGCCCGTGGCCTACAAAAAACCAACAGGTGAAGAGAAGGTTGTCAGCCTTGACCAACATGCGGCGGTGATCACTGAAGACGACCTGGAATTGGTCTTTGGCAAAATATACAGCTTCTCCATCTCGGCTGTTTGCAATGGGCTGCTTCAAATTGATCCACAATTCAACACCTCCATTGTGGTTAGAGTGTCCACCAGTAAGCCGCAAGATGTCATGGGAGGTGGTCATGCATGGGTCTGCACGGCCCTCCTGTATGCCCATGACATTGAGTCCAAATTGTTGCATTTGGGCAAACAAAAAGTGTAGTTTACCGCTGCATCCATCTGGTCTCCTCGAGAGCGACATGACATTTGCAGAAGCCATACTGAGAGTGCACTCAAAGTATTTCAAATTGGCCGTGGGGGTCTCATCCGCGACTGCGGGTTGGTCTTGTACAGGAAGGTCAGGTGGATCAGTGGCCAGCGCTCCATTAACCCATCTCGGGAGACCGCACGATTGGGCAAAGAGCAACCATATGTGGGGAAGGATCTGATTCCACTTTTGCATGTTCAATGGCGGTCGCCTGTGGTGAAAACTTTGGTGGGCTTCTCGTTTCGCCATCAGGTCGACGAACTCATTGTACGGATCACCCGCGTGGCTTTTGACATGGTGTAGTCGAAGATGCCCTGCTGGGAGTCCATGGTCAAGTCCTTGAAACAGTCCACGAAGAAGTCGGAACGAGTGGTCAGCGTCACCTGTGCCAATGAGCCCAAATGCTTGTTTGCCACTTGTTAGGGCATCACAGCAGTACACTGTGGGAGTCATGCTGTCTTGTGACAACCGCCACAATCCTGCCCAAATAAGTGCATCACGTTCAGCAACTTCTGCTCCTATTCGCTGTGCCCCTGTGTAGCTGGCGCCTGCTTCATCATACCTCACTGGGTGTGCACACCACCCGATGGGTTCAATGACTGATGTCTCCTCATCTACGAACTTCTCTCTCAGGACCAACATGGCCCATGTGTCTGGCATGCCACGCTCATCTGCTTGCTGAGGGGCCAGTCGTCTCAGAGACGTTTGTGAAGAGCCATCTGTGTAGATTAGCCATCTGTCATATTGTTGATATTGGCGTGGAATGCAGACTGCCTCTTTGATGAACTCCGGGAGTTCAATGCCTGTGAAGTCCTTCTGCAGAAAGGAGTCTGATGCTTCCCTCAACTCAGTCAAATCTTTGTTGTCAAAACCAGTCAATACTCTGTGCCGTCCGGACTCATCTGTCGTTTCAGCGTTGGGTAGTAGAGGTCCTTCTTCCCAATGCGCTATGTCACGAGACGGCCATGCAGTTCTGACTCTTGGTGATGGCTCAGCAATGGCTTGCTTGGGCATGTTATTGCAGAAACTGATTCGGATGAGTCCGCATGTGAGATGGTCAGTGTTTAAAACAACTGCGCGTGGATATCCCAGGGAGTCCAACAGGCTCATCATCTCAATGTGGTTGAGGCTTGTATGTTGTGTGTGGAGGATGCAGCCCTGCTCATCGCGAACATCTTCATTGCAGAACATGTAGGAAAACGTTCCCTGCTCGAAGCAGTGATCAAGTGGCAGGCACAGAAACTTGTCATGTGGTGTGAATTGAATGGCCCGACAAATGATGCCCCAGCTCCGGAGTTCCTGTTCAATCTCCGGCGTACCAGCAGGCAGAAGAACTTCGATGTACTCTGGTACGACAATATCCTCATGTCCAGACTGAAGCTTCACTCCCCAAGAACGGCCTTCAAAAGTGCTTGCCTTATCATCTTCGAGGAGGTCTGACAGCTGTAGTTTGACAGGGGAAGGCCGGCAGGCATGAGCCACCGCACTGCCTGTTTGGCGCTCTTCCTCTCTGCGTCTGCTGCTGTGGATTTGAAGCAAACTGTGTCCTTCAGTTTGGGGGATCGCCGGCATGACTGGCCATAGATGAATCTCGATGCCTGTGCCACTGCGACCGGGGAACAGAATGCCCATGGGGAGTTGGAATCCTTGAAACCAAACCTGGCACCGTAGGGGAGCAGGTGGTTGTAGGCAAACTCTTTCAAGCGATGTGGCAATCAGAATGTTCTCGGCTCGTACGTGTTCGTGCGTAGTGATGGCGATTTGGCCAACAGGTTGCTGTTGTGCTTGTGTCTCATCTATGATGGTGGCCAAGTTGGTGATCCAAGCCACATGAGGTCGCTGGATAATGATGACATGGGCTGCGATGTCATTATCCAGCGATGGTGGTCTGGGGTCTACCACATAGATCTCGTAATTGGCACTGCGGTCTCTGACATCCTGCCATCTGTTTAGGATGTGGGTTTCCCATTGCTGGTAGTCCTCGTAGAGCTGTAGTCTTCGAGGTAGATCGCAGTGTGGCCATTGCCAAGTGTGATCAACGAACCATGTAAGTATAGTACATGACCGTTCTTCATCCTCCCAGGCGAAAGCCTCCTGATCCCAATGAGCCCATAGATCTGCTTGGAACTCTGGAAGTGTACGTAGATCTGGCTGTCGCGGGTCAAATGCCGGAGCATTGGGATTCAATTGAGAGTTTCCACAGCTCTGCATTGTAGAACTCGCTTGGGGTGCCGCTTGCATCAGCTGTCTGGGACTATCTGATGGTGTTTTCCTCGTAATCTGTATGTGCTTCTGCATGAGGGAGGACACATCATTCTCTGTGGTCACCTGCTGCATGCTTGAGATGGTGACGACAATGCTTTCTCCATCTTGCAGTTGGACAAGATCCAAGGGCCCTAGATGTACGTCTCCAACTTGCAGTCGACACCTCCTAGTGTTGCACCATCGTGCAATGCCAAGATCTTCTAAGATGACATCTTGACTCACATAGTTCGGCTGTAGAGCTGCCAAATGCCAGACGCGTCTGTGGACTGCGTGGTCGAAGAGAGCGGTGAGGAGGACTGGATGTTCTGCTCCTTGTCCTTGGACCAGGATGAGATGTCCCACATGTTGACTGTCTTCTGCTTCTGGTGGTGATGGGTGCACAAAAGCAACTCTGGCAGGTCGATTTGGGTCCATTGCATCCACCCAAAGATTGCATAGTTCTTCAAACCAGAAACGATGTGCTGCATCAAGGCGCAAAATGCGCGATTCAAAACTCTTTGTGTAGCGTTGGTGATGAAGAAACCAAGTCGTCCAATAAAGTACCGGACCTTCATCATCAAATTCAACTGCAGCACACTCGCGGAACTTCATTTTGGCTTGGGGCATCCATGAATGGTGCTGTTCTTGAACAATTCGCCTTGAGTTGTGATGGCGACCAGTACCAGGCCCCTGTCTGCCCGCTAGGCTTGGAAAGGTGGCACTGTGGCTCATGAGCAATTTTGAATCATCTGTCAATGTTGGAGACCTTTGCATGAACGATGACACATCAGTCGACCCAACAGCACCGCGGGGATCAGGTCTGCTGGGTCCAGCAGGGACTTCGACCCGTGAGGACGTTGCTGGGGCGCATGCTCTTGTTGGTGGATCTGCCGTGACGTCTACACGCAAATATGTGCCATGCTGCAATTCACGTGGAAAGAGGTCATCATCACTCCACAAGTCATTGTTGAAATGGAAGACGCATGAATCAGGACTGTCTTCACAGGGTGCCTGTAGGTGCAGCTGCATGATCAAGGAAGGGCGGCTCAGGAATCTTGGCAACCTCTTTGCAATCCTCTGATGTGCAGCATCCAGACCCGCAGTGTGGTAGGTGAGGTCAATGAGGACCAGTTTGTCTGCTGACCCACCTGGTATGTCTCCAACTAACTGCAGAATGATTGCTTCTTCAGCTTCATGTTGATCAATCAGTGGAGCTTGTACATAGTGGAAGCCAACTGCCCGGTCTCTGTGAATGCCCAGGGAGTGCAGGGTGTCAAAGAGAATCATGTTGTACGATCTCCATCTGACAAAGCAATGGTGCCCAGGTTGTTGTCCGGGTTGTCCAAGTCTGAAAACTTGTAGGCCTTGTAGGTCTTCCTCGTCAAAACTTGAAGTCGAGACTCGTGGGCTTTCTTCTTCTCCTCCTTCGTCTGGCGCTGGTTGCGAGAGACCAGGAGACGGTATTGCGATCTCCGTGCTCGGATCACGTTGCGTCGACGATGTCGCGCGCGAGCCGGTGAGGTCATGGAAGACGGCGACAAAGGAGTAACCATTCATTGTCCAATGCACTGGAGTCGATGTGGATGGTATTGCAGTACCTCCATGAAAGATGTCGCATGCATGGGTTTGGAGCAGATCGGCTGCATCTGCCCCCTCAAGGATGCCAATCCCACTGAGGTGTCGTGCATAGGAAGCAGCTCCAATATAATAGCGATCATCTCCAGGAAGGTATACTGTGGTAACTCCTCCTCGAAGTGCATGTGCTCCATCTTGTTGGCCTTGGATCAGCATCACATCAGCCTGTGTCGGTTCATTCGGGTTTTGATCTCGGACACGAGGGAATACCACAGCAATAGTCAGGAGATCATCATCATGAATTTGATCTCGCCAAGCTGCAAGTAGACCCTGATGCCATGACTCTGGATCATGCGTGAGCTTGACAGCTCTTGGCGTACGGCATTTGGGCTGATGCAAGTGGTGGATGTACCATGTTCTCAATCGATATTGCTGTTCTGCTGGAAGTCGTAAAAGTTCGTCTCTCCACAGAGTCTGCAAATGATGTATGTACGCCGGCAGGTCATCAGGGAGGATCCTGTCCAGGAAGTGTCTGTGACTTGAGCTGCCAGCGGAAGATCTTGGGGCTTGGTGACGGCCTGCTTCAGGTGGTTGCTCTGGCAGGGGTCGTTTCGGCCATTTGTAGAAGATAGGCGCCAAATGCTCGTTTTCGAGGGAGTGGGTGCGAGGCAGGAACTCCTCCAGCTCTACTTTCCCTTTCAAGCTGTCCTCATAGTCCTCGAATCTGACTGAGTGGCAATTCTTTTTCTTTCCAACACTTGGTGGCAGCACCAGAGTATCAACACGTACTGCACAGGGGATTCCCAATTCCCATGCCAGGTCTGTTGCTTTCTCTACCGCGTTCCAAGGGGAAGTGAAATAAGGCTCATCCAAAATTGAGTGTCCCCAGTGCAATAATGCCGCATCAGGGGAGCACGTCACCTGTGGCCATTGATGATCATACTCGTCGGTCATGAAGCATCGGCCTTGTGAAAAGGCTGCATAGCCTTGGAGCCAGGAGGAGCATCTTCTTCCTCTCTGGTCCTGGGACGCTTGGACTTGGGCTCGAGCTTGTCGGCAGACTCGGAGAGGGATGAGAGACTCGTGACAACCTGATTCAATCCCTCTTGAATTCGTTGCGCGTTCTCGTCTCTTGGAAGCTCCTCCTCTTCTGGCAAGTCTGTCTCGTTCTCTTCCATGTCGTCGTCCGAGATCTCCAGAGTCTCGTCCTCCTTGCCAATAGCATCTGCACGCTTCTTGGCCAAGTCGACTCTTTTCTGCGCTTTCTTCAAATGCAGTGTAGCTGCTTGCATTTGATGTTGGAAGGCTGTCTCCGACGCTTGAAATTGCGCCGTGTACTCCTTCCACTTGGTCACAGATGCCTGGAGAAAGACACGCCACTGCGACCATAACTGCATGCGCGAGTTTTCCACCTCCATGAGTGCTTCTTTGGCTTTTCCATGTGCTTTGACCGCAGCCACAAGGTTGCTGGTGCTTTCCTTGTCGTCTTTCTTGCGTTCGGTGGCAACCAAGGATTGGAACTCCGGAGACAAGTGCTCCTCTTTCTTGGCTGCCTTCATGATCTTGTTCAGCTTGGTCTGCGCACTCGTCTCTGCTTTGACGTCCTCCACGTCTAGGGTATTCATAGAAGCCTGCTGTGGAACAGTCTGCATCACCTGTTGATCCAACTGAGGCGGCATGAAGGGCATCATGTTCATATGGGGCAATTGCTGTGGCATCTGTTGTGGCATCCATGGTGCATGACATTGTGCAGGTACCGGCGCCAGCATTGGAGGGGGCGGCGGCGGCGGTGAAGCAACTTGCATCTGTTGTGCACCCTTGCCCTGCCCTTTGTCTGTGACATAGGTCGTGGACCATGGACCACCTCCCCATGAACTCGATTGACCATAGGGTGCTTGTTGCTCCCATTGGTGATTCTTCTTTCGCGATCTTGGTCTTCTTTGTTTTTGGCTCTTCTCTCTTTGTTTCTTGTTCGGCTGTGCCCATGTAGAACTGCTCTGGTTGGCTGTAGGAACAGCGCATTCTTCCCAAGAGCTTCCACATAGGTCGCAGTACCACGCATTGGGCGATCTCATTTTTCGGCACGTGCCACAAAGCCATCCTGTCGCCGTAGAGGAGGTCATTGCGCTCGCAATCCGGCGCAGGAAAGACTTGTCGCCTGAGTGGTGATTTTGCAAGGTTCTGTAGACCACTCCCAACTGCTTCGTGTTGAGAAGCGACTGTCCAGTTCTGTGCAAAACCAGGCACGTCGGGCCTGTGCGCGCCTTCTGCGCGATGCTCTCCTCTGTGTGGTACTGGCCGTCGCCGATCACAAAGAGGTTCACCAAGAGGTACACCAGGACAAAGAGGTGCGCCAGAACAAAGAACATGCACCACGCGGTCCACCCAGCCGAACAGGTAGAGGATCACCTGAATCCGGAGGTAGAAGAACCGAAACACCACCTAGCCGAACAGGTAGAAGGCCACCGTGTCCGCCAGGTAGAGGTGCAAGCGCGAGTGCCGTTTGCAAAGGCTCCAAATGAGCCCGCGGGAACCGGCACAGATGTCCCGCTAAGGCTGAGAGTGCGAAAGGAAACCGAGTGGGTCCTTAAGCCAATGCCTTGTATGTATATATATAAATATGATTAATTATTGATGTATACGGTATATACATCTATGGACACACTCCCCGGATCACTTAACATGGAACCTGCATCTTCTTAACAGATCATCTTCCGGATCTTGAGGTCGATAAATGTACCAATGGACCCACAGGTTTCTGACCATTTTGAGCATGAAACCCTTCATTGTTCGCCATCATTTTTTGACCTCCCAGATGTGCGATTTTTTGGCAAACAACATGTGCCGTGGTCATCTTTCAGATTGATGTTGGAGGTATTGCAAGCCCTCAAACAGTCTCCCATGAAGGATCAACTGCAAATAAAGGCCACTTGCCGCGACAATGCCGCCACAATTTCATGGCTAATGTAACCACATTTCTGAGCTGATGAAATGATTTTCCCATGAAACTGGCGAAACAAGTTCCATGAACCAATCTTTCCTCATTTGGTTTTCCTACTCATATTTACCGAATCCTTTACCCGTTGCTCATAAAATCACATGCCCCACATCCGCAGTTGTGTTGATGAAATCCTTTGCTCGGGTCGACTGGGAACTGCCCTAAGATAGATGTGCTAGTCGTTTTTCACCGACATCTCAGGGCCTCCCGCTTTTGAAAGGCACAGTGCTGTGGGGCGCACCACCTAGTAGCCTCAGCACGCCGATAAAATTGGCCCAAAATTGCGAAACAAATTCATATAAATTCATCCATGTTCACCTTTCAAATCATTGATTGCTGATCATTTTTTGGGAAAAACATGGCTTAACATGTGAAGATTAACATATATTAACCACCATTGCTGATCATCCCCAAGAAACTTTGGGCTGCGTGGCTGCCACAGGGAGTTGGTTCCCATGGAGCATGACGAATTTCCATCGAAAAATGACGAGTTCAATGGGAAAACCATAGGAAAACCATAGGAAAACCATTTCCCATGGCTATGTTAAATAACCAGAGGGTAATTAAAAATATTCATACACTCCTTTTTGTAACTGCTTGGACAAATTCCCATTTACCTGGCTGAATTGTAATTATTCACGAAGATGAAAATTCCCCTAATATCTACAGAATCTAAAGCAGCATTCCAGAATTCCGTCACGACGTGAGGTCATGATCAATGTCATCCAAATATATCCCAATAAAATCATCCAATCCACTAGGGTGGCAATTACAACCCATGATTATCTCGACTTTATCCCATTAATAACTACATACCATCCAATTACTCAGAGATTTATGGCGACTGAAATCATATTGGATGATACATTATAAAAAATTATGGTAATTGATCCACTTGATGATGGATTTTAGTAATTAACTTTACTGTGCAAATTATAGCACATAAAGTTTTTATAATGAAACCCATCATATAATCATAGATCATCCAACTACTCAATCCAATTTATCCGTCATTTTCTCTTCTACAAATTATCCATAGATTATCCATGAATTATCCATAGATTATCCATAAATTATCCATAGATTATCCATAAATTATCCATAAACTATCCATGAATTATCCATAAATTATCCATAAATTATCCATAAATTATCCATAAATTATTCATAAATCCATAGATTGTGTTTTACAAAGCCATCCAGTTTGGTGTTGGGTCGTTGGGATTCCCGCCATTGGTTGTTTCCTGATCTCATGGTCAGCACCCTCCTTGCAGATCTGATCCGTTCATTTTATCGTTGGGGAGAACTGGCGGGGTATCAGTACTAACTTAATGGGGGTCACAAATGACACCAAGGTGATTAAACAAATTGGATACATGAGATATAATATAATATATATGTATGTATACAACTAGACTAAATAGCATAATATAATATGATATAATATAATATTTTATCATAAATTGTTATACAATACATTATAATTAATTTTAAAAAATATCATGGGGATATATCGGTATACAACAAAAACACCAACAATATGATTTTGGATGTGTCTGAACAATAGAATAGCCATCCAAAATGACTACGATAGCTAAGTGGACTTATAACTTGGTGAACTCTGGGGGAATATTATTACCCTCCGATAATCAACCATGGCTTGCCTTGAAAATCCAGCATTTCTGGTTGGTGGTTGACCTACCCCTCTGAAAAATATGAGTTCGTCAGTTGGGATTATTATCCCCAATATGATGGGAAAGTCATAAAATTCCATGGTTCCAGTCACCACCAACCAGATTTAGTTCGATGATTTTCCCCATTTAGTTCGATGATGTTCCTGGTAGCTCAGCTACAAGGCTACAAGCCTTCATTTCCACGGGATTTCCCAACCACCTTTGACGCCTTTTCAGGGTCTCCTTGAGGACACAGGAAAGCCCAAAGTCGGTGACCTCGATAAAACAGCGATTCATGGGGCCGGGCCTGGACGTCAAGCCCTTGCTTTGGAGGGAAACCCCCAAATTGGATGGTTGAAAACCATCATTTTCCCTATGAAAATTGATGAAATTTGCAGGTAAATCATGGTATATCCAATTCTAAAGACACACAAAAATATCGGTGTTTCCGGTTTTGGGGACAAAAACTATCTTGACCCATTCTACAAAACAAAATGTGTCAATGCGATTGGTCCTATCGCAAAGCTATCAAACTGAAAACAGATTCTATTGTGTCCAGTCCATAACCAACCTTATGTATATATATATGTACTGTATATATATATATATGTACTGTATATATATATATATGTACTGTATATCTATCTATCTATCTGTCTGTCTATCTATCTATCGATCTATCTATCTATCTATCTATCTAACTATCTATCTATCTATCTATCTATCTATCTATCTATCTCTCTGTCTATCTATCTAGCTATCTATCTATCGATCTATCTATCTATCTATTTATCTCTCTCTATCTATCTATCTATTTATCTATCTATTTATCTATCTATTTATCTATCTATTTATCTATCTATTTATCTATCGATCTATCCATCTATCCATCTATCCATCTATCCATCTATCCAACTATCCATCTATCCATCTATCCATCTATCCATCTATCCATCTATCCATCTATCCATCTATCCATCTATCCATCTATCCATCTATCTATCTATCTATTTATCTATCACAGACATCTCACAAAAAACGGTGTTTTTTTGGCCGGGCAGGACACCATTGGAGCCCATGAAACAGCGAAAAAGTCAACCGCTTCGGGCCCCTAGGGCCCTACCTAAGGCCCCCGACTTTCACCTGGATGCTGTCTGGGTCCTGGTTCAGGATGTGGTAAAGCATGGTACCCTCTGGTTATGACTAACATAGCCATAGAAAATCACCATTTTTAATAGGTAAACCATCTATAAATGGGCTATTTTCCATGGCTATGTTAAATCTAAAGAGGTAAACCCACGGTAACGGGGATTGTTTTTCACCCATTCTTGGTCAACTTGTGGTTCATCATTGGGTTTCCAATAGATGAAAAGCGCGTCCAAGGCCACAGGTACGTTTTGGGAGACACTTTTTTGGGTAAAGAAAGGAGTATCATGACACATTTCCCCTAGATTGTGGATATGATTTGCCTACAGGTTGGAGCACCCCTGTTCAACGTTTGCGTTTT
This sequence comes from Cladocopium goreaui, assembly GCA_947184155.2. Classification (NCBI taxonomy): domain Eukaryota; class Dinophyceae; order Suessiales; family Symbiodiniaceae; genus Cladocopium; species Cladocopium goreaui. Next base: position 1,204,868 of record CAMXCT020002557.1, read on the forward strand.
CACAACACTTGCCAAGAGCTGGCTACACAGTCATGGCATGTCATGATTTTAAATGTAAGTGTGTCTGACGGCTGACTATGGGTGACCCTTTATGAGTCAACCAGTGGGACAAGGACTGAGTTCCCATCTGTCCTTTCGCGCCAATCCCAGTAAGGGGTTTGATTCACAACTTAACTGACCAAACACTATTTTTAACAGCTTTGCTCTCAACTTATCTGGTTATCTGTTGTAATCTCAACAATAGCTTTGGTTCCAACCAATAAATCGCTGATGACCCATCAAACATCATAATTTTCGCTTATTCCCTGCAACTCATCCTGCATCTCACGGGACGGCGATGGGTTCGACTAAAGGTCCATTGAAGGTTTATGATTGAAACAAAAACCAACAAACATAGCTGGGATTTCTGGGGGAATCATCTTGTACCCACGACTGAGGGGCTAGGATATGTTCATGTTTTATATGTTTTCCACTTTTCCACTGCTGTGAGCACTGGCTTTGCCCAGTTTAGAGTCTTTCAGTCATTTCTTAGTCATGGGGCCAATCACTGTCGATTTTCACGAATTCGAATACAGGTTGCCCTCCGGTGTCATCAAACATGGCTATATGTTCGATGACTTTTGCAAACATAAACCTCCATTTATTTTTGGGATTTCCCATTGCCAAAAGTACCGTAGGGTGACCACGGCAAGGTGTGCTTTCTTCGTCCTCTCCAAGCTGGCTCACCAGGATGTTTCGGCAAGAGAGATCTGCATGCACCTCGGACTTTCCAAAAACAGGGGTTCTGTGTCACTCGTCAATCCGAACACTTCGGGGTTTCGTTCATCGGCAAACTTTGAGCCAACATTGAGCCAAGTTCAACCGTCACACTTGGCGATTTAATCATTTCATATGGTGTATGTACTGTCTGGTAAACATACAAAAAGCTATTGAAAATGGCCGTTGAAATAGTGAGTTTTTCCATTAGAAATGGTGGATCTTTCCATAGTTATGTAAACGTTTACCAGAAGGTAGAATAAATATTGGCTACGTGTAGCACCCGTCAGCATCTCATCTTTTGGGGTCTCTGCCAGTATCCCCGTCAGCATCAGTCGGGCTTGGATTTGCTCCGGAGTTCCGGTGGATTTTCCATCAAATCACAAACGCCGAGTTACGCGTTTCGCCAGAGATATCCACAGTTTTTAAGGGGCGGATTCCTCCAAATAGTCAGCAGCATGAACATCCCAAGAAGATCCACGTGCCGCAAATCTCAGGCCCCAAACCACTCGTGCAATCTGAAGGCCCTTCATTCCCAGGGAGATCTGGCGAACAAAAGCTGGGCCACTGGGGTCATAAAGGCAGGCGAATGGTGAAAATGGAAATCCACGGGGCCCGGCATATAGCAAACATCACTTGCAGGGCCGGCATTCACTAATTTTCTCACCCGAGTGGGGATGAATTTCCAGTTCATCTGGCGGAAAGATATGGTATTTCTTCGATGAAAACTGCATGGTACTCACAAGAAAAGCAACAGAGAAGAGCAACAGAGAAGAGCAACAGAACATCATAAGACCTTTATTCAAAGTAGCTTGGTGGTTGAAACGCGTCACTTTGGGACCATTCCAACTCTTTGGAAGGAAACATCTTGAAAATGTGAATGACATAATCAAACTACTTAAGCGGTTGTATTGCTGCTAGTACCACAGTTTCTAGCTATCGTTGTGGTCAACCACAGATTTTCGGGAAATTAACTGTGACCACCAAAAACAAGAAAAAACAGTTTCAGGGAACATGTTTTTACCAATCCGAACAATCATTTATGGCGCTTGTAAGGTCACCCGACCAGAAAACACATGGAGAACGCTGTAGCACTGCGCCTGCGTCGCAGCTCGTAGCCCATGAGCTGGTGAATAGTGTGACTTGGCATCTGTCACCACCGACTGCGCCGACGCAGAACGTGTCAGCTCACATCGGCAGATGGGGTATGGCACAACGGCGTCAACAAAATGTCAACATCTGGAAAAAATGCAGGGAACCACGACGTGCATCCAATTTTGGGGAATCATGTTGACGTATGTTTACTCACATTCAACAGGGTGCGTGTGGTTGAGTGACTCCACGAGCATGGAGTCACAAAGTACGATTTTTCTTGCTTTTTGGCATGTTGTTGGCCTACGTAAAGGGGTTTCCTGAAACATTTCCCATCATCCAATTTTGGGATACAAGGGGTTATGAACCGTCCTTACAGGAATCTTGGCCATCAACAAGAGGGTTGAACCATCAAACAAACTGGGATAGAATCCTGAAAGCTGGTTCTGGCAATGACTCTGCAAACTGTCCAACATCTATGATCCTACAATTTTTTGATCGACACCTAGGTGCAGGTCTTCATGTGAGGAACCAGCATGGGATACTCTTGGAAGATTGAACACTAAAGATGTACAGTAGGTCTTTTACATTCAACAAGATTTCTTTTCAAAACATGCATTTGTCCGACAGCTGCTTGAACAACTGCCTGCCTTCAAACATCCAAACGCAGCACGCTCCTTGCGCGGCCAGAGGAATAGTATCCACCAATTTCTGGCAAATCTAAGAGGGACAATGCATGTCAAAACCATTGGATAGTGGGGTACCCTCTGGTAAACTAACATAGCTATGGAAAATTGCCATTTATAGTAAGTTTTCCCATTAAAAATGGTGATTTTCCATGGTTATGTAAACGTTTACCAGAGGGTACCCAACATTTGGACAAACCAAAACCTTGCAAAGCCCATTTTTCCAATCCTTCCTATCCCTAATTAGCCAACCTGATATCCCAAAGTAGGGAGACTCCATGACCCCTTAGAATATCAGGGGTCACCCCTCAAGTTTCCATGACCTCTCACCGCGGACCTCCAAAGAGGTTCTGGGCTTCCAGAAATGTGCCGGATTCGCATTGATCTGAGTAAATTATAATATTTCACAAACTGGTTGGTGGTTTTAACCATCTTGAAAAATATGAAAGTCAATGGGAAGGATTATATATCCCATATATTATGGAAAATAAAAGATGTTCGAAACCACCAGCCAGCAAACCTTAAACAAGGCTATTTGGGGGTCATTTCCCTTACTAACCATGATTCCAGTGAGGACAGCGAGGTCGTGATGAAATTTACCCAGATTGATGTTATTGCAACTTTTAATGTCATTTAGCCCGAAGATGATGTCCTGAAAGCAAGTTTTAGGCTTTCCCTATAAATTTCTCAAGGAATGTCATGGTTGACCTTTTTTGCTCAGGATCATCCCATAAGTATTCTATGTTCATCCTTTTCAAGAACCACATGCCACTGCAACCCCTTTCCACGCTACCCACCATCGGCAGTCCTGAACCAGAACCAGATCTCTGCCTGCAGGCTGGGGAAAACCATGGTTTCTTCCCACCAAATCTCCAAAATAGAAGGTAAATGAAGGTCACACCAATAAAACCTGCATAAACCTGCAACATCTGGGGCCACACAAAAAGCGGCTGCATGGAATGGCGAAGTTTCGGGTCCCAAGAATGCTTACACCCCGTCTCTTTAATCATTTCAATCCATCCCCTATGGTACAATCAAGTTGGGATCAGGAATTACCAGGTAGTATGGAAATCAACGTATGAATGAAAGATGAATAAATCATCATCCCAGTTATATCATTGTATATCAATATTGCGTTTCATTCTTTTTTTGTTCCCATGTTCTCTGGCTCACCTTGGAAATTCAACTTGAAATCGCCAACCAGAAATTCCACGTCATTAAAAACCATCCAGCACAAGAGAAACCATGGTTAAACTATAGCAACCCCCAAAACAACCAAAATGTAACATCAATCCATAGATTCATATATATATATATTCAATCCATAGATTCCTAGATATATATATATATACATATACACATATATACACATATATAATATGATAACATTAACATGTCATGCATCTTTTGCATGTTGCTATAGACTATTCTTTACCGACTTAAGTGATCGGAACCTCCATCCACCCGTGCAGCCGAGCAAGCCGAGCCTTGCTCGGCTGCGCCCCAGACTTTTGGAATGTGTTCTGCAGCGTCAGGAACCAAGACGCAGCGCGACAGAACCTGGCCGCAAGGCCAGGGCTCGAGGGTTGGGAGGTGTCTGGGAAGAAGTGGAATATCACCAGCTAGTGTCACCGAACACCATCTGGAAAAAACCGATCATCCTCCCAAATATGGGAGCTGAACCCATATTTAAGGGAATTTCCGGAAAACAATACCAGGGAAATACCACCAAAATGATACTTGATGGATCTTGATGGTTCATCCTACTTACTAAGTGGGTTATAACCTCAGTTATAAGTGAATTAACCCTACTTATCCCACCTATAACTATAGGGATATAACTGATATAACCCACTTGCTAAGTGGGATGATCCACCAAGTATGGCCAAAACAAAAAGAAGAACTGTGCAAATCGTGGCTTCAACTCTGATGCTCGGGTGCTCGGCAACGATTTGCCAACAGAGGTGACAGATATTTTGGAGAAAACAAAGCTGCTCCACTGGGAACGAACTATCTTTATGCTAATATTTGCACTAATAAAATAAGGTTCAGTATTACTATTCTGACTATCTGACTAGATATATCAAATATACTACTATGCTCAACTATTTCTGGGATGGATTTTGCCTTCAAGTGGGGCGATGAAGGAACTACTGGTTGGTGGTTGACCTACCCTTCTGAAAAATCAGAGTTCGTACCTTATTCCCAACATATGGAAAGTCATAAAAATCATGTTCCAAACCACCAACCAGACTATGACAGTTTCTGGGACTCAATCGAAATAGTTCGAATCGGAATATCGTGCGATGAATCCCAAGAGCCAGCCTCTCTGGCGATCAAACTTCATTTGATATACCCTCTGGTAAACATACAACAAACGATTGAAAATGGCCATAGAAATAGTGGTTTCTTCCATTAATAATTGTGATTTTCCATAGTTATGTTAGTTTACCAGAGGGTAGTCAATGGATCTCATCATCTCAAGCAGAATGGGAACGACAAATCAGGTTCACACCCGATTATTGATCCACAGCACAATAAAGTCAACCCACTGCCCGGACAAAAGATTTAAACCTCCTCAATAAAGTTGGTCGAGCGACTTCTTTATGTTCTTTTTGTGATCCTTTAGTTCGTTCTACTGAGAAGTTTCTAGACTAAACCTTCCAGATATTCTCAATCTGAATCTCAAAACCCCTCAAGATCTGAACGCACCGATTCCTTTATTAATCCCTCATTGGAAAATGCAAGAAAAACAACCTCGCAAAGACGGTAGCCCTTGAACCACCTAACTGCAATAAAGAGCCATGATTACACTTTTAATGTGGGGATTGGGGGCGAATATACGTAGCTTTCTAAATCATCTTATATATATATATAAATCCCTTTGCTATCCCAACCCTCTTCGACAAGCTTTCCATGACACTAATGTATTCGTTTTCCATAAGGCCATTTGTTCGGGCAATACTAAAAGCTTCCCAATGTGACAATTATGGATTGGTAGGCAATATTTTCGGCACTGCAAAATGTCTGGAGCCCCCTAAAATATGTTTGGCTCTATTTCTATTTGGATGCGGAATGCGGAATGATACGGAATGAATAAGAGCACCAACCAAGGATAGATTTCCCACGTATCAACCAGCATTTTTCTGCTGCACAACTGCGCAACGCGGCCTGCAGTTCAATGGTGCATTCTGGTTTTCCCTTGGCGTAGCGGATCACGACCTCAGAATTCCCATGGACGAGTTGTGGGGAATATCACACTTAAACCAATGGGAAGCAAAAGGCCAACCCCTTTGCGTTTGCCAGAAACCTTGTTTTAATGATGGATAATAAAGCTGGAGGGATAGGTTTCCAAAGGTATGAGGAAAAATATTGGGATTTGACTTCAATTGTATGTAGCTAATGTGTTGAACAGTGGAGTTTTGAATCAACATGAACCAAGCAGATGATCTGGATCTGTCTCAAAAAGGTGCATACCAGCAAACCTTCTCAATTGCCATCGAAAAGTCAAGAATATGATGTGGAATCTGCGGATTTGGCAAAAACCTTCAGGAAGGCGAAGTTTCACACGCATAGTTGTGAACTCTTCCAGGGCTTCCCATGTCGATGTTTCTTTCACGAGAAAGCATCCCCCAAAAAATGTCGTAGTTCATCCCTCTCAGGCTCTGTCAATGTCGCGGTCAGCCTGGTTTGACGGCAGACATTCGATGGCTTGAAACTGAGATGGCTCATATCCCCAATCCGAACTATCACCTGACTTTCGTAGGCTGGTCCTATCAGCAAAATCTCTCTACTCCAGGATTCCTGCTTTTGTTTTCCGGGGCATGGGGGGGGGGGGCCAAAGTCATCAATAGACAGGGCCATGCCTCATTGCCATCATTCAGCGCGCTGCCTTTCAAAATGCCTCGATTCACCTCAATTGGGACATGCTTCCGCTGAAAGAACATCAAACCTGCATGGAACACATGAAATTCAATGATTTGTTGACTCAGCCACCTGACCTCTTTGATGTATCTGTCTCACCTTGTTTACCCCCTTCCTGTTCCACCCATTTTCTTGGATGACTTCTGTATCTTCTGTGGAGGTCAAACACGTCCAAAGCACCCATTTTTCTTGAGCGCTGCACGTGCTTGAAGCGGCCCTTGCCAATTTCTTCGCCAATGTTCAAGGCTTCCAGGGGTAAAGGCCTGGATCATGCCACGTAGCAATTGGGCAAGAACCCTCAGGAAGCCCCTGATTCCTGGGGTCATCCCAGATATAAGGATGTAAGAAGCGAAAAAAAACCACCAGTTACTAAGCAGCTATAGGATTCGTGGGGTGATCCTCAAATCAAGCAACTTTAAGCCTTCACCAAACTTGTCCCACATCGCAACAACGTTCCGAGGCACGGCAGTCCCGGCAGAGGAGGAAACTCACGCGCAGGTGGCACCTTAGGCCGCATCTTTGGGGGGTTCGACCACGATTGCTCCCATCCCCCGAGCTGAAACAACCCCAAAATGCTCGAAGTTATATGGACATTCGCTACATTCACCATGGTGTCTAGGAGCTGTTTCATAGGGGGACAGGATTAGTAAAGAGTGACGATAAAGGCCATGGTAGCTATAGCCCAGCTGGAACCAAAAGCCTTTGGAATCCAACCATCGCCCAGTTGATGATTTTTACGTGTAAAACACATTAAGATGTTCCATATGTAGCTATCACAAAATACGAAAGGTTATGACCTCAATTTATTGATATTTCAAACTGATATTTGCTGAAGATGGTCCAAAAGGAAACATCCAGATTCCCAAGTTCCGGCGCATTTTGATGGGAAACTCGAAAAATTCTGTCAAGAAATGATCCCATCCTCCCGATATCATTCATTTCGAAACCGCTGGCTGTATTGGATCTATCATGACCTATCCATTTCTAGGGTCATTTGTGGCGAATTTGCCCAGGGGGAATGATGGTTAGACAGCCATTTCTCCTCCCATCTCGGCGCTGAACGCTCCAGGTGAAACGATCAACGTTCACCATGCCGTGTTCACAATGAAAAACATGAGGACTCCCCAAGGATCAACTTTCATTGGTGAAGCCAAAAATTACCATAAAATCCCATAGGAAAACATTTAAAAGGACCCAAGGATCAAGCTTCATGTCTGGCGATGTGGTTTTCAACCAAACAAAATCACCCAATTCCTGATGACTCGATCAGAAGTTACAGTTTTTTTCATGTTTTTTTCTGGGCACCCCTGATTTCTGGTCACGTGAAAATCACCTGAAATCCCCACGTGTTGGACATGACTGGTGATTAATGATGGTTAATGATGGGAAATTTTTAACATCCAATTATTACTGGTTCGTGGTGCAATGTGCCCATCTTGAAAAATGATGGAGTGAAAGTCAATGGGAAGGATGACATCCCAAATATTATGGAAAATAAAATTCATGTTCCAAACCACCAACCAGAACCACCAACCAGACGACATCTAATTTCACCCAATCTTTTTCCCTGCGTCACCCCAAAAAATCGCTTGAGTCAACATGGGATTCAGAGACGATGTCATAATTGCCGCAAGAAACCCTGGGGGAAAAAACATGGAAACAAAAAAACATAATCCACTGAGAATCCCAGAATCCCTTCCTGGTTGGTGGTTGACCCACCCCTCTGAAAAATATTAGTCAGTTGGGATGATTATTCCAAATATATGGAAAACAAACAAATGTTCCAAACCACCAACCAGCTTCAAATTCCAAGTTTCCCGGAAAATCTCAATGGATTGGTTTAGGGACAAAAAATCACTGGAACCCCCATCCTATTTGATGGGGAAAACCAGGGTTTCCGGTTTCGATGTCAAGATACACCGGGTCGGCGTGCTGCCGTCGCTGGGCCTGCCTGCGGTAACCACATGGGTGATATGAAAAACCATCAACAGTAGGGATTCGTGACGGATTTAAGCTATAAACAAATGAATATATATATATATGAATATATGTGTGAAATGGTGAATGTCATGGGTATCGGCAGAAAAAAAGATGTAGCTTACTTGGGTGTGCAGTTGGGGTGAAACTGCAATATCTGCCATGGTGGGACTGTTTGGGGATTGTTTTGAAAAAATCTAGGTCATCATACATAAACCGCAGCTAACCTAGTTATCAACCAACATATAGTAGCTGTCCAAAGGAGGGCCCACTTTAGTACCAGAACTATCACCATACACCGGGATATGGGGCCACTATACCTACCGGTGTCGTATCGTGAAATATATCCAAGTAAGACCGCAACTGTGCCAAAGATTGACACCAAAAAAGCAAGTACCCAAGATACAGCATTTTTTCCCAGCGTTTCACCAGAAAACATGAACATTTGGACGGGATTCTTTTTGTTATTGGATAGTTTTGGACGCTTGGCTCAGGGATTCGTCACAAGCACCCTGGCTCAGGATTTTTTGAGAACAAAATCCGACACCCAGACAGACTTGATACCTCGGTATGGAGCAAAAAGTTAGACATGAAAATTAACAACAAATGGGGGTTTCCATAAATGGGGGTACCCCAAAATGGTTGGTTTATAAGGGAAAATCCAATGAAAGTGGATGATTTAGGGGTACCCCCATTTATGGAAACCATCAAATGAGCTTTAAACAATGCACAATTTGGACTTAACAAGGGAACTTTCTGACTAAAGAAACTGGATTGTACCAACCAGGAATGGGATCTATGTTAAACATCTATCTTAGGCAAACAGAGTGAATTCAATCAACTGGGATATGGTGTAAAGGAAAAAATGGGCATGGCAGGGCTATGATTCTCAAAACTGCTGTTAAACTTGGGGCGCAGCCAATAAACAAATAAAGTGCGTGAGTTTGCAAGAGACGAGATATGAACACAATTTGAACAAGCGGGGGGACACAGCAAACAAACATGGCTAACCTTCGGAAGAGATGCTGGTGAAACAGGTACCGGAAGCCCTTTGGATGATTCAGCCTAGTAAACATTCCAAACATGAAACCAACAAACCATGTGGAATTACTCATCTCATTGGTGGTATACCTACCCCTCTGAAAAATATGAGATCGTCAGATTGGATCATCATCCCGACTATTGGGGAAAATAAAATTCATGTTCCAAACCACCAACCAGTCATGTAGTTTCAGGTGCTGAAAACCGTGCGCCACACTGATAGAAAATCGTCGAAGGATCGGTGGGCAAAACTTTTACCACCTTCTTGTTCTCGACGGTGCCATTGCACATGGGATCACATGGGTTCAACAGGGTACCTGAAAATCAAATTGCTAATCATCATCATTTCACCTGTGAAGATACATTGAATTGCCAAACAGTGGTGGTAGTATGGTAGACCCCATTTTTGAAACAGACCCGTATTCTTCCTTCCGGCCGTTGAAAGCTGTCTGTGATAAAAACCCCGGCGGTTTGATTTCCGTGGGCTTCCAACTGCCAAAAAACATCCCAAAAATCCTAGAGCCGCTTGGGAATCATCATACCTGGTTGGTGGCTTCAACCTACCCCTCTGAAAAATGATGGAGTGAAAGTCAGTTGGGGTGATGAAATTCCCAATATATGGAAAGTCATAAAACTCATGTTCCAAACCACCAACCAGATTACTTCTTGTTTGACACCCTGCGAAAACAAATCCCAACGCCGGGATAACATAAGAGGTCTGTGCCAACCAGGAATCGCGACATTTGGAACATCTTGACACCGTCATATGCAGGCTCATAGAAAATCATTGCCAATCTTGGATACCCTGCAAGAAATTAGCAATTCTTAGCTGGTGAAAGTAGATATTCCAATCTTTATTGCAGAAGATTAAAGGATTAGTTTCTACCCATCCAGTTGGTTGACCTAGATAAGTACTGCTTGAACCCCCCACCCAAGGTGACCCAAGGTGACCCAAGGTGATCCAAGCCTCGGGACTCGTGCCTGCCAGCGTTCAGGGCTATGAATCAAAAATCTCATCCATAAAATATACCATAAAAAAGTGGCTTATAACCCCAGTTCCGACCACAACTTCCTAAGTCTGATGATCCTCCGAGGAACAAAAACTGATTGGCGACTTGAAATTTGCCATTTCGACCCAGCCACACGAAAAATGGATACGCCTCCCAAAACCCACGACACCCGTGGACTAAACAGGAGTGTAAAAAAATAGACAACCAATGACAAACAGTTCCCAAAATTATTTCGCGCGCCCTGAAAAAGAGTTATAACATGAAGAAACAGGAATCTGCTGCGAAGTTAGCACTGTGCTCCCCCGTCTTTCTCATCTAACCGCCCACATTATTATACGAGCAAATTCTATGGGGTTAATACCAAAGACAGGGGAGCAACACCTTACAGAAAACAATAACATAAATCATGGCAACAAACCAACAAAACAAAAAAACTCAAACAACATAAGCAATACAATAGACTATAAAAACGACTATACCATAAACAATAACAACATAAGCATAACAAAGAAGAACAAACAAAAACAAAGCAACAAAACAACAAAATCCTAACAACCTACTATTAATAAAACCAATAACATAAACCATAACAAGCTCATCATATCAACCCATCTCATCAATCTCATCCGTAAAAATCATATAGTATAATCATCGTAATTGTATTGAATAATTTTCATGAAAGCATATATACATATATACATCATCTTACCTTATCCATTTCATAGGTGTTATTTCTAGAAATCATAATTGCTAGACATAGTCCTAGAAAATAATTGCAACATAAATTTAATAGAATTACTTTATCAAATTTTGGGGGATAGCCAACATAATTTTCATAATCATTTATTGTGAAGAATATGGGATTAATTACCACAGTCTCCCCCTACAGGGAAAGCCTCAACGAATATACTATCCCACCCCCCAGCATACATACCATCATACATACAAACTAGCATATCACCACAACAGCATCACATCTTTCTCAACCCCAAATCTCTTCTAATCCGCCATTATCATGCCCAAACCGCCCTTCATGAACTTGTTGATAACCATGTCTTCTTAACCTCAGTGCGATGTAAATGGCACAGCAATCCAAACTTTTGGGGCGAAATGGAGTGAAGAAGATTTGTGTGGTGTGCGTCCCAGACTTGTTGGTGCCAGTCTTCTCAAGTTTTTGGAAGGGTTTGTCTTTGTATCAGGCATGCATGCACTGAATGTCAAGCTTTTGAAGGCTCACTGGCATCAATGCTCCATTGAAACCATGCCTACCTACATACAGAGCTTTTCAACCATAAAAGGGTGTGCTCAGAGCACCGTTGTGCAAGTTGCCCTGTGGGCAAAGCAAGCCTTCTCACGCGCCTTCTTCGTCACCAAACTTGGCGAGCAACTGGCGTGATGAAAAGGATTCCTGTGACTCTATCGTCCACATAAACACCCACACTGACGGCGGCGGCCACAGACAACATGTCGCCGCCTGTCTCCTTGCAGGCTTTGTTGCATGAAGCTGTCCAGGCTCATGTTTTGCGAGGCACCCACAATGCCTGTGCTGTTGTTGGCCGCAGCTCCAGCGCTCAATCCAAGGATGATGAGGCAAGGCACAAAACGGATTTGCGCCATGGAAATTGCCGACACCCCTAAGCTAAAAGCGTGCCCGAGTGGTTTGAGCAAAAGATGCCGAAAAATGATACAAAATTCCAAGCGCAAACTGAAAGAGCTAATTTCTGTAGCTTTCCAATTGAGAATGTCAAAGCTGCTCAAATTGAAACAAATTCCAAGGTCAAGCTCTCCAAGAACACGTGGCTTCAAATCTCCGACTGACATATTCCCAAAAGCTGAGCGTCCCGACAACAGGATGAAGAAGAGATTGACAAATCCAAGGCGAGGAAGGGCAAAGGAACATGGAGCAATCCCAGCCAATGACCCAAACGTGCCAAACACAAATTTGTGGGGAAAACAAATGAAGGGCAAAACACAAAACCCTGAAATCAAAAGAGCACATCGAATCAACCATCTCATGGTTGCATCAAGTAGGCATAAGTAAGAAAAACAAATGCTTACAAGGCTTTCTAAAAACACTAAACCTTTAAAAGTTCGTGCCTCATCAACAATCTTGGGTAATCAGTCAATTTGTAATATGTTTGGTTCAACTTTTCTGCAATTTCTTGCACAACAAAATAACCTTTCAGCCAGTGGGAAGTTCTTTCTTTCTCTGTAATTGCTTTCTTTCTCATTATCTTTACTTTGTCTACCACCTCTAATGTTGGATACATCCTTTCCTTCTTTGCCTTTGATGCTACATTCAGCATTGCCCTGAATCCATTTTTATCTTTCCTTGCCTCTTTTGGCGTCATACCTGTAGCGGAATGCTTCATTGTATCATTGTATGTAAGCATTATTTCTAAATTGTAATCACCCCATTGTATGTTTGCCTTACCCTTTTTTTCATCAGCCTCTACTCTTTTAAAAAGCATATCTTTGTATGTGCGTATAAATCTTTCAGCAAATGCTGGGTGTCCTCTAGTCCTATGTAAGGTTATACCTTCACCTTCCACATAATCCTTAAAGTCTTCACCTGCAATTGCTCTCTCATCATATGTATAAATCATTTTAGGCTTCTTACCCATTTTCCCTAATGCCTCTTTAGTTGCTGCAAGGACATCCTCACCATTTTTAGTTTTTATTGGAACTACAACGGCATACTTGCTTAAAACATCAATGCACACTAACCCTCCTCTGATTTTTTGTTCTTTATCAAAATCAAAATATCCCATAAAGGACAAATCAATCTGATAAGTATGATTATTATGTGGTGCTGTGAAACTGTTGTAGCCTCTAGGCTTTGCTTTAATCTCAACTTTTTTTTTGAAAAAATGTTCTACATCTTTCATAGTAATAGTTTTATCTTTCTCTCTGGCATCTTTTAGGGTATTGGATTTGGATTGAAAACCTGCTCTATCAAAATAAATATCACTAATAATCTTCTGCTTGTCACTCATTATAGAATAGATGATATAATTAATATAAATTGTTTAGATGGTTTTTATCTTATCACTAAAGGCACAATTACACGAAACACAATAACCTACTACATTATCTTTAAAGTGTGATTGGCTATTATTAACCCTTTGACAACTAATATTTGATGAAACCTTGCCATCTTCAAAATCTATCACTAACGGTTCATTACAGTTTTCACACTGGGTATTCATCAGGTTCATCAAAAAATCTACATCAACATAACCCCCATCTTCTACATCTCTACCTGCTTTCTTATCTTGCTCTTCATAGTTCATAATTTTATTCTTAAAATATGTCTCTACTCTTATCTTACTCATATCCTTCTCATCAGCATCATATTTATAAAACTTAACTCTATTTAAATCTCTGGCTCTAGTAATTGCTGTCCAATACCGTTCTTATTACAATACCATTTACTCCAATCATACACCAAAATGTCATCACCCACTGAACAGCCTTGTTTGCTGTGGCACGTGTAGCAGTAAGCATATATAAAATGTTTTCTTAACAACTTCAGTTCTATCCTCTGCTTCTCATTTGTAGCCACATTTTCTAAAACCACATCATTGCCAACAATATTCACAATCTTAAATTTAAAATTCACATTAATTTTCTTGCCTTTAGTCTTGATATATTTTCTACATATAACTTCCTCACCCACAACATATTCATCCTCTATGCCTTTCATTTTTCTCATTTTGCTACTCACCTCTCTACAAGTTTTATTAGTATAAGCAATGTTGTTTTCACATATCTCATTGCCCTCACTCCATCCAAAGTGCTTTTCAATGACATTAAGTATAGGTTCATTGTTCATAATCATACTCTTAGTATCATGAAGTTTCTTTCTGTCTTCTTCAGTCTTCAACCTCTTACATTCATAAAGCATAATAGTGTTTTCAAAAATCAAGTCTATACAATGATTAGCATACTTCTCAAATGACATTACATTGCTTACCCTCTCTGGTTTTTTCAACTGGTTAGTGTCTCCAGTTGCCACTACAATTTTGTCAGGGTTGTTCTTGCAGAAGTCCCATATCAAAGCCCACTTGCCCACATTGTGGAAGATGATTTCATCAAAAACTATGACATCAAAACCAGAATAATCAAACTTTTCTAGCCTCTCATCACCATAAGATATACCAAAAAACTTATTAACGGTCATTGCTTCTGCTCCACATTCTTGCTTTAAATTATTAGTGGGGACTACAAACAAGACTTTATAATTTCTGTCCTGTAAATGCTTACATATATAACTCTTACCTGTTCCTGCCACTTCCCCTCTTATCATCAACCTCTTATTAGTAATTATATGTTCATCTATGATTTCATCAGTGTTCCATTCATCCTTGACATCACCTGTATTATTTTGATATTCAGTTATGCCACATAATACACTGGGTTGTTTAGAACAAGCCTTGCTAGGAAAATTAAATTTATCACACCGCCTCCAGTCTCCAATCTCACTACCAAACTTCAACACCTCCTTTGCCTGACCTAAATTACATTTATCTATAACAAAGGCATCAGTTTTTACTGAATACACCTTGACCCCATCCCTCAAAAGTGCTTCAGAAGCCTCATTCATATCAAAGTTATGATGTTGTAAAATCAATTCTTTGATAAACCTGCATCCATTGCTCAAAGTTTTTGCGTCAGATATGTTTAAGACATAGTGCTTACACTCATCTATCTTTTCAGGAATATCATTATCAACTTCATTCTCAATATTCTCAATGGCATTACCGTTATCATCCCTTTCAATCAAGCAATCATCATCCTCATCATTGAAAAAGCGGTTCCATTGAGTTTCAGTCATGATACAAAAAATCACCACCATGACTTTTCTTGATAGTAAAAGGCATCAATCATTTTTTCTCCGTTTTCCCAAGATCATCCCTCAAAATAGTTAACAAGGGATCCCCCAGATTCCGAAATTGTGTTCTCATCCCAATCAAAATTTGAAAACACAACTGACTTTTTAGCCAATGTTACTTTGCTTTTCTAATAAGCCAATGTTTGTCTCAGGAGCCTCGCGAGCCCAGAGGCGAGGCTCGAATTCTCCTCATCCTCATCCAGTTTCAAGTCCCAAAGTTCTTCAGAATCAGCTTTTTGTAATTAACCATAATCAGAATAATGGTGTAGATGGAATTTTGTAATTAACCATTAACACACTGATAGACTTTTTGTAATTAACATTCAGTTTTATGTATGAGATGGATTTTTTTGTAATAAATGACTTCAACATAATCAGCATATGTTTTTCAAAAACTTACCACAAAAAAATATAAGTCCTATTGAAAAATGGATTTCTAACTTTGTTTTTAACAAGATATATAATGTTAAAGCATTCATCTTGTTAAAATCATTCTTTGAATAATCATACTTTCTCCAGATGTCAAATTCAGAAAAGACAGGCACTGTAAAAATATCCATTGTAGATTAAGTGTATGCTTTCCTCCTATCTAATTCAATGTGTGTATTCTTTCCTTCAATGATGCTTTCAAAATATCCACTGGGTGCTATGCTATGTGCCATTGAAAATATTTTTAAGTCATCATTATGGTAGTATCACTTGTGATTAGGATTGAACATACCTTTATTGAAATTAAAAAATGCTTCATTGACTTTATTAAACATATCAGCATCACTACTACCAATACAAGTATCCACAGCGCAGTCTATCAAAGTTTGACTTCTGATGTTCAAAATTAATCCATTGAATTTTACCTTGGGTGCTGATACATTGCCACCTGCTCCCATTATTACTTTAGGTTCATATTTTGCCCTCTTGAACTCACAAAAAAATGTATTCAAACTTTTGCCACAAACTAATTTCACTTCTTACTCTTCATCTTCATTATCTTTAACAATGCTCATTATATCATCAATGCCATTGAAAAAATCATACTTAACTGGTTTCTCTTTGCTATTTAAATGAACGTCAGTAGAAGCCCATATTTTCATATCTTCCTCTAATTCTTTTTGTGTTATGCTCTTGATGTTGTCATTCAATGTGTAAATGTGGTTTCCCTTAATCAATCCAAACAAAACAGTGATGTTTTTGTTCTTCTTATCAGGGTCATAGGTAAAAATCTTTTGACCCATACAGTTATATAATCTGACTGTCAGTTTAAATTCTTCAAACACCGGTTCCATATCTTCAACTGATGCCCCATACATTTTAAACTCTTCTTCATCTATTCATTATATAGTTTCAAAACTTTGTCTCTAGTCATTCTTTTACTTTCCCACTTTTCAGTATTCATCAGTGTCTCTTCATAATGGTCTATCAGTGTGTTAATCCAGCATTCCCCATCAGTGTGTTTCTTGTTTTTGATGGCATTAATCAAATTATCACTATCAACATCCATGTCAGTATTAATGGTGTAATGATACATTCCTATCTCATTTCCATCTTTCAGTTTCTTTTTTGTTTCATCATCCCCTCCACCTGTGTTTGATACATCACTAATGTCTAAAATCTTGATGGCACTTGTGTAGTCTTCAAGGTTTGTATTATTCTTCAAGTCTGGGTGTTTTTCAACTAGTCTCTTAAATAACTTGTCAAACAAGACTGTGTCGTGTATCACTTCAGACTCTTTGTATCTACCTTTGGTGTTTCTTCTTCTGGGCAGTGTAGCATCTAGTCCTGTCTCCTTTATCCAAGCCTCCCTTGTGTTCAGTTCATCAAATTGTTTTCTTGTAATTTTGTTTGGGTTGCCCTTCTTCAGTCTTAACCTATCTTTCGGTCGTTCCACCCATAAATCAAACTTGTCTCTGACCACATACTTATCCACCGGTGTTTCATTCAGTTTATCCTCATCTCTTACATTTTTCAAGTTCATTTGTATAGGTTGCTCCATACCAAGTAGATTGTGCCAGTCTCCTTGGTTGTCTTTAAATCCTCTCTGTCCTCCTGCTTTATGCCCATTATCAAAACCGTAAAGTTGAAATCTTACAACGTACTCTTTCTTGTTTTTGTTTGTAGCCATTCTCTCATTCAGTGGTGCTCTGCCTTCAATCTGTTCAATTTTTTTATCGAATCTTTTTTTAGCAAAAGTTGCTGTTCTCTTGTTGTCGCTCTTCAGGCTTTTGATTAATTTTTTCACTGTTTCAACTTGTGAAATCTTCCTGTCTCTAAAAAATTCTACTGCCTTATCTACTCTGCCTTTGACATCTTCTTTAGCACCCCTGGTTAAATCTTGTAGTATGCTTATATTCCTGATTACACTTTTTGATGGCATTATAATATAAGTATATTATATTATAATAACATAACATTTTTTAAGTAGTTTAAGACGCTTTGTGTTTTTACCTTGTTTATTCTGGTTTATCTTCTGTGTCTTCAATATTATGACTTGCTCTCATCTTATGACACTTGCTGGATTGCTGGTGCCTCTTGAATTTTTCTTTTGTAATGCTACACCCACAAAGGGGGCATTCAACCTTGACACTCAAGAATTTCTTATAGTATTCCCTGTGGTAGTATCTGTTGTATTTTTTCAAGTCCGTTTTCTTATCAATGTCTATTTGTATTAGAGGCTCAATGATTACATACCCGTTTTCATCAATCTCTCTGCCTTTGACACTCATTACTATGATTTATATAAGATTATATCTTTAAGTAAATTAAGACGCATTATTGTGCGTTGTAAGCATCCTTCAACTTCTGCCACAGGTGTAGTTTATAAACCCCCCTCATTTGTTTCAGCATCTGCTTCTTCTTACCGTCATTACCTTTTGAAGCAAACCAAGTTTTGTAAGCACTATCAAACTGTTCATATTGTTCTTTTGTAATCATATCTTTGTTTTTAAAATTTACAAATTCTTCTCTTAACCTGTGAACACCTATTGTGGATGCTCCTACCGGTTTTTGTAACGTCTTTCTTCTATTTTCTTTAGGTTCATCAATTTCATCATCTGCCTCCGCACCTCCTATTTCTAACTCTGTCTTTTTCTTGTTCCTTTTCTTTCTAATTTTAGGTTCTTCTTCTGGACTGCTTCCAAATTTCTTTTTTCAGCATTCATTCTTTCAGTTCCTTCTCTGAAATGTTTGGGTCGCGAAGCACTCGCGCCGCTGGTTGCGGGTCTTCCCGCTTTGCCTCTTGGTTCTATTGTTGTTTCTGGTTCTGCTCTTTTGCTTGAACTTGATACATCCATAACTTCTATAACGGGTAGTGCTTGAGAACTGCTTGAAGATGCTGATGCCTTTGCTTTGGCTTTGGCTTTGGCTGCTTGAGGCATAACTTCATCATCAGTTGCCATACTATACATTTCAGGTTTTATTGGAGCAAAACTTCTGGGTGGGTTGATCTGGTGTATCTGTTCAGGTATTGTGGGTTTGCTCTGTTTGAAGACTTCTCCTCTGTGGTTCATTGCTGTTTCTTCTTTTCTCTTCATTGCTCTGTCTCCTCTTTGTGTCAGTTCAGCATTCAATTGCGACGCTTGTTGTGTTGAAGATGATGGCACTGTTGGTGTTGTTTGTGTTGTTAGTTCTTCATCTACATTCATTGGTTGTGTTGGTTGTGCTATTACCGGTGATGTTGTGGGTAGTTGTTGCAGTCTTTCAGTGTGATATGTTCTACCTGCTGTTCTTACATTTTGCCTTAATAATAGTTCTGACATTTGCCTCAATAATAGTTTCCCTTGCTCTTCCTTCAGTTGTTCCATAGCATCGGCACCATCAAATATACTGCCTTCAGGTGAATTTCTGAAAAATGTAGCGTCTCTATTTGGTACTTTACCAGTTATTTTTTCATTTTCTGATATTAGATTGGTGATTTCTTCATAAGTTGGTCTTCTGCGTAGTCCATACTTTGACATCTTATTTACATTCTCTATCACTGCTGTTTCCATTCTATATTTAATTTTAGAAAAATTAAATATATAATGCTAAGAACTTTTTAATAAAATCACCCTGTGATTTATTGAAAAGTTGTAACCATTGATAATATAGAATATTTTAGATTAAACATATTCTATATCAAGTAAAATTTAACTATGTTAAATTTAATCTAAATAACTATTTTGAAAAATATTTATGTAAAATTCAGATTTCTAAATTGATTCATTTGATGCTGTAAATGTTCTAAACTATTATGGTTAAGATTATCTCTTTGTATTTCATTATTGATTCTGTCTATTTGATTTCTATAATTTACTCTCTTATTTGCTTCAACTATATCGTTTCTGATTGATATTAATTTCTCTCTTGTCTCCTTTTCATCTATATAATTGTCTCTTTAATCACGTTAAATAGGCACTGTCTTGATGTTTGAATATTCCACTGCCGGTTGCCTTACCTACTGGGGCATTCATTTTCTTCCTATAATTTGTTGTAGTTTGTTTTCTTTTATATGCCTGAAACATTTTCTATATTATTGTTGAGGTTTTTTAAATGATATTTTCTTTGTAAATGTTTTTTCAACCCTCCCCTACAAACTTCCATACCACACTCACAGGTAATTCTTTGTTTGCTGTATTCCCTTGCTTTTTGTTTCAGTTCTTCCTTTTTATTGTCGTAGTTGTTGTGGTTTAATTCCTTTCTTCTTTCCTTGTATTTAATTACATATCCTTTATCATATTCTTTTCTTTGTTCCACTGTATCTTTTCTGTATTGCTCATGGCTTCTTCCAGCAATTTTCATATTTAAAGTTGCCATTTTTCTAATCCATATTCCCTCTTCTGCCGTTAATTCTTCTTTGTCATCACAAGGCCATTTTTGTAAAAGTTCTATATAAAAATTGTCTATACCAAGTTCATTCATTGTTTGATAAAGTTTCTGACTTGTATGCCTGTCTTTCTTACAACAGTCTCTATGCCACGCCATTCTTTTGCTCAATGGTTGAGTTGTATGACCAACATACACGTCATCATTAACACAATTTCTGATACTATATATTTTACCGTTTTCATATTTCCTACTACTTTCAGCCCTTTAGTTAGTGGGATTGATTTTGTTTGATGTTTATACTCTATTCTTTTTAACATTGGTAATTAATATAATCTATATTTTTATTGGATGATTTGGATTGATGCCATTGCTAATTTTTGTTGTAGGGTGTAAATGCCACTTGCCGTTATGGGCGAAGTTGATGTAGGAATGGGCGAGAAGAGGGTTTATTTCTTTCCAATCACTTGTTTCAGCATAACCATCCAGCATACTCACTACATCATTGGGATTACGATAATCCTTGTGCCTTTGGTCTTGTTTTCCTTTTCTTCTTGGTTTTATGGTTGGTGTGGCATAAGTGGTAGTAGCGTATTTGTCAGGCATCTCTTTATTTATATGATTGACTCCTGCTGATGCTAAACTGTGTGATACAAGGCGTTTTACATCAGGGTTTTCTTTCAGGTATTTCATAACATCTTGGTATTTCTCACTGTGTTTTACAATTTTACATTTCTGGTTGGCACTAATAATAAATCATCCATAATGTGCCTTGTTAATGAGCCATCCTTGCCCCCAGTCCCTGCTATGTATAAAGTAGAACCAGATTTATAAACACCAGCGGGACTATCATAAGCATTCCATAACCCTCTGCGGTCTTCAACTTTGTTTTTGTTTTGGATGTTCCGCACTTCTTTATATAACGTTGTATTCTTTCTAAACTCATCATCTAAACTCCTTGTAAAGTCGTTCATTCTTGCGTTCCAGTCTGCGTTCCTTTTGCTGTAATCTTCCATTATGGCATCTTTGCCCTGGTTCATTAACTCATTAAATGCTGCTCTACCTGTCTTCTTGCCAGCTCTCTCATTTGCTATCTACAACTTCCCTGCCGAACTGCCTTGCTACTTGTGCTAATGCTGTTCTGGCTACACCCGGTAAATTACCCCAATCATTTGTTATATTAATTGTTTATAAAATAAAATCTAAACAATAAATGTATTGGAATGATGAGCAACAAGTTAGTTTATAAAAAGGTGTATGTCAATTCTAAATTCAGACTACCACAGTCAAGGTCTCCATCAGGCTTTGTCATTGAACTCCAAGAAAATATGGAACTACCTGCTGGTAGGGATTACAGAAGTATCCTTACCCACTTCGTTTAAGACAACCGAGGTTGGATTTTATGAATATTTATATGTAATGATTTTTGATAGTACAGATACTTTTGTTAAGAATTTCAGGGTATATTTAGGGAACAAAATTTATTCTGCCAGTCAGTTGTGTTTTGACACAAATGAAGGATTAAACAGCAACACAACAGATTTATCAGCAGGTGGTATTTTTGTTTATGCTTATGATGAAGCAACGAGAACAGTAGCATTTTCTAAAAAGGAAGGTTTGAATTACGAGGTTAAAATACCTACTGATGAAGAGTTGGCAAACTATGTGAATTCAACGTGGGATACAGGAAGCACTCCCTATGACAATAGAAATCCAGTATCTATGAATTATTTGTTAAGTAATTATGTTGCTACTTCTCCATTGTCGGTCTGGACTTCATCTTATTTAAATTTAGTTCCATTTAGGGCAGTATATATAAATTCACCAGAGCTTACAGATAATCACTATTCAGCACCTAACTCCTATTCATCGTCTATTGTTCGTAAAATATTCATAAATCAACAATTAGGTGGTGTGGTGACCGACGAACACAGCGGAAGTATGGCAGAAGACTTTATCGATGTTGGTGGAAAGAACTTGCGGCGTCTTTCATTTAGAATTACTGATGAGAATAGTAAAACAATGAACTTTTATGACATTCCTATTGAATTTACTTTATTATTCAGTAGTCCAAATTATAAACAAAAAAACACAGAAAAACATAAAGATATATAAAGAAACATTGCTGATAATTATTAATATGCTTGATTATGGTAAAGGGCAAATTTATAAAAATAATTGATATTGGAATGAATAAATGTTATATAGGAAGCACAACTCAACCACTAAGTGTAAGAATGGCAGCACATAGAAAATATTACAAACACTATTTTAAAAAAAGACATCACTATATGAGTGTCTATTCATTATTTGATGAATTTGGGGTAGAAAACTGTAAGATTGTTTGGATTGAAGTTTGCCCTTGTAATAGTAAAAAGGAATTGGTTGCTGTTGAAGGAAAACATATTAGAGACAATGATTGTGTAAATAGATATATCGCAGGAAGAACAAACTATGATTACTGGCAAGAACATAAAGAGTATTTAGACAACAAAAAGAAGGAATATAGAACCAAAAATGCTGAAATAATCAAACAAAAGAAATCCGCAAAAGTTGTTTGTAGTTGTGGGTCTTCGGTTTCAAATTGCCATGTCAGTAGGCAATTACAAACAAAGAAGCATCAACAATACCTACAAAATCGATCCAACCCCCAAGAACAATAATATCATCTTAAACAACATTCTATATATTTTCCATCAAATTAAATATATAGAATATTGAAAGAATTTTTATAGAACATTATATATGAGTATATATGAGTATAAAGGTGGTTGATTTACAAAATGAAGAAGTGAAGGAAGAAGCACCAACACTTGAACCAATTGAAGAAGAAGCACAAGAGCCCGAACTAGTTGTAGATACTACTAATGAAATCATTGAAGAACCCATAGAAGAACCCCAAATAGAAGTAAAAGAAGAAGCGAAAGAAGAAGTACAGAAACCAGTTAGAGCACAAGATAAAATAATCACCTGTCCAAAATGTAATAAGAGTATGAAAATGAAGTCTTACAGATATGGACACGAGCAAAATTGTAAAGGAAGTTTAGAAAACAAGCCTGTCAAAAAACATACAAACCCCAGACCAAAACAAACACCCAAACCTAAAGTCCAAAAACCACCACCAGAAGTATTTTGCAGCGAAGAAGAAGAAGAAGAAGAAGAAGAAGTAGCAACACACAAGCCTTTATCAAAACCAGTTAGAAATCAAATTCTCAAACCTCAACCCTTAAATCCACAAACTGCCCTTTCACAGCATTATCAATTACTACAACAACAGTTGATGAAGCAGAAGCAGGAAAAGATGAACAGCCTATGTCAAATATATATTTTCAAGTAAGGCTAAAAGGAGATAAATTTGATAATTAGATTTAAAAAAATCTAATTATTAATATATGGCATTACAATTAAATGGTGGCAATACAATTATAGGAACTGAATTCATTAAGTTAGAAACCACTGGGTCTTCAAACCTTGCTACAGAAAGTTATGTCAATACAGCAATCATCAATGGAGGTGGTGGTGGTGGCGCTGACTTAACAAATTATCATAATAAAACCGAGACAGATGCGTTATTAAATAAAACATATATAGTAAATCAGAGACAGATACACTACTGAATGACAAACTTAATATCAACAACCTGCAGGATATGTCAGGCACTTTAAGACTGGGACACATTGATGGTCTATCAAAAATCATTTTGAATGGTGTAGCATCAAGCAAATACTTTTATGTAAATGGGGATGGTGAGATAAGCAGTAATCTTTTAGTAGCATCATTAGATAGTAGCGGTTATATCAAAGGTTTAAATATTCAGTCAAATACATTCAATGCCCTCAATACCAATGATATACTTTTTCAAAGCAACAGTGATACTTACATACAATATGATGTTTCTGAAACTAAAATTGTAGCCAGTAAATTAATCCAATGCGGTGGTAATCTAACAACCCAAGAGATAGACACCATAGCACCATTAGATTTTTTCATAAAAAGACATAATGTCAGTATGTTCGAACTTCAAGATAATCTAACAGTATTGAATACTAAAACTCAATGTAATAATTTTATTGTATGTGACAATTTTGAAAGTAAAAATACATCAACAATCATAAACCATATTATTAATGAAAGCACCGGTGAAATGAAAAATTTTATGTAGGCAGTCCAATAACCCCCGATACAACAACTAATTTAATTATGACATTGAAAAACGGGATTCTTGAGTTAAAAAAACCTACCAATTTAGATTTATGAGGCGACACATCGAACTGCTTAAAACTAACTGGAGAAACAGACCAGCAAGTAGCAGGAACTGTTGCCGTTAATGGTGCTAAAAATGGAAGTAATGTATTAACTGTTAATGGTGCTTCATACTTTTCAAATAATTTTTTGAATGTGTTAATAACATATTATGTGATTATATTGAAAGCAGGAATGCCTCTACCGTAATGAATTATGTAATGAATGAGAGCACTGGAGAAATTAAATTTTATGTAGGTAGTCCAACAGTGCCGGATGCTACAACTAATTTAGTTATGACATTACAAAACAATCTAATTACATTTCAAAAGCCTACAAGTCCAGATATTGGAGGTGGAGGTGTTGATGATACTAATTTAGTTAAATATACTGGTGAAACAATACAAACAATAGAAGGTGATTTAGTCATAGGTGGTGGTTCTCAATTTGGAAGTTTTGACCTAACGGTTAATGGAACTTCTTATTTGGGTGGTTCTATTGAATTACCATTCGGAAGAGAAATTACTTTAGGAACTGGTAAAGGTTTTATTCGTTCTCTTAATATAACAGGTGGCAATACTGCTTATGATTATGTTACTTATAGTAATGGTGGATTACATCGGTTTTATTCTGGCAGAAGTGCGTTCCCTCAATATTTAAGATTTCAATTATCAACCACACAGGCATATTTTAATGTAGATGTCGTATGTCATACTGAATTACAAACCGATGTCATCAATACAAAAAATGCTACTGGTGTTGATTTGGTCTTTAAAAAAGGTGATGTTGAATATATGAAGTTTGAAGGAACGCTGCAAGCAGTGGAGCTAACAAAAGGTGCTAAATCAAACACATATGATAGTATCGGTAATGCTGATGTCAGTTTTAGAAGGAACACAGTAGAATTTATGTATTTCAGAAATGCTAATGTAGAAGTAAATACAGGTATATCATTACTTGCTGAAAGTGGTAAGTTTGATGTAATTGATAGTGCCACTCCTACTAATGTAGTATTTAAAGGGACGGTGTTAATTTCTTTGAATTAGATGGCACTAAACATATTATTGATGTTTCAACAGGTAGGGCGTTGTCGTCTCAATATATTTATGGAGATTATTTTTACAACAGAAATTATGGTGCTGATATGGTCT
This sequence comes from Cladocopium goreaui, assembly GCA_947184155.2. Taxonomy (NCBI): domain Eukaryota; class Dinophyceae; order Suessiales; family Symbiodiniaceae; genus Cladocopium; species Cladocopium goreaui. Next base: position 1,230,438 of record CAMXCT020002557.1, read on the forward strand.
TTCAAGGTAGTAATACAACAAATGACGGTTTAGTAGAATATATGAGATCCAGAAAAGCAAATGAAGATGTTTCAAAAGACATATATGTCAATCAAGACATAAAGGCATATGTTCATAAAGAAACAGGTAAGATTAAATTAGATGAGCAGTTGTGAAGTTTTTTTTTATAGTTATATATATATATATCAATACAATAGATGTGATTGAAGATAGTGTCATTGATGATACTAAATTTCCAATTGTTAAAGATAATAAACGTAAACAGATATTCAGGGTAATTCTGGAGTTTCTGAAGGTAATAATAGATTATCTTAAGTATTATATAAATGCCACCAAAGAAAAACAGTAAAAGCAAAATACCAAGAAAGCCAATCCCTGAAGATTTTGAACTATCAGATGATGAACCCGCTGTTGTCAATCTGAATGAGGAACAAAAACTGACATCTAAAAACATTGTTTTTGAATGTCCCTTGTGTAATGGCAAACTACAGATGAGAAATGGAATTGAAATCAACCCCAAGGGCATCAAATGTAAATGTTCCCCCTGTAGTTTCAAAATCAGCAAGAATGATAAAACAATGAATGTCAAAAAAGATGATGAGGGTGAACTTGTTTTAGAAAGTGAAGACCATAGCATCAGTTTCAGTTTTAACCGGCAGATTACACCAGAGGACAAAAATAAGGAAAGCAGTAACAATATGATACGGGATGTAATGGCTACTACCCCCAGAAGTAAAGGACAAATGGCAATAAATTATATGGATTAAAACTATTTAAAGATTGATTTTAACACACTTTGAACTGATAAATAAATAAATATCTAAATATATAATTATATATAGAAATGTCTGATTTAGATGATAAACAACCTGAAATGGCAGAGATGCTGAACAAGATGACTAAGTATAACAAGAATGTGAAGGTATTGATGGACTTAATGAACAAGGCATTAGAAAAAACATGAAAAACTTGATATGTTAGTGAAAAATAAACCTGCTGAAAATAATGATGCTGATGCTGAAAAAGAAAGGATTGATAAAATCTTTGAGAAAAAACAGGTGGGTCGCCCAAGAGGCAGTTTTGAAGAGAAACAATCTCATTATCTGAAAATGCTAAATGAAGGTCGCGTGAAGCAACCTAAAAGTCAAACTCTTGAGTTTTACAAGATTGAAAGAGATGGTGAAGTGTATAAATTAATGGATTGATAAAATGCGTATCTTTCAACAATAATTTCATATATAAATTATATGAAATTACTTGAGATGTTTAGCGGGACAGGCAGTGTGGGAACTGTCGCAAAAGATATGGGCTGGGATGTTGTGTCATTAGATTTGAAAGGGGCTGATATCACTTGCGACATACTACAATGGAAATATAAACATTTCCAGAGAAATACTTTGACTTTGTCTTTTCTTCACCCCCAACTTTTAAATACAATAGGGTAAATGCTAATGATGTCCCAAAAATAGGTAACATCAATAAGATTCTGTTAAGAATACTTGAGGTAATCAATTACTTCAAACCAAAGGTTTTTGAGATACAAAATCCCCAGTCAAGTTTGTTGAAAGAACAAGAGTTTATGAAGAACCTTCCCTACTATGAGTTAGACTTTTGTAAGTATGGGTGTGAATACAGGAGGAGCACAGGGTTTTGGACAAACTTGGAAGGGTGGCAACCCAGAGAATTATGTAAAAGGGACTGTGGCAATGTAAAAGAAAACAAACACATTGAAACAGCAAAACAGACACCGTCAAATAAAATCCCTGAAGCATTTGTTCAAGAAATCCGAAGTGCTGTGAATATTGTATGCTTCAAATAGCGGTAAGTTTCACAAAACTATCTAAAGAAAAGGCATCTTAAGGTAATAAACAAAGTAGTAGATGTAGGATACACTAAATGCTACACAGGAAGCACCTGTGAAAGTTTGAGCAAACGAATGGCAAGACACCGGAACGGTTACAAATCATTTAAAAGAGGACAAAAGGGACATACAAGGTCGTTTGATATTTTTAATGAATATGGCATTGACAATTGTAAGATAGAATGGATTGAAGACTACCCGTGTAATACTAAAAAAGAACTGGAAGCAAGGGAAGGTTTCTACATACAAAACCTTGAGTGTGTAAATAGAAATGTAATGGGTAGAACCCCCAAAGAGTATCGGGAACAAAATATTGACAGTGTGAAAGCCTATAAACAACAGTGGTATGAAAACAACAGAGGAAGAATTTTAGATAAGGCAAAAGAAGAACCTGATGTAAAAGAAATTTGTGTATGCGGTTCAACTTACTGGATGAAAAGGAAGTACATTCACGAACAAACAGTAAAGCATTGTAAATACATACAGGCTTTACAAAATACCACACCGAAACCACAACCAATGACAAAAGATGAGAGGAATGAAAAACGAAAAGAAAAACACATTTGTCTATGCGGTTCCACTTATAGAAAACGTGATAAAGCAAAACACGAGAGGACACAGAAACACCAACACTACTTGAAACAACAAGTAGCCAACAAAGAAGAGTAGAAAAACATTAAAATGAAGACCTTGTTGAAATCCACCATTTATTTATGGTGAAAATTGATAGGATACATTATCATAATATAAAATTACAATATATTATGATTAATGTTTTTTGTTAGTAGGATTTTGATTTCCTACTTTTCTTTTTGAAGTAGGATTTTGATTTCCTACCGGGTAGGAATTTGATTTCCTACTTGAAAAAGGGGGGTCTTGAAGCAGGATTTTGATTTCCTACCGGGTAGGATTTTGATTTCCTACTTACTAAATCCTCATCTACAAGCCCTCATCTCCATCCATTGGAACATCCACAGAGGTGGGTAAGGTGGTGTTGTTATGATTTATGGTATAGTCTATTTTATAATCTATTGTATTGCTTATGTTGCTTTGTTTTTTCTTTGTTTTGTGTTTGTTATGATTTATGTTATTGATTGTATTGATAGTAGGTTGTTTTGATTTTGCTATTGTTTGTTATTGGTTTTGTAGGGAAAAAGGATTTAAAGGGAAAGTGTCTTAATATAATAGGTGAATTATGGAGGATACAAAAAAGTGTTCAAAATGTAGAAAGGTAAAGCCTGTGGGAGAGTTTGGAGAATACAAGCAGTGTAGCAGTTGCTTAGATGATTATTGTAAGTTATATTCAAAAAATAATCCTGGAAAAAGGAGAGACTGGGCAAGAGAAAATGTTGAAAAAACAAAGGAACTGAAACAAACAAAAGTCCATTGTGATGCTTGTGAAGTTGAAATTCAAAAGGGCAGTTGGTCAAAACATATTCAATCAAGAGACCACCTTACAAATATTGGTAAAGATGATAGAGAATATTTTGAAAAAACAAAATGGATGACCTGTCCTGTATGCAATGGTTATCCGATACAACGTATAAAGTTCAAGAGACACACACAAACAATAAAGCATCAGGAGAGTTTGAAGAAACAGCAAACATAAATTTCAATTTATAATTTCAAAATTATAAAAGTGACATGGTTTTTTCCCCACCTGCCAGGTGAGGGTTGTTAGATTTTATGTCAGTTGCCTCCTCCTCCTCCTCCTTCTCCTCCTTCTCCTCCTCCTTCTCCTCCTCCTCCTCCGCCTCCTCCTGCCTCGTCCTCCTCTCCTCCTCCTCCTCGTCCTCCTCGTCCTCCTCGTCGTCCTCGTCGTCCTCGTCGTCCTCGTCGTCCTTGCTCAACTGCGACCCGCGATCCACAGTGTTCTCTGCCGGACCTCAACCACGACCATCCCCGCCCAGTGTTCCCTGCCGGACCTCAACCACGACCATCCACGCCCAATGTTCCCTGCCGGACCTCAACCACGACCATCCTCGCCCAGTGTTCCCTGCCGGACCTCCACCACGACCATCCACGCCCAGTGTTCCCTGCCGGACCTCAACCGCGAGTATCCACGCCAAGTGTTCCCTGCCGGACCTCATGTAGGAAGATACGGGACAAAGAATGTGCAGAAGAAAGTTAGAAAGAATGTCAGAAAGAATGTCAGAAGATATGCCAGAAGATATGCCAGAAGATATGCCAGATAGAATGCCAGATAATATGCCACAAGATATGCCAGATAGAATGCCAGAAGATTTGCCAGATAGAATGCCAGAAAATATGCCAGAAGATATGCCAGATAGATATGTCAGAAGATATGCCAGATAGATATGTCAGAAGATATGCCAGAAGATATGCCAGAAGATATGCCAGAAGATATGTCAGAATATATGCCAGAAGATATGTCAGATAGAATGCCAGAAGATATGTCAGAATATATGCCAGAAGATATGTCAGATAGAATGCCAGAAGATATGCCAGAATATATGCCAGAAGATATGCCAGATAGAATGCCAGAAGATATGTCAGATAGAGTGCCAGAAGATATGCCAGATAGAATGCCAGAAGATTTGCCAGATAGAATGCCAGAAGATATGCCAGAAGATATGCCAGATCATATGCCAGAAGATATGCCAGATAGAATGTCAAATAGAATGTCAGAAGATATGTCAGATAGAATGCCAGAAGATTTGCCAGTAAGAACATGTATAAATGTCATGGTGGGGATCACACGAAGTAAAGTAATTGTTATGATTTATGGTATAGTCTTTTTTTTTATAATCTATTGTATTGTTTAGGTTGTTTGAGATATTTTGTTTTGTTGTTTTGTTGTTATGATTTATGTTATTGTTTTCTATAAGGTGTTGCTCCCCTGTCTTTGGTATTAACCCCATAGAATTTGCTTGTATAATAATGTGGGCGGTTAGATGAGAAAGACGGGGGAGCCCAATGCTAACTTACGAAAATATTTCATGAAAATAAACTGCGGTGTTTTGTTTCATGTGGCTTGGAACCCTAAATGACTAAATATACAATATAGTAATTATTATCTATTTATTTGTTTGCTTGTTAGTTTAAGAAACATATGTCAGCATGTTAAGCAGAATGTCAGTTGGTGGGGATCACTCCAAGAAAGCGACAATAAACCGAGGCTGGAAACCACCAAGATCGATCAAAACTCAAGATGGAAACTGGAATTCACGGGGTCCAACGTTCCAATCACCCACTTTCCAATGTGAATGCCCAACTGGACATTAACCATGAAAACCATTGAACACCCATGAAGGAACGAATTTGGAAAAAAAACATCTGCTGAATAGTTTTTTGTTATTTCCAGCAAAAAAAATGACAACATGAGGGTTTCCTAAAATAGGGATCCCCAAAATGGATGGTTTATTTCATGGAAAATCCATGAACATCCTTTAAACATGGATGATTTGCGGTTACCACAATTTTAGGAAACCTACAAGGTGGGGCCCCCTAGATAGCTAAGTTGGTGAACATAACTCCAATGTCACTATGGTTTATGGTACGCAAATAACCATAGTTATTGGAGTTATAAACCAACTTAGCTTATCGTTTGGGGGCCCCACTTTGTACTCATGTTCTCCAAGTCTCGCCTCGCGCTGCCGCCTTGGGTGATGCCTTAGGAGAAGCCTTCGCCTTGGCTTTGGGAGCAGTTCCACCTCAGAGCACCAAGTGAGTTGACCACCATTTGGCAGTGTGTCAAAACCGTGTACCCCTGTAGTTCACATCAAAATAGCTGGGATTTATGGATGTTCATTCCCCTAAAAATGGTATTAATAGGTATTGATCCATACCCATTTCTCTGTTTGGATTGGGAATACTTGTGCTTTAAGATGGGGATTCCCCAAAATTGATGGCTTATAAATGGCTTATACATGGCTTATAAAAAGGAAGTCACAATCCAGGTTTTCCACTTTAATGTGGCTAAAACCAATGTCATAAACTACCATGAGTGGGACTGGTAAACATACCACCTATAGAAATGGTGAAGCTGGGGATGGTTTATGGCATTGTTTTATCCACATTGCTTGTGTTTTTTTCTTTTAGATGAGGGATCCCCCCAAATAGATTGTTTATAATAGAAACTCCGAAAATCAAATAGATGATTTTTTGGGATAATCCCCATGTCAGGACATCTCCACTTGGGTTTGTCTGAAAATCATTTATACCCCCAATGATGGCTATCTATAGTAAGGAAAATTAGGTTCTCCACCGCTGGATTTAGGAGTGGCCTATCAGACAAACCTATTTTGGCCTTGAAGATCTTTGAAGATCTACCGTACCTCGTAGCAGATAGGTTGGCACATCTTCGGGGTTGCCCTTGGTATCTTCAATCGCTTGGTTGGCCTCGCCCTGGGAAAAGAGCTTGAAAAGGTGGCCCACAAATGGTCCAAAAAAAGGTAGGCCAGGTAGGCTGAGGAAAGAGACTAGGCCCTAGGCCATGTCCGGCCATGTTTTTCAAGACACGGCGGATGCCACCAAGCACTGCGACTAAGCGCTGTGTTTCTTCATCTCTGAGACTCCTGACGCATCATGGTGCTGTGCTTGGACAACCGGAGAGGTACAGTTGCTGTCACCCAGATGGCTACGGCCAGAAACACACCATCCATCTGGCAGCAAACGGACCCTCCCGGCCCTTGCTGGTTGCAGGATCGATTGAAAAACATTAGAGCTACAAAGCCACCCACCGACCCTATCTCCACTGAAAATGGGTCTTTCCAATGAAATTCAATGAATATCGATCTTGTCCCCATATTTTTTTTGTGAATCCCCCGAAACTGAACACAGAACGGTTTCCAGGTTGCTGCGCTGGGGTTTTTGGGACCTGGGCAGCGGTGGCCAACCCCTAGCAAGAGCCCTCAGTCGCAATCATCCCACTGCCGATACTCATATCTTTCGTGGCTAACACGTCGTGCCATTCTGTTCATCTGACTACTTAGATGGGCCATGGAGTTAGTTAACTATTTAGAAACTGGGGTTATATCCCAATTGCAAGCCATTTACTAACTAGTTAACTAACTCCATGGCCCATCTAAGTACCGTTGGCGCGCCCTGGCCTGACAATTGAAATGGTGGCGCAACCGGCCCAGTGGGTTCCCCCAATTCTCCAAGGTGAACCCCACCGACCTGAAGACATCCGAAAACATGTGGGCCATAGAGCGGAAAATGCCCGTACCAGGCACACCAAACGTTATAAAGATAGGTGCCCTGCAAACCAACATGTCAACTTGAATTTTAATTTTCAAGTAGACATAGCAATCTGATACACTTTCTGATACACACATTCTTTGACTGCTCCAGGTAGCATCAGATCAAACAATCCCCAAATCGTAAAATCTGGTGTGTTTCATTTAGAACCTTGCTGGGTCAGCCACGTTGCGTCCGCGACCCTTTTGATGCCGGACGAAACTCTTCAAGCCACCAGTCTCCTGCCCGGACAAGCCAGGTTTTGAGAGGTCTCTGGCCTTCAGAGGCGGGCCTCAAGCCGCACTTTGTGCACATTCCGTGCGTGGGATGACCAATTTTTGGCGCCCCAGGGAACCAATTATATACTTCTCCCACAACAGCAAATATCCACCGTAGAACCCTGGTATTGGTGATCATATTGGATCTATGGTTTTTTTAGGTGGATATTAGGGGGGATTTCGTACTAGGGCGAGATTTCATAGAGATCATAAAGTGGTAACTCATTTTCTCAGAGCATTTTCGGCACCCTTTGCCATGACCACTTGCTCAAGGCGGTGACCGCTGCAATGCTCAGCAGCACCTGGCTGGCCGCAGCCAGGATGGTCACAGCCGCCAGCAGATGGGCCGAGCTCGTGGCCTCCTTGGGAAGCTCGCCGTTGTTGTTGACTCCGATGGCATCAGCAGCCGCTGGGCCGAAGAGGTGGTACAAGCACCTGCCCAGGATGAAGGTCTGCTGATAGATCGCAGGGAGATGATGTTGAAATTCCAGAGGCATCCAGGCATCCAAGAGCCAACTGCTATGGCTACTGGCCACAACCCCATTGACCACAATGTTTCCAGTCAGAGTATAGGGGTTGTACAAGCCACTCCCAGGCACCAATTGGGTCGAGATCACCAAAGCAATTTCCAGCCGACCGCTGTCAGTGACCACCCAGACATGATGCCCTGGAAGTACTTGCTCTGCGGGGACGGTCCGGCTTTCTTCCCAGCTGCAATTGGCTTGGCACATCTGGATGAAATGATCAGGCGTCAACTCCAAGTTCCACTGCAACAGACCCTCAGGTGCTTGAAGCTTCAAGTTCACAAAGGGCGCCCATGCAGATCTCTCTGCATGCCCGAAGAAGTAGATGTCATCATAGATCAGCTTGCCTCGAGAAGCGAGGAGCCATGCTTAACAATCTATCTGTCTGTCGTCCGTCAGTCTAGGCTCTTTCTCTGCCTACATCTCTGCGTACTAAGTCATGTATGAGATCATGTATGTCAATGTCCGATGGTGTATTCGTAAAGAAATACACGCAAAGACCCCTCTACCCCAAAGGAGGGGTAAGTCAAAAGCCGCTAAACCTGCAACCTCCCGCGCCCCCAAAAAGCACATGAGAAAATGGATGCGTCGAGCAATGATATGTTTAAGGTATTCCTACAAAAATCTTGGTTTTTCCATGTTTTTCCTAACCATTTTCTGACCCTGGCAAACAAGTCGGCCGAGTTGGAGCGCCTGCAGCGTCAACTGACAAGACTTGGTCGCCGACTTGGAGTTGGCTGATGGGTTTCAGGCCGCCAGGTGTGCGCACCACTGCGTGGCCCGGGAAGCAGCCGCCGCCACTGGGGCATTTCTTTTTCCTCAACTGAAGGGGATCGAGATCCTGGACACATTGCTGGCAAACTCTGCTCTTCCACTTCGCCCAAAAAATCGGTTACGCTCTGGTAATTTGTTACATCGCTATTGAAAATGACCGTAGAAATAGTGGATTTACCCATTGAAAATGGTGATTTTCCATAGTTTTTGGTATGTTTACCAGAGGGTATCCCATACACTGACCACCAACGATTCAGCAGGTACTAATCAGCCGAGCTTCACGCGCCTGATCCACTCACGATGCTCTGACATTTGCCAAGCTTCGCAATAACCGCCCCCCGCGTCAATTCCCATACCACCTCCAGTATCAATGGTCTTGCCAATCTCTTTTCCACCAACAAGTTGTGTCCCAATCGTCGTGCCACCTGAGACCCCGGTCTTCAGCAAAGCCACAAAAAAACACCGAAATCCAAAGAACATGACCTACATCATGAAAAACATCTTCCCCACCTGCGCAGCCGAAGAAGCAGACACCCCCACCCAGGAAATAGGCTCTTCCTTTGATGTCATCATAGCTGTTGAAGAATCCAACGCTCACCGTCACATCCACCCCAACGCCCATCGAAACGCCGACGCAGGCTTCACCCATTACGCCCCACTTGTACTCACAGTCATTGCCTGCCAACGTCATGGGACTGTCCGGGACCGTGGCAACAAGTGCAACCCTCCTGAACCTCACACGTCTGCTGAAGAAAAAGATACTTAGATGGGCCATGGAGTTAGTTAACTAGTTAGTAAATGGCTTTTAATTGGGATATAGGGGGTTATAACTCCAGTTGCTAACTAGTTAAGTAACTCCATTGCCCATCTAAGTAGAAACAAAAACATCTCGAGACATTTCGACGCCATGGATGCATGTCCTATCAGCCGCAACAAATAAATGTCTTTCTTTAGGGACCCCAAGTTTTCAATACCCCTCATGAGGGACCCCAGTGGCCTGCGAAAACATCACATCGCTCAAGTGGTCTATAGATGGCGCATTTCAAAAATTAGTGCCATCCATTATCTCCCCGGAGCAGATGAAAACTTGGAGTCCCTCATGGCAGCGAAACCCAAAAATCCACCGACTGGCTGCCGAAAAATCCCCCGCCTCTCCACCTTTGATAGCCCTCCGCTCCAATTTGCGTGTATCCAACTGCTACACCGGCAGACGCTGTAAGGCCAACCCTCAACATGACGGCGCGGCGCAGGGTCGAAACAGGGTGAGACCTTTGGTTGGACTGAAATTGAATAGCCTAAGGCTGTTGAAAGATGATCCAGTTCACTCATCTGCCACAACCGGAAGGGCATGGCTCCTATATAAATACGATGCCAAAGTGCAGAATAAGGCCTCCTTGCTTTCTGAAATGCTTTTTTGACATTAAGAATCTGTGTGTTGGATCAAGTCTGGCTTAGTTATAACAATTCATCTAACCTGAAAATAACGGTTATCATACGGCCATTTGGGGATGATTCTCCTTACTAATCATCATTCCAACCATGTGTCATGACGTGATCTCACTGTAATTCATCCAGATGAATTGAATGCCGTAGTGGGACTCCCCAAATTGAAGGTTCCGAACCCAAGAAAGTGCTTGGGAACTCAGTTTTCGTAGCTCCAACTCGCTCCCCCATAAAAATGGGAACATGGAACATCTAACCTGGCACGGCATCTCCACAAATCACCTATAGTTTTATGAAGAACAAAGAACAACAACTAGGAATACAACCATACATTACCCCCTGGTAAACATACAAAAAGCTTATTGAACATGGCCATAGAAATAGTGGATTTACCCATTAAAAATTGTGATTTTCCACAGTTACGTTAGTTTACCAGAGGGTACCATAGCTAAGAAAAGAATCGACATCCACACGTCCGCTTGATCAGCAATACATAACTAGAACAGCAAGGACTACTTCACATTCATGAATCAACAAAGATTCAATTGAGCAGTGTTCAAAATCCCTCTATCATTCCATGAAATACTGGTTAAGAACAGGATTCCCCTATTGGAGTATTTCAATCCCCAGCATGAAGGGTAGTATCATACTAATAATCCCCAGTATATTAGTATTAAAAATAATCCCCAGTATAATACGTATATAATCCTAGCATATTATAATCTCCAGTATATTATTTTCCGAGTAATGTGGGTAAAACAATAACAAACTATCCCCCAGTCATCACCATTTTTATAGGTGGTATGTTTACAATTCCCAGTCATGGGTGGTTTATGACATTGTTTCAACCACGTTATTAACCACTATTAACCAACTAACAACCACTGTTAAGCAACTAATAAACACTATTTACCACCCAAAAATGGGTGATAAATCACTATTCATGGATTATCATCACTATTAATCACTATCCATCACTCTTAATCACTATTAATCAGAACCATAATCCCAGCTAGTATAATCAGTAGAATCCCCGATTTTCCAAGAAACTCATACGTCCTCGCAGCCTGGTCGCAGCATGTGGATTGCTTGTGATTCAATCGCCTTCGCCTGGAGAAACGAGGGGCAGCCCGTCATACGGCTGGTGGTATACCTACCCCCCTAAAAAATATGAGTCAGTTGGGATTTTTATTCCCAACTGAATGGAAAACAAAGATGTTCCAAACCACCAACCAGGAAATTTGTGACAGTTTGCTATTGGTAACAGTTGGTTACATGATTGACCTCTTGAAAATCCTTCTCTTTAGGTCAATCATGTAACCAACTGGGCCGCATGATAGCAGTTCGAAAATTGTTTGTTTTTTTGATGGGTACTGCACCCAGTAGATGGCGAAAGCGCCGAAGACACCATAGAAAGTGGAAAGAAAGTCCACTTTATGTATTCGTTTTCAATTAGGCAATTTGTTTGGCGCCACATAGGTCTTGAAAAATTTCCAGGGACCCTAGAACAATGTTTGGCCTAAATTTTATTTTGATGCTCTGAATGTTTGGGGGGGTATTAATACCATGTTGACATTAAGTCAAAGTATCTCGCAAAGGGAAAAACAACATCAAGCTAGAAACCAACTCATTCTTTTGGACCTACCCTCTGGTTATTTAACATGGCCATGGAAAATCCCATTGAAATAGATGATTTTCCCAGCGAACTAAACCTCTATTTATGGTAGGGATTTTCCATGGCGAACTGTTAGTCATAACCAGATGGTTTTTTTACACGAGCCGACGCAGATTTTTCACGTCATCGTCCCATTAGGGAGAATCTTAAATTCGTCGAAGTGGGTTACCCAGGTTCAACCATACCCTCTGGTTATGTCAAAATAGCTACCCGGCCTGGTTTTTTCACACAGAAAACTATGGAAAGATCCAGCATTTTTGATGGGAAAACTCACTATTTCGACTGGGCCATGGCTTCAATAGCTATGTTAAATTGCCAGAGGCTATTGAACATGGTGATTTATAAATTAGTGGATTTATCCATGAAAAATGGTGGATCTTTCCATAGTTTTTTGTATGTTTACCAGAGGCTACCACTCTTGCAACATAGGATTGTCATGGGATTTTCTGTGTTTCCGTATTTCTTTGAGATGCAACGACCTCTCCAGGCCACAACTCATCCACAAAAAATCCGCCGGCGCCTTCTGCGACGTCGCCGCGAGTCACCACCGCCCTTGCCAGCCACTGCTTCGTCAAGAAGATGCACTTGCAGAGCGCTGAAAGCTGGCTTCCGTTTCTTTCCTGCCAGTGAAAACATGTTCAGGCTATTTAGGTTAATATATCATCAAATATACAATGTGAGGCCCCAAAGATATCTAAGTTGGGGGCCACATAACTCCAATGTCACGAACTGGTTTATGGTACGCACATAACTATAGTTACTGGGACGAATCTAAACCAACTTAGATATCTTCGGGGCCTCACATTGTAGATAAAGCATCATGATATATTCATTATTTTAAGCCCAATAAAAAAAACAAAAACAGCTATATGATCAGCTATTGCAAAACTCTGAGGCTTTGTTATCGATTTGGGGTTGTTGGACATCTGTGATTTTTCACAATCTGGATGAAGCCCGCTCCCGCTCCATGGAGCTCTGCGTGCCGGCGAGATTGAAACCCATATGGTAAATGGTGCTTGGGATAGCCATCATATATGGCTTTAATATGGTTTTATATGGTTTAATATGGATAATAATGGGATAATGATGGGATAACAATACTGGTTGGTGGTATACCTACCCCTCTGAAACATATTAGTCAATGGGAAGGATGACATCCCACATATATTATGGAAAATAAAATTCATGTTCCAAACCACCAACCAGGAATAATGATGAAACTGGGAAACCCCTCCGCTTGCGCCAACTATGGCGTTTTTGACTCCACACTTTCTCCCAGCATCCAGATCCAGTCTCCTGTTGTCAGGTTGGTCATGTTGTTCTCCGCGGCGATCTTGGCAGCGCGTTGGAACAAGGCAGCTTTAAATCCTGAGCGGGCTGAGGATGGCTGAGCCGTCCCAAGAGGAGCAAAATCAACGCCAATTGCCAAGAACATTTATATATCTATCCTCTGGTAAATTAACATAGACCCTGGCAGATAGGGGTTGGAAGATTAGTTTCCATTAAGAATTGGTTATTTTCAGGGTCTATGTTTATTTACCAGAGGGTAACATGTCTGATTGGTGGTGGCTTTAACCATCTTGAAAAATGATGGAGTTCGTCAATGGGTTTCGGATGACATCCCGTACCCTCTGGTAAACTAACATAGCGAACTGGAAAACCACCGTTTTTAATAGGTAAATCAACTATAAATGGGCCATTTTCAATAGCTTTTTGTATGTTTACCAGAGGGTATATGAAATGGAACATAAAAGTCATGCTTGAAACCACCAGTTCATGATTGGAAAGCCTCCAGAGATTTCAGGCTAATCATTGAAATTTTGAAACACCCTGAAAGGATTATGAAAACTGGTTGGTGGTATACCCAACCCTCTGAAAAATATGAGTTCGTCAGTTGGGATGATGAAATTCCCACCTGAATGGAAAAATAAAAAAAAATCCAAACCACCAACCAGAAAATAGTTCTGTGAACCAACTGGGAAGTCAGGTTGGGCTCGATCCACGTCTTTGACACAAAAAATCCAGAGCCCAAAAAATGTCTGCCCCTCCCCGCGCCATGCCCCAACTTGGGGCTCTCTCTAACGACGGGGCGCCATGCCGAGCATAGGACAGACATCAGCAAAGAACTTGGAGAGGAGTTTGTAGTGCTTGTCCTGATCTTTGCGCCCAAAAAAAGTCCCAACATGTCCCATGGCCATTCAGCCAGATACCCTACGCAAGAAATTTGACAAATTCTTAGCTGGTGAAAGGGAAGATATTCAATACAGATATTCCTATTTATTATTGCAAAAGATTATTCAGGATGAGTTTCTACCCATCCAGTTGTCCAAGCTTGAAACTTTTTAAGCGATTTCCCAACAAACCGATTCCCCATTTCAAGGCTATGAAAAAATCCGGGAAGATCAAAGATCACCTTGAGGAATACCTAAGCATCCATTCAGATTTTTCAAATGTATGAATTTTAATCCCAATGGGATCCAAAAAAATGCCAAGTCTCTAAAGGCATAGCCTGAAGACGATTCATCTTCATCTGGCAGTCTCTTGCCCCGTCGCCGTAATCGATATGCGTCCCATCCTCTTCGCTCTCGAGCTTCTTGTTTTCCAGGCATGCCTGAACCAACTTTGCTTAAAGGTGTGATTGAAAGCTGCTACACACTGAACATGATATGACCAGGAATGAACGCAAATTCCAAAATCGCACCCCTTCCATCTTCCGAAGTTTACTTCGAACGTCGTTTTTTTCTCTGAAAGGAACAAACGTAGCAGCAACGCGCTGCACAAGCAGTTTATTTTTCTTTCGGTGCACTTGTTAATGCTAACTACAATAGGTGATCTAGGATGATCTAGGGAACACCTTACCAAAACGGCCATAAAAACCGGCACCAGTGTAGTATCAACATAGACATCGACCGACATCCAAACATCATCAAACATCGCCTGCATGAAGGCCTCCTCAAAGTGGGGCTTGTGGATGACGGCCGGCCAGGAATGCGTAGTGCCTAGGAACTCGGAATGTGCCATCGAAATGTCTTCGATGAAGCGCATGCACTCGGGTTCTTCGTCCACAGGGAGGACCATGTCCACAAAGACCGCACAAAACCTGCAGTATGGGGCCCTCGTTCGATAGCGTTCAGTTGCCAAAGCTAAGTGACCTAACTATGGTTTATGGTAGATATAACTCTATAGTTAATGGGGGTTGTAAATGACATTTTGGTGGGGATGGGTTACAAGATGTTACAAAAGGCCAAGGGAAACGTGCCAGAGTTTGCTCTAAAAATGGCAAACCCTCGGAGATCGCCCTTTTTTTATGCACCCAACTTTGACTATGTGAGCCACGCAGTCCAAGGGAAAGAGCTGCTTGGTGCAGCATTTTGGACCTTCATATAACACGACTTCGAACTGCGAAACATTTTTTTTTAAAATATGGAGTTGATACCCTCTGGTAAACGAACATAACTATGGAAAGATCCACCATTTTCAATGGGTCAATCCACTATTTCTATGGCCATTTTCAATGTCGCAAACTGTGAATGTCATTACCAGGCCGGGTACTTTCAAGGTTTTGGAAGCCCCCGAAAAGGGGCCCCAGATTTCCACCATCGGCTTCCAAGAGACTCTTCAGCAGTTTTCAAGGCATCTGACCCCAGGAGTCGAAATTGGATGTCCATGTTATATACCGCGCGGTCGCACTCCGCCTGGAGCATATATGTTGTGAATGGCTGCTGTTAGGGGTGACCGTGAATTCTGAATGAATGACCAAAGCATGTTGCATACCCAAGTGGCATCGCTGGCGTATATTATGTATATATATATACATTGACATGTACAATTATATACATATGTCTCCATTACTTGCCAACCAACAAGCCTGTTTAGTGTGCAAAAAAACCCAGGCTCCTAGTATAAACGTTAACAGATCAACCAAAAACCCGAGGTTTTCCTAGCTGCAGCGCCACCTCCAGTTGGTTTGGGTCAACCTGATGCATGGCCGATTCGTCTTTCACAAAGAGTGCCTTCTTGCACCGCTCTCCAAAGGCCTGAACGCCCAACTTGGATGGCTTTAAAAAACATGAGTAGAACATGTTAATGGTGAGTTGGTTTCTATATCTAACTGATTATATATATATAATGTATATCTATATATTAATGCATACACATACAAACACATGCAATTACACCTGTAGAAAGAGTTAAACCACCAGTTTTTACAAGGTAAAACACATCGACAAATAAAGCATGTTCCCTTAACAGGCACGCCAAGGGGTGGACATTTTCTTGGGAGACTATATCCCTACATCTGCTTTGTTTCTAGGACAGATCCAAGAAAGAAAATCAGAGTTGACCTCAATCTTAGCACGAGAAAAAATCTGGCTCCGCAGTACCAACCATTTATCGCACGTTCTTTTCCCATCTTCCAGATTTTTCCCTTTAATCATTGGGTGTCCAACAATGGCGTGCTCCTAACCATCCAATGCTTTAGCATTATTTGTTCGATAAGGTCCTAACCGTCCGAATCTAGCTCATATTGCTGGTAAAAATAGGTTCCAAATTTACCCTCTGGTTATTTAAAATAGCCATGGAAAATGGCCCATTTATAGATGGTTTGCCTACTATAAATGGTGATTTTCCATGGCTATGTTCAATAACCAGATGGTATCCCACAGAATATCCTGGAAACGGTTTCTTCAATCCACAGCAAGGATTCAAACTCCCCATTTCGAATCCACAAACCAAAAAACAGTACTAACTAAGAGCCTACCCTGCAAAAAATAAATTCTTTGCTGGTGAACGTAGATATTCCCATAAATACCAAAAGACTAGTTAGGACTAAAGAATTAGTTTGTATCCATGTAAGATTGACCTAGCTATTATTCTTATTGATCTTATCATATCATTATTACCCGTTTCCCCGTTGTCACAATCCATGAACTTCATGAACCACTATCAATATCTGCGGATCACCATAAGATAGATGTGGCTGATCCCATTTATGGATGATTTACCTTAATAATTTGGTGGGTTTCCACATCTATGTTACAGGATGGTGCCCAGCTATAAGTTGGTTTATAGCACCATCTAAGTATCATTATTTGGTTTATAAACCAATTTATAGTTATTATAGTTATAAACCGACTTAGCAAACTATGGTGCTGTAGTTTGCCCCATTTCTTTCATAATGGTTTTTTCATCTCCGCACCTCAATCTGGGCCATCATTGGGATCTCAGGCTTTGCATTGAAATGTAGGAAGTCCAAGCAGCCCTTGTAGAACATCCCTGCAGGTTTTTTGGTTCAACAAATGGAGGCTGAAAACATGGGAACGCCCGGAAAACTAGGGAGATTGACTAGGAAATACTAGGAAAATTTGAGTTATACACACATTTCAATTGGTGATGTTAACATAAGATTTATATAACCAACTTTGCTAATGATATAAGGGGGGTAAAAGGAATATCATCAAGGAGCAATATCTCATCGGAATATAATACTTGGGGATCTAATGCATACATTGGGTGATGGGGACCGAATAAGAATGTAAATTCGGATACAATGAGAATATCACATAGACTGTGATAATCAGATGTAATTTCAGAATCAAAACATGGTAAAGCTTTGTGCAAGGTGCTCCGCAAAGCAGGCAAAAAAGAGACTCAACTCGTGATGGGTACAATGTGGTGCGCCCAGTTATGAACATCTTGTGATATCCCCATCGAATCGTTACGGGTCAAAACCATGGTACCCAAACGGTACACAAAGTTGTAGTTGCTTAATGGACGGTTAGGCCCCAAAACATAGTGATCATATGTGATATAATATGGAGGTCTCCTAAAATGGGGGTACACCCAGTTCTCATCCATTTTTTCTTTTCGGATTTTCCATGAAATAAACCATCCAGCGATAAATTAGGGGTACCCCCCATTTGTGGAAACCTCCATATGGGTCATTTTGCTTAGTAGTACTGTACCATATAAGGCCATATTTTGTGGTGATATTCACTTGCATAGGCCTTATAATAGGCCTTTTTTCTATGGTAGGTACCTCCAATCAATTGGATCCTGAAGATCTCCCATTGATGGTAACTCGACTCATCCCCATCTGAATAACGCCCAGATTCCATCGTAGCCCAAGGATTTTTCCAAATCCTTCGAAAGGGAGTCGACGAACTTTTCGGTGCCCAGGCGGCAATCGGAGGTCTCCAAAGTTCGATTTACAACCTGGCCATGGAAGGAATGGTCAAGTTACATTTTTTTGGGACCAAGCATCTTTAAAAGGCAAGTCACTTGACTCAAAGCTTGGGGTTCTAGTCATTGGAAACATCTTTGCTGGTTGGTGGTTGACCCGCCCCTCTGAAAAATATGAAAGTCAGTTGGGATTATTATTGCCCAATATATGGAAAAATCAAAAATGTTCCAAACCACCAACCAGTTGAATATTATTCCACAACCCCAAACATCTTCCGACTGGTAAAGTTTTTCATGGGATGTGCACTTTGTGATGGATGCCTTAGGTCTTTCAAAATCCTTAAGGATTGATCATCCCCCAACTCATCAATCCATGATCCAAAATAGAAAAGAACGCAGCGATCCGACGCAAGTCCTGAGTCTCTATTCATTTTAAACAGGTCGAATTGTTTTTTTTAACATATTGAGGTTTCCTAAATTAGGGGTACCCCCAACTCATCCATTATATTTTCGTTTTTTTTTAAATTTATTTTTTTTCACCCTCCATATTTTTTGGAGCTCCCCCATTTATGGACCCCATTTACAAACCCAAACAAAACAGTACCAAGTCGATGGATCCAGCAACATCATGTAGCTTCATTGCGGAGGAAAGAACCAACACATGGGCGAAAAGCACGGAACGCACCATGGTCCAATTCACCGATTCACCGAAATCCGAGAGGTCCGACGGTCCGCACCATGAAAACCCGGACCTCGCTGTCTTGAACCGGACTAGATCCAATCAATGGGTTGATGGCTTATTTCATGGGATTTTTTGGGGGGAAACAAACCCCAGTTACTAACTAGTTAACTAACTCCATGGCCCATCTAAGTAGCTCCAATCAATGGGTTGATTGGCGCAGAAATCTACAGGAAAACCCTTTTGTACCACCAATCAAAAGGGTTTCCTGCAGATTTCTGCGCCAAAAGTCTGGTAAATTTTTCTTCGTGGTGGATTCACCAATGGGAAAATGCTCAAGCCAGGCGCACTTAGCACAATTTTCCGACGCGCGAAGCAATTCGCGCAGGTCGCGAAGCACGAAGCTGGTGCAAGGAACTGTTCACTGTCGAATAAATCTAGCTGTTGATGATGTTAGTATCTATCTGTTGACAATGTTTGGGATTCATCACAATAGTATGAAGCGTCAAGGATCTGCAACAGCCAACTCATAGTTCAATGGCACCAGCCACGAACTGAAACAGTCAACTGACACAACGCGGCTACACAATGTATTAGCTAACAAACAAACGACCATCAATCCGTTGTCTTTCATATATGTTCACCTTTTCACCATACCCATAGTATCCTCCAACAAGATGCAGACATGAAAGTGTTGTGTTGACCATCTGTCTACCAGGCTACCACTCTTTTAGAATGTGAAACCCCCATCAAATGACCATCAAATAACCATGAAAAACCACTTTTCGCTCTTCTTGGGCGCTTTTTTTAATGACCGGAAATTCCCATGTCATGTCTTCCAATCGCAGCAGCCCGAAGAAACTTGACGACTTGGCGGACTTCAGAATCTGCAGGGACTTGGGGCTGACTTGGAGACCCCAAAAATTTCACATTGGATGGTAAACATCTGGTGCCACTCCCATGAAATTTGCAGTGTTTCATAGGAATCCCAATAGAAATCCCAGCTGCTACATCATTTCGCACAGTATTTTGTAATCGATTTGAACTAGGAAAAACGATTCCTAGTTCACTGCCACCTATACCATGCGACTACTATTTGGTTATTTAACATAGTGAAATGGAAAGATCCACCATTTTTAAGTTCGGTAAACCAGGTAAACCATCTATTTCTATGGGTCATCTATTCCATGGCTATATTAGTCATAACATGTAATAATCAGAGGGTATGTTGGAAATCAATTCCACCATTTTTAACAATGGAAACTCACAATTTTTAATGGGAAAATCAACTATTTCTATGGCCATTTTCAATAGCTATGGCCATCTGTTTTTTTTCCCATCTCTGGGCTAAAAAAAGGCGAAAACGTCAACCCGGATCCACCCAAACAATGGCTACGCGGCTACCTCCATGGCGGACTGGCTGATGACACCAGGGAACGCTGTAGCAGTTCGGAACTTCCATGATGAAACATCAGTGAAATACCCATGGAAATGAGCTTCTGAACATATATCACTTAGATGTCTATCAGTTCTATCCCACGTTTAGATGATTGAATCATCTTAAATCATCAAATCCACAGTTTCCATTAGTTACTTCAGCTTTATCCCAGATATCTTTGATGACGACAATCCCAACCACCCAGTCCCCTCCGAAACTCGCCCGCCTAACCCTCCTCCATATCGAGAGGACCATGGAGGACAAAGTCCTGCGACCAATGGGGGATCCCCAAGTCACCATAGCTTTCAATACGGTAAAATGCTTTACCCTCTGGTAAACTAACATAGCTATGGAAAATCACCATGTTTAATGGGTAAATCAACTATAAATGGCCATTTTCAATAGTTATGTTAAATTACCAGAGGGTAATTTGGATGATTGGGGCGTACACCCATTTTTAGGACAGCTCCATGGAAATCCAGCCTAGCCTAGCCATCACAATTTTAAGCACATCGGCTCAACATGGAAAACCCGAAGACGAAGCCCTGCAAACCACAGATTCTGGAATTTGGAAATGAAACAATGCAGGCAGTTGATTTAAACAAAAAATTGACTCGCCTAATGCTCGAAAACACAGGACCGTTTCCCCGTTTCACCAACGAACAACATCCTTCTGAAGCGTCTCGGGAAGCGCATGACTTTGAGTGAAGACAGTCCTCGACATCCTCCTGTCCTTGCAAGACCTGCACGGCAAAAAAACTAGCAAAAGGGTCTCAGTCTAGATATTTTTCACATTCCACCAGGTATCACCAGGGCGTGTTTCTAAGGGCTTTCTAAGGGCACTCCCATGCCCCCTATCTAGCCCTGTTCGCCAAAGGGTTCCACGGGATGACAATGGGCAAAATCCCGTCTGACTTCATGGACAAAAATGACTTCATGTGCTAATTTATCACATCCCAATGAATCGTCTTTCCTAGTTCAAGTCGTTTTCCATAGTTTTTCCTAGTTCAGTTCAATGTCATAAATTGATATTGGATTGATATCATAGGTGGCATAAACCAATCCCAAATGGATGGTTTATGCAAGGTGGTGCCCCAGTTTGTTAGCTAACTTGGTTTATAACATTTTATAACTCCAATAACTTGGGTTTATGGTAGATATACCGATAAACCTATACTTCATGGGGGTTATAAACTAACATTCCCATCACTGGGGGGGCACCACGGCATCACCTTGCGGCATTGCTTTAACCATGGTTTTATCCACAGGTCATCATCCTCAACCAATGAGAAAAAACCCTCTGGTCATTTCTTACAGTTTGCTCTTGAACATGGCCCAGTCAAAATAGTTGATTTACCCCAAACATGCTGTCGGTTTTCCAGGTATTTTTGTATGTTTAGAGGCTAATTCTTCCAGAGGTATTTCCATTCTTTACCTACTCAATCCCTATTGAAATCTAGAATCACCCATGTTTACCTGGTGATTTTCCATCTCAATCCCCATTTTCCCATGGTTTTCCCATGGTTTTCCCAGGGTCTGATCCAGGCAGGTGATCCAAGCGACTTCCCCCGAAGCAGCGAAGCCCGCGCCTGCGCCCGGCGTTTCAGCTCCTCGAGATCCGACCGTGGGACCTGCGAGGGCCAAGTTCGCCCGGAGAAGTTTCATCACTATATATATATATACACGTATATATGATATATGATATAATATAATATAATTATGTTATAATATATATATATGATGTAATATATGATGTATATATTATATGATGTGTATATATTATATGATAGTAACCCCCAAGAAGATCCAAAGTACTGGATCACTTTTTTTTTAAGGTTTTACCTGCACCGATCTTTTTTGGGGGCTTACTCAATGGTCGATTGCCGCCCTTGGTGGATGACCCGTCCGGATTTTTCAAGAAAAAACGTGATGGCAAATCATCATATGGTAAATGGTGCTTGGGATAGCCATCATATAATGCTATTTCAACTGGTTGGTGGTTGACCTAGCCCTCTGAAAAATGATGGAGTTCGTCAGTTGGGATGATGACATTCCCAATATATGGAAAAAATGTTCCAAACCACCAACCAGTAATGGTATATAAGAATGGTATAATTAAAATGGTATTCAATGGCGATTGGGATTAGTGTAAATGGGGGCATCCCAATAACTGGATGGTTTACAAAAGACAATCCTATTAAAATTGATGAGAATTGGGGGTACCCCCATTTTAGCAAATCACCATATCTGACTAACAAAGTACTAAACACCATGGCATCATTCTCGCCATTCTTTACAGGAGCAGTGTTCAAAAGCCATGGGTTAAACACTAGCTGTAATGAATCATATATAAACTGTTATATAAACCAATTCTTGGATAAATAAACCAATATAAATCAATATAAACCATAAAAAACAATATAAAATATAAACGTTATAAACCAATATAAACCAATATAAACCATAATAAACCATAATAAACCATAATAAACCATAATAAACCATAATCAACAATAATACACCATAATAAACCATAATAAACCATATATATATATGTATATATATATATATGTATATAAATAATGCCATTGGTGTATAAAAGTATATATAAATAATGCCATTGGTGTATAAAACGGAGGATGACCACCATCCTCACAATTCCCGTGTTTCTTCGGAAATCCGCGGCACACGCTGCTCCACCAGCGATCGGATCAGCCAGGGATGACGTTGCGAGTTTTTTTTTTTATTTTCGGTCACGCTGCTCATGCTGAAGATGACGGGAAGATTATGGTTTATAAACCAACAAACATAACTGATATAACGAACTAGTTGGGGGTTATTGAGTTATGTTGTGGTTTATAAACCAAGAGACATAACTGGATATACCATCTGGATATTTAACATAGCGAACTGGAAAGATCCACCATGCTATTAATAGGTAAACCATCTATTTCGATTAGGACCATCTATACCATGGCGAACTGTTAGTCATAACCAGAGGGTATAATTTCTGATCACTATATCCCATAAAGTTGATCTTTAATTCATCCAGCTTCATCATGCCAGGAGCTTTTGTTGCCATATGGCTGGGTGAATTATCATATTTCACTAACCTGAATTAAGGCCATAAAAGGGGTGATTTCCAATATAAAAACCATGATTCCAGGGTTCGGGAGAACAGTGAGGTCGTGATGAAATTTACCCAGATATGGGGATTGCTCAAAACCCATGCGTTTACCATATGACTGGGGGGATAAATCACCATCCAACCACACCAGCTATAACTTAGGGTACCGTTTTTTTGCGTGCCAGGGTTTTGACACATACCCATTATATAAGCCATATCATCCCATATACTGTATAATAGGGGATACTCCATATATATCTGGTTGGTGGTTTGAACCCCTCTGAAAAATATGAGTTCGTCAGTTGGGATGATGACATTCCTAATATATGGAAAGTCATAAAATTCCATGGTTCCAAACCACCAACCATATATACATATATATATATACACATATTATATATACACATATGTATAACTGTTGGTAGAGCTCGCGCTTACTAAGTGGGATTCACCCATAACCGGCGGTCCTTCATGTCATTTCTCCGTCGCTTCCGCTCTTTGCGATGCGCCTGGACTTTCGCGGGTCACGAGGCTGGAAGGCTGGAAGGCCGGAGCGAAATCCCACGACATCTGGCTGAATTATGCGGAAGATTGGGGAATACATTAAGCCCTATGGATCCTGTCGTACCTTCTTAGGAAGTGGGTCTGGGGTATAATTTACTATAATTTGGAGGGTTAAGTACCTTCTCAGACAGTGTTTGGATCCATAGGGAAGAAAATATGGATAATTATATAATATATAAAATGGATGGGAAACAATCAACAACATGGAGAATTTCATGGGAATATCTTTGCAACATATATGGGACTCAATCCGGCTGAATGACAGTAATCATTCCTTCAACCTATGTCGCTATAACAATTGCCGTTACAGTATATTATATGCTGCGATCATGTTGGGTCATTTGGGGATGATTCCTTATATCTAAACCATCATTCCAGGGTTCGGGAGAACAGTGAGGTCATGATAATTCATCCAGGTATGTTCCTGCCATCACTGGTTTTTTGGGGGTCGTGACCAATGACTAGAAACACAGCCAGAAGAAAAAAAACAGATCCGTACAGGATGGGCCAATGGGGCTGGCCCAGTGAAATGTTTGTTAGTTTATACACCCCATCAACTAGTTCGTTATATCAGTGAAATGTTTGTTGGTTTATAAACCATAACAAAACCCCCACTAACTATAGTTAGATTTCATATCTACAATGTGAGGCCCCCGTTCGATATCTAAGTTGGTGCAAATAACTCGAATGTCACTATGGTTTATGGTACGCAAATAACGAACTAGTTACTGGGGCTTTTGTTAACCAAGTAACATCACTGGGGGGCCTCACATTGTACCATAAACTATAAAATTCAGCCACTTCGCTTCGGCGTGCGTTTCTGAACGGGGGGCTCCATCCTGTCAGATCCAGGGCCCAAGACGATTAAACCTTCACCGGTGCCACAGATACTGTTACATAGGCTTCATACAGTATCTGATGGTTGACCTACTTGGTTAATGGTGATTAATGATGGTTAATGATGGGAAATGATGATTAACTATCTGGTTCTTGGTGGTTTTAACAATCTTGAAAAATGATGGAGTATTAGTCAATGGGTTTCGGATGACATCCCTTTTTTATGAAATGGAACATAAAAAATGTTTGAAACCACCAACCAGGCAAAAAACGTATCATGTGATTGGGAAAGTCTTGTTTCATGTGGCTAATTCCCAATGCCATAAATGAACCATCCCCCAGTCATCACCAAAACTGGTTGGTGGTTGACCTACCCCTCTGAAAAATATGAGTTCGTCAGTTGGGATTATTATTGCCCAATATATGGAAAAATCAAACATAGAGAAATGGAAAGATCCACCATTTTTTAGTTCGGTAAACCTTGGCTAATTTCAAGAGCAATGCTCTATTGGCTTCCTGGAATCGGTACGGTTGGGCCCAAAGCTGACCCAGGTACGGGTACGTATTTACGGTACGGTGGTGCGGTACATGGTACGGTATTGTGGTACATGGTACGGTACGTGGTACGGTTGTGGTACGTATTTACGGTACGGTGGTGTGGTACATGGTACGGTATTGTGGTACATGGTACGGTACGTGGTACGGTTGTGGTACGTATTTACGGTACGGTGGTGCGGTACATGGTACGGTATTGTGGTACATGGTACGGTACGTGGTACGGTTGTGGTACGTATTTACGGTACGGTGGTGCGGTACATGGTACGGTATTGTGGTACATGGTACGGTACGTGGTACGGTTGTGGTACGTATTTACGGTACGGTGGTGCGGTACATGGTACGGTATTGTGGTACATGGTACGGTACGTGGTACGGTTGTGGTAAGTATGTTTTGCACGGTGGTGTGGTACGTGCACGGTATTGTGGTACAGTACATGGTACTAAGACCCCTAATGGAAGATATTCTCACTTCAGGCACTTAACGAGCTTATAAATATCTGATAATTTGCTATTATCCTGCTTTGTTGTTTTAAAATTATTTTGCGTTAAGTTCCACTTATTTTTTTGAATTTAGGACATAATAATGAAGATATAATCACATATAGTCGAATATTAGTCAAAAATATCTGAAAATATGTGAAAATATTTGAAAATATCTGGACATACGTTTCTTGCAAGCACAAGGTGCTCCAAACTTACTCTCACCAAATGATCTAAGGTGAAAATGATTGCTGCCCAGGAATAGTTGGAAAAATAGATACCTCAAAAATATGGTTCCTGTAAAAGGAAACTGCCAATAAAGGAGAGGTCCTGAAACTGAAAGTTCCCGTAAAGGATGGTTTCTGTAAAGGATGCTTCCTGTAAAAAAAAGGAAAGTTCCTGTAAAGGATGTTTCCTGTAAAAGAAAGTTACAGTAAATGAAAGTTCCTGTAAAGGATGTTTCCTATAAATCGAAGGTCTGCGCCAAGGTACTTTCTCGTTTGTGGTCTTGCTCAGGTCAAGTGTCTGTCTCAAGGATCCCCATTGAAACACGATGGACGACGAAAGACGACGAAGAGAAAAAAACGAGCAAAAGGGTTTCAAGGGTTCCTCTACGGGACCTCCGGGGAGAAAAAAATAAAAATAAAAAAACAAAAAAATAAGACGGGCACATACCATTGAGAAAAACACATAGCATGTTTTATGCATATTTGCAATGTTCGGTCGCAAGTGTTCTTCCCCGGGGTATGGGTTTGTCTCCGGGATTTTATTTTATTTTTTATTTTTTTGGCAGCCTTGAGCGCGAACCTTCACTGTGGGAAAACACTTGGCCTTGAGAAATCCTTCGAACATGGGAAAATTTTCCGGGAATACGGTTGGGAAACCAGGACCTTTGAGGAGGGGAAAAAGAAAGCACCTTTGATACAGGGAGGAGGGTTGAGACAGGCACATACCATTGAGAAGGTAAAAAAACCCTTCATCCAGACTTTTGAATAAAGGAAAGTCCCAGCAAAGGAGATGGAAATACCTGAATGTAAATGCCGCGTAGTGGTCCCAAAACAGAGCCCACTTTAAGCCAATTTATCTTGAATAAAGGAGAGTTTCTGAAAATTCGGGTTCTTGAGAAGGGCAACTCAAACTTGAGAAAATTAAGAAAAGTCAAAATTCAGAAAAACCAGAAAATCAAAAAAAACTGAATCCAAAAAAACATAAATTCCAAAAAAATAGAATCCAGAAAATTTAGAAATTTCAAAATCCAGAAGATTCAGAAAATCAAAAAAATAGAATCCAGAAACTTTAGAAAAGCAAAAAAAACAGAATCCAGAAAATTCAGAAAATCTAAAAGAAATGCAGACACTTCAGAAAATTCAAAATTCAGAAAATTTAGAAAACCAAAGCAAAATAGAATCTGAAAAAATTAGAAATTTCAGAATCCAGAAAAATCCCAAAAATTTAAGAAAATAGAATCCAGAAATTTTAGAAAACCACAGAAAAAACAGAATCTAGAAAAAAAAAACAAAATTCAAAATCCAGAAAATTCAGGAAAAAAAATCCAGAAAAATTATAAAAGGACAAAAATAGAATCCACATTTTTTTGAAAATTAAAAAATTCAAAAAATCCAGAAAATTGAGAATTCAGAAAATTCAGAAAATACAGAATTATGAATATATATATATATTCACATATATACAATTCATAACATTCAGAAAATTCAGAATTCAGAAAAAAAAAAGTTTTTTTTTTAAAAAAAAACATAGAATCCAGAAAATTTAGAAATCCAAAAAAAAAATCCAGAAAATTCAGAAAAACCTGAAAAAGTAGAATCCAGAAAATTTTGAAAACCAAAAAAATTAGAATCCAGAACGTTTAAAAACCAGAAAAACAATATAATCTAGAACAATTAGAAAATTCAGAATCCAGAAAATTTAGAAAATCCAAAAAAAAAGGATCCAGAAAATTCGTAAAATTCAAAAAAAAAAGATCCAGAAAATTTAGAAAATCCACAAAAGTTAGAATCCAGAAAATTTATATATAAAGTAAAAAATAAATTTAAAAAATAGACTCCAAAAAATTCAGAATCCAGAAAACGCAGAAAAAAAATAGACTTCAGAAACTGTTGAAAATCCAAAAGAAAATAGAATCCAGAAAATTTTTGAAAACCGCTAAAAAAATAGAATCTAGAAAAAATGAAAAATCAGAATTCAGAAAAATCAGAAAATACGAAAAAAAAAACAATAGAATCCAGAAACTTTAGATAACTTACAAATCCAAATAATTACAAAATTTAGATAATTTAGAATTCAGTAAATTTAGAATTTTAAAAAAGGAAAACATATTCCTCTGAGGAAACCACATTCACGTGAAAGATTCATTGCAGAAACTTTCCATTTCAGGAACTATACATCCTTTTCAGGAATTATTGTTTCAACATCTTGAGTTTCAAAAATGTTTTTGGTTATTTTTTTCATTATTCCAACAGATTTTACTTCGCAATCATTACAAGCAGCTATGAGAGAATCTATAATGTGACTCGTAGCCATACTTTAGCAGCCAGTCTCTGCTGAACCCCTGCTTCTTTCTTTGCCATGGCTCCCAAGGCAAAGGATATAGTTCCTGAAAAGGATGGTTCCTGAATGGGAAAATATCCTGAAAAGGATCATATATGCTAAAAAAACTTGAAAACCTCCCCAAATCTTTTTACTTTTTTTTCTTATAGTCAATCGTTTTTTCTTCAATATGTAAAAAACAAATCCTTCGTATTATCAGTTCTGAGCCTTTGAAAGTATCAAAAAAATAAGTTAAAATAAGTGAAAAGAAATAAAACTAAGTTCTATGATAAGCTCAAATAAGTACTAATATTTTCATTAAGTGCCTGAAGTGAAAATATCTTCCATTAGGGGTCTTAGTATATATGGTGCGGTACGGCGCGCAGGGTGAGAGTACGGTGCAGTATTGTGGCACTATCGTGGTACATGGTACGGTACGTGGTACGGCACGCAGGATGAGGTCATGGTACATATGTATGGTACGGTACGGTACAGTACAGATATATTATAGCGGCATATGGCACATGGTACAATACGTGTCACACATCGCGCCCATGTATGGTTCTCAAACTTATTGTGCCAATGAACTGTACCGACTGGACTGGCTGTACCAATGTGCCGTACCAACCGTACCAACCGTACCATGTGTACCGTACCATTCTGCCGCTATTTCTGCTGCTATTTTGGTACGGTACCATTTCTCCTATCTTAAAACATGGTACGGTACGGTACGGTACACATGGTACAGTTGGTACGTACCAAAATAGCAGCAGAAATAGCGGCAGAATCTGCCGCTATTTCTGCTGCTATTTTGGTACGGTACCATTTCTCCTATCTTAAAACATGGTACGGTCCGGTACGGTACACATGGTACGGTTGGTACGGTACACATGGTTAGATTGTTACGGTTTTGTACGGTTGGTACAGTGCATGGTACACTCGGTGCATTGGTTGGTAGGGTGCAGTTGCTGACATAATGTGGCAGTTGCTGACCATATGCTATATAGACCGTTGGTATTTAGGGTTTGCTGCTCTAAGATCCCTAATGGAAGATATTCTCACTTCAGGCACTTAACGAGCTTATAAATATCTGATAATTTGCTATTATCCTGCTTTGTTGTTTTAAAATTATTTTGCGTTAAGTTCCACTTATTTTTTTGAATTTAGGACATAATAATGAAGATATAATCACATATAGTCGAATATTAGTCAAAAATATCTGAAAATATGTGAAAATATTTGAAAATATCTGGACATACGTTTCTTGCAAGCACAAGGTGCTCCAAACTTACTCTCACCAAATGATCTAAGGTGAAAATGATTGCTGCCCAGGAATAGTTGGAAAAATAGATACCTCAAAAATATGGTTCCTGTAAAAGGAAATTGCCAATAAAGGAGAATTCCTGAAACTGAAAGTTCCTGTAAAGGATAGTTCCTGTAAAGGATGTTTCCTGTAAAAAAACTACAGTAAAGGAAAGTTCCTGTAAAGGATGTTTCCTGTAAAAGAGAGTTCCTGTAAAGGATAGTTCCTGTAAAGGATGCTTCCTGTAAAAAACACTACAGTAAAGGAAAGTTCCTGTAAAGCATGTTTTCTGTAAAAGAAAGTTACAGTAAAGGAAAGTTCCTGTAAAGGATGCTTCCTATAAAGGAAAGTCCCAGCAAAGGAGATGGAAATACCTGAATGTAAATGCCGCGTAGTGGTCCCAAAACAGAGCCCACTTTAAGCCAATTTATCTTGAATAAAGGAGAGTTTCTGAAAATTCGGGTTCTTGAGAAGGGCAACTCAAACTTGAGAAAATTAAGAAAAGTCAAAATTCAGAAAAACCAGAAAATCAAAAAAAAACTGAATCCAAAAAAACATAAATTCCAAAAAAATAGAATCCAGAAAATTTAGAAAATTCAAATCCAGAAGATTCAGAAAATCAAAAAAAATAGAATCCAGAAACTTTAGAAAAGCAAAAAAAAATAGAATCCAGAAAATTCAGAAAATCTAAAAGAAATGCAGACACTTCAGAAAATTCAAAATTCAGAAAATTTAGAAAACCACAGCAAAATAGAATCTGGAAAAATTAGATAATTCAGAACCCAGAAAATTCCGAAAATTAAAAAAAAATAGAATCCAGAAAATTAGAAAACCACAAAAAATAGAAGCTAGAAAAAATTGAAAAATTCAGAATCCAGAAAATTCAGAAAATCTAATAAAAATAAAATCCAGAAAAATTATAAAAGCAAAAGAAAAAGAATCCAGAAAATTCAGAAAAGCTAAAAAAAACTCCAGAAAATGCAAAAAAATAACATCCATATTTTTTTAAAAATTTAAACATTCAAAAAATTCAGAAAATTGAGAAATCATAAAATTCAGAAAAGTCAGAAAGTTCAGAAAATGCAGAAAATTCAGAGTTATGTATATATATATATAAATACAATTCATAAAATTCAGAAAATTCAGAATTCAGAAAAAAAAACATAAAATTTAAAAACAAAAAAAACATAGAATCCAGAAAATTTACAGTAGAAAATCCAAAAAAAAATCCAGAAAATTCAGAAAAACCTGAAAAAGTAGAATCCAGAAAATTTTGAAAACCAAAAAAATTAGAATCCAGAACGTTTAAAAACCAGAAAAACAATATAATCTAGAACAATTAGAAAATTCAGAATCCAGAAAATTTAGAAAATCCAAAAAAAAAAGGATCCAGAAAATTCGTAAAATTCAAAAAAAAAGATCCAGAAAATTTAGAAAATCCACAAAAGTTAGAATCCAGATAATTTATATATAAAGTAAAAAATAAATTTAAAAAATAGACTCCAAAAAATTCAGAATCCAGAAAACGCAGAAAAAGATAGACTTCAGAAACTGTTGAAAATCCAAAAGAAAATAGAATCCAGAAAATTTTTGAAAACCGCTAAAAAAATAGAATCTAGAAAAAAATGAAAAATCAGAATTCAGAAAAATCAGAAAATACAAAAAAAAAACAATAGAATCCAGAAACTTTAGATAACTTACAAATCCAAATAATTACAAAATTTAGATAATTTAGAATTCAGTAAATTTAGAATTTTAAAAAAGGAAAACATATTCCTCTGAGGAAACCACATTCAACCTGAAAGATTCATTGCAGAAACTTTCCATTTCAGGAACTATACATCCTTTTCAGGAATTATTGTTTCAACATCTTGGGTTTCAAAAATGTTTTTGGTTATTTTTTTCATTATTCCAACAGATTTTACTTCGCAATCATTACAAGCAGCTATGAGAGAATCTATAATGTGACTCGTAGCCATACTTTAGCAGCTAGTCTCTGCTGAACCCCTGCTTCTTTCTTTGCCATGGCTCCCAAGGCAAAGGATATAGTTCCTGAAAAGGATGGTTCCTGAATGGGAAAATATCCTGAAAAGGATCATATATGCTAAAAAAACTTGAAAACCTCCCCAAATCTTTTTACTTTTTTTTCTTATAGTCAATCGTTTTTTCTTCAATATGTAAAAAACAAATCCTTCGTATTATCAGTTCTGAGCCTTTGAAAGTATCAAAAAATAAGTAAAAATAAGTTCTATGATAAGCTCAAATAAGTACCAATATTTTCATTAAGTGCCTGAAGTGAAAATATCTTCCATTAGGGGTCTTAGTGACTTAGTGCCGAATGATGCGCGGCAGGTGGCAGAGATTGAGGGGTGGCTGGTAAGGTACGGCAGCATCACACATATGGACAAGGAGCTGGACAAGAACATGGACCTTGGACACGAATTTTTAGTATACCCACCACCCCTATAGTACCCAACACCCGTACACACCACCCGTACCGGTACCCAACACCCGTACCCATACCTAACACCCGTACCCGACACCGGTACCCGTACCCGCTAACACCCGTACCCAACACTCGTACCCGTACCTGTACCCAACACCCGTACCCACCACTCATACCCGTACCTTCACCCGTACCTGTACCCGTACCCATGGAACACCTGTACCCAACACCCGTACCCGTACCTAACACCCGTACCCAACACCCGTACCCGTACCCAACACTCGTACCCGTACCCGTACCCAACACCCGTACCCACCACTCATACCCGTACCTGTACCCGTACCCAACACCTGTACCCAACACCCGTACCCGTACCTAACACCCATACCCGTACCCAACACCCGTACCCAGCACTCGTACCCGTACCCAACACCCGTACCCAACACCCGCACCCGTACCCAACACCCGTACCCAACAGCCGTACCCGTACCAAGGCGTACCCGTACCCTCACCCGTACCACACGTAGCAAGCACAATAGAGAGGCATGGTTTCATTGCTTTTGAAATTTGATAAGGTAAACCATCTATTTCTATGGACCATCTATACCATGGCTATGTTAGTCATAACCAGAGGGTATATCTTAATATATATTTCATGGCTATATTTTCTTCATCACTTTCAAGTCGCAAAAAACACAGGGAAGAGTTGGTTCCATGGCTTTTTTCAACTTCAATTTCCTATGGATCCAAATCTGGTTGGTGGTTTCGCCCTACCCCTCTGAAAAATCATGGAGTTCGTCAGTTGGAGTTACTATTATTCCCAATATATGGAAAAAATGGAAAAATAAAACATGTTCCAAACCACCAACCAAATAAATATTTGGGTGGTAATTATGTTTACCATTCCCAGTCATGGGTGGTTTATGACATGGTTTTACCCACATTAATAGTCTATGAAACAGCAACAATCATAATCCCATCATTTAGATGGTAATCCCACATGATATAGATGGTAATCCCCTAAATACATATAATTACAGTAACTCTTCTATATTATACTATAATACAATATAATATCATATCATATATATATATATACTATACTATACGATACGATACGATACTATACTATACTATACTATACTATACTGTACTATCATATAGTCGCTCCAACTGGCTCCCCAATTTTGAGCCAGTTGGACTACCATTAGAAAATACGAGCCCATCGCTGCCTCGCTCCGCTGCCGTCTCTCTTCGTGGATCATTCCAAAGGCTCGTTGACCTAAGAGACGAGCTCCGCTACACTTGGGGCCCCTGTTTATGATAACTATGCTGAACATAACTCCAATTTCACCATGGTTTATGATACTTATACTTATAACTATAGTTAATGGGGCTGATAAATCACTTCAAAGCTGCGGCCCACATTGTAGATTCAAGCTCTGCTTCAAAAATCACCATAGCAAAGTGATAAACTGAGGGGAGTGAGGAAGCAACATTCTTCACCAGCTACTATTCGGAGTGCTTACACCCATCAACAACCCCAACTAGCCCCCCAGTGGAATTGCTGAGTCTGAGATTGCAGACACTTGCGTGCACCTTTTGCTATCTCCTTGTCGAAAAAATGGGACAGCATTTTTTAGCTGGCAAAGTGGTAATGGGAAATCCTCTATAAAGGCTTTATAGTTGGCACTATAATGGGAAATTCATGAATCGATAAATAGAGGGCTTTTCCATTGCCATCTTTGATCTCTCCAAATCACTGGATGTTTACGATGTGGAAAACCCCATGCTGGGTTTTGCCTCCTGTAAACTCCACATGTAAACTCTAGATGCACTAGGAGGGTAACATCCAGTAGCAACAAAACATCGGCCTGATCCGCCTCATTTGGCCTGACCGGCGAACTGTGTCCTGCATCGTCAACTTGTCCAAGTCAGCCTTGCAGTTGACTTGCTTCATGGCGTGAAGTGCTTCCTAGCGTGGCGACGGTGTCATCAAACTAAATGGCTGGAAAATGATCAAACTAGATGGTGGTTTCATGGGAAACTCCTCGGTTTGTGAGGGATTTTCTAGCCACTCAGGTTTGATTACCAGAGGGCACCAGGGGTTTTTCATCTTTTGACTTTCTCATCTCAAACTCTTTCAAAACTGCTGACTGAGCCGCTCTCCCGAAAAAAATATGAAAGTCAGAATCTAGTCAGAAAGTCAAATAAAATCACCATACCTACGTAACCTTACATACCCAGCAATAAATCTAGTTTTCATATGTTTTCATCTGGTGAGTCCATTTTACCATGGCAACGGAAATCAAGCCACTAACGAGCTGGTCAATCAATCATTCTTGGATACGCTGCTTCGAACTTTTTGAGCTGGTTAGTAAATACTACCATCAACATGGCCCAAGAATATTCAGGAGTAAACTCTCCAGTTCCTCACGCGTTTTGTCCAACTTTGCTTCAGAGACTCCCAAAAATCAAAGACATGTCCCTATGAACTAGTCGGTGTCCAAAAACCCTCCAAATAATAGTCGAAATGAGGTACCATTTTATATCCATCAAATAGTTGTTTAAAATGGTCTAGACCATCATTAGGGTACCCCATTAGGGTTTTTGATGGAGGCTTTTTGAGGCTTTTTGAGGCTTTTTGGACCTAATAATAGACATCTAATGAGATTCTAGACTAGAAAATTAGGTACCCCATTTTCAAACGTCAGAAACCTGCAAAAATACATCCCAAAAAGATGGCGAAAGTCTCCTTCATCATCCGGGCCACGGCATCTTTGTCCGCACCCTGCCGGCCAGAAGCCAGAAATTCAATGGAGGCGTTCCGTTCTTTTCCCTCCAAATAAATGTTGGACAATAATTATATATATATGTCGTATATATATATATATATGTCGTATATATATATGAATTATATATAATATATATATATAAATTATAAATTATATATATATATATATTTATATATATATATTTATATATATAGAGTATCTCAAGGGTAAGAAACACTATGAACTAAACTATAGTTTTATTCTGCATGTAGCCATGTAGCCCAGTATTACATAGTTGGCCGGGTCGTTCCTTGAAGTTCTGCGACAACATGGACAAGACCGCAGAGGACGGAGCCGTGCCTCAGGCGATTCCCTGGGTCCCTGGGTTTGTGGGTCATCCGTCCCAGCAAAATCCCAGGTTTCCATGGGAAAACCATAGGAAAACCATAGGGAAACCATAGGAAAACCATAGGAAAATGGAGGTTTACCCTCTGATTATGACTAACAGTTTGCGAAATGGAAAGATCCACCAAGCTATTAAGTTCGGTAAACCATCTATTTCTATGGACCATCTATACCATGGCTATGTTAGTCATAACCAGAGGGTATATCTTAATATATATTTCATGGCTATATTCTCTTCATCACTTTCAAGTCGCAAAAAACACAGGGAAGAGTTGGTTCCATGGCTTTTTTCAACTTCAATTTCCTATGGATCCAAATCTGGTTGGTGGTTTCGCCCTACCCCTCTGAAAAATATGAGTTCGTCAGTTGGAGTTACTATTATTCCCAATATATGGAAAAAATGGAAAAATAAAACATGTTCCAAACCACCAACCAAATAAATATTTGGGTGGTAATTATGTTGACCATTCCCAGTCATGGGCGGTTTATGACATTGTTTTACCCACATTAATAGTCTATGAAACAGCAACAATCATAATCCCATCATTTAGATGGTAATCCCACATGATATAGATGGTAATCCCATAATTACATATAATTACAGTAACTCTTCTATATTATTAACCATCATGAACCATTATTAACAAAAATATTCCAGTCACCACCAAGCAGGAAGTCTTTGGGTCTTGGATTTGATCCACTGGGCCTAGGATCCATAGGATCCACTAGGCGCCGGGCTGTGGGTGCCTGCTGCATGTCCCGAACCTGGAACATGCACATGGAGAAACACTGAGAACTATATAAATTTACCTATATACCCATGGGATCCATGGTGCTGGTATATATGCTAACATTTTTAGGGGGTATATTGATGGGATCCATGTTACCATATATAGCATACATGGATCCTATGG
Organism: Cladocopium goreaui; assembly: GCA_947184155.2. NCBI lineage: Eukaryota > Dinophyceae > Suessiales > Symbiodiniaceae > Cladocopium > Cladocopium goreaui. The sequence goes on from CAMXCT020002557.1 coordinate 1,266,447, forward strand.
GATATATATATATATATCTGTTACAATTCAGTTATATACATATCTAGATTGATATTAAACTGATCAAACATCTTCGATTCTGTTTATCTAGATCGACATTAATAACAATCTCGGCACATTGTAAACTGCTTCAAATATGCAACTTCTTCACATTCTGTTGGAGACACATATTGCACCTGCAACATCCTTGAGCCATGACCACGTGCTACCGGTAAAAACTACGTCAGTACGAGTACCATATAACACCATATAGCCTGATATCCCCACTCGCCCTAGATCGCCTGAAATCCCTCAACCTTAGGATCCCCTGAGCTTAGCATGGCCTGGACAAAAAACGCAGATCCCTGGGAGCAGCATGGCCTTCATCGAGAGCAGCACCCCAAGCAGCTGCGAAGATGATGGATGCGGGCAGGAGTAGCAGGGAATTGTTGGAGGCGCAGAAGTCGTAGACCTTTTCAACGCTGCGGATCTCCCAGACGTTTTTTGGGAGGAATAGTGGAGAAAAACATCAACGTTTTTTGGGATTTCACGTGATTTAATCATATGTTAAGCATCAAAAATTGGGATTCTATAAATATTGGGACTAAGTGACTAATCATCAAACATGCTGACCCATCAACAGTTGGGATGCGGATTTGTGAACATCGCGATCGCGACAGATTTTTTTTCACTCAAAATTGGCAAGAGACCACAACATCAGAAAAACCATCAAATAATGGGATATTGAAAATCACCATTAAGACGGAGATTTCAATGGGGTTTATGAATGTTTATGATGGTATACCATCAAAACAAATAACATCACTGTGAAATATGGTCCGGTTATAGATGATTTACATTTACCCATTAAAAAACTGGTCATTTTCCATAGATCAAGGCTGTGCTGATCCCCTACATCTAAACACCTTCCCTATTGGATCGGAGGACCATGGGACCACGGTTATTGCCACGCTTTTCGTCATTTTCCCAGCCTTTTCCGACATGTTCCTATTATTTCTCCATCCATTTTCCCACATGTCTCCAATTGTCCCGCATGTTCCTGCATTTTTTTCGGCATCTCCTACCGTTTTCCCACATGTTTCGTCACTTTCCCGCCATTTTCCAACCTTTTCCCCAGGCTCCCCGGCAAGGGTCTCGGCCTTGCTCAGCAACTCCTCGAAGTGTTCGGAGCTCCCCGGAAAGCCAGCGACCTCGCGACGGGGCAGGCTGTTACTGGATATTCGTGGTGAATATATGTTACCCTCTGATTATTTGTTACATAGCCATGGAAAGATCCACCATTTTTAATAGGTAAACAATAAATGGAATATAAATGGGCCATCTATACCATGGCTATGTTAGTCATAACCAGAGGGTAATAGTGGTTGGATATATGTTAATATTACCCTCCAGTAAATTAACATGACGACCCTGCCAGACCAGATAGGGGTTGGAAGATGAATGTGTCCATTAAAAATGGGTGATTTTCAGGGTCGAACTGTTTATTTACCAGAGGGTAATATATCTTAATATGAATATATGTTAACATTAATCCCTATATGGATCCGATGACCTTCTTAGGAAGTGGGACTGGGGTATGATTTGGGTAAGGACTGGGGTAGCTTCTCGGGCAGTGGCCATGGATCCATAGGGAATGGTGGTTTTCAAGGGATATAATCAATAAAAATATCACTAGTCATATAAGTGGGAGATCTAAATGAACATATATCCCATTAAATCCCATTATATCCCATTAAATGCCATTGAATCACCATCATATATCCCATTAAAACACTATATAAATCTGGGTAAATTATAATAATTCACTAACCTGAATTAAGGCCCATTTCGGGATGATTTCCCATATAAAAACCATGATTCCAGTGAGGGAGAACAATGAGGTCGTTATAATTTACCCAGATATATATATATTCTTATATATATATATGGTATTTAACCCCAATGGTTATAATACTAAAGGCCATGGTTAAAAAGAATTGAATATATGGTTGTAGTGGGGATTATATAATTATCCGCTATATGGGGATAATCTAGTTAGTTTTTTGTCACTGAACCATTGAACATTTAAGACATCATTAGTTGTTCGGATAATCTTTTCATAATGGTTATTACACATTGGTTGATAATGGTTATTATGCAATAATGGTAGCGTGTCTGGAAGAATACGGAAACCCGCAAGTCCATGGTTGAGTATCAGTTTCCCGAGTATAAATTGCAATTTTAGGTTTTGTCATCTTATACCACAAATTTCAGACCCACATATCATGATGTTGGTTATATTCGTCCTACTATCCCCATTATATACCTATATATATATTACTGGCTATCCCCAATTCAGGATGGTTAAACATTAAACACCACTTATTTTTGGTCAACGCACTGTTTTGGGCTTTTTGTTGACCCCATTTTCAAACACACCCGTTATTCGTTGTTCCATCGGCAATCGAGAACTTCAATGGAAATTCACCTACAGAGAAATTTCCCATTTGTCTCTTCATTTTTTGTAGCTACATCATATAAAAATATATAAAATATATAAACGGCTATGAGAACAACATTAGAACCTTTGATGAAACATGTTTCTCTTTCATGAAGTTTTCTAACGGGAAATTCATGGGAAATGAACTATTCGAAGCCGCCATGAAACAGCCGAACTGGGCTGAAACTGAGCCGCTGGCCGGCACTTTAAAGTTGCGCTGCTCCTGAGAAAACTTATGATTTCAACATGGTAATGGATTCAAACATTAAAAACCTTTAAGATACCCTCTGGTAATTTAACATAACTATGGAAAATCACCATTTTTAATGGGAAAATCCACTATAACTGGCCATTTTCAATAGCTACGTTAAATTACCAGAGGGTAATGTGAATTAACTTTAAGATGACAAATAATGACTTTAAGATAATTTAATCCTGAACAACTGGGAACTCTATCATGGATTTGTTGAAGATCATTTGCTTCAAAGGCACCAGAAACCCAAAATTGTCTCATCCATCTGGCATTTCTGGTAAATTAAGCCATGTGGACATAACAAAGCAATACACATCACGAAACATTCCTGAAGGTCCTTGACTAAACATACTAAACATCCAAGAATGACACAATAGATAGCCAATCTAAGACCTGCAGAAATAAGCCAAAAAACATCCTGATTTCACCAACTAACATAGGTGGAAACCCAACCATCTGTAGATCATTTTGAGAGGCTGTCCCCATTCAATGGATTGGTTTTCTTGGGAAAATCTTCACCGGAAACCATCGATTTTCCCATGAAGATCCTGGGGTTTTCCTGTTATCATCTGCGCCTGTTGGGACTCGTTGCCACGACGAGAAAGAAAAAATGCTTGGTGCAGAGACAGGATCAGCCCATATAATGGATATGTGTGTATATGGATATAATATATATATAATATACATATATATATATATGTATATATATATATGTATATATAATATATAATATACATTTATTTATATGTATATGATGTACTAAATGTATGTACCCATATGCGCATTAATTATGTAGATATATTGTTCTTAGAATGAGATAAGTCCATCCAAAAACCGTATCCTTATCACTATACTTGGAAGTGCAATTCCAGTGAGCTAAGTGGATATATCTATCTATCGATCCATCTATCTATCTACCTATCTATCTATCCATCCATCCATCTATCTATCTCTATCTCTCTATCTCTCTCTCTCTCTCTCCATCTCTCCATCTATCTATCTATCTGCAATTATGTATACATCCAGCCTAGTTCGTGCGGCACCCCGTCACATCTCACGGCGCACGGCTCCCGCAGGGCTCCTCCGCCAGAAGCCGCAGCGCCGCGGCGGGTTTGGGCTCCACCAACAGGATGAAACCGATGTTCTGCAGCAGTTCCAGCTCCGACTCCGTGACCTCTACGAAGGAAGGCGCGTCACGGCGGCGTCGTTGTTGGGCGATTTCAGCCGTGGTGTTTGTAAAAGGGCTGAATGAACAATGGTGACAGATTAAAGATATGATGTGGATTTAGATTAGTGATTGACTTTCTGAAATGATGGTTTCATCATTATTTATAATGGTTGATAATGATAATCATATGATATGTATTGATATGTGATAATGAATAAGTTAAAATTGATAATAAGGCAATCAACCTAGCAATCCGACGCCCCAACTTACACTTTTTGATGGCTGGGGTTGAGGACACAATTCCTGGAACATTTCATTCTGTGATACTCTCTGGTCTCTGGTAATTTAACAAAGCTACAATGTGGGGCCCCCCATTTTTTTAAAGATGGTTTATAAACCCCATTCACGATAGTTAGAAGTATCATAGACCATAGTGACATTGGAGTTATAAACCAACTTATATAGCTATCTAGGGGGCCCCACATTGTATGGAATTAGTTCGATGATTTATCATTTGATCCTGATTTCCCTTTTCAAAAGGTATAACTCTCCATAGCAAACTGCTAAATTCTGCAGTGCTGGCTAAACCGCTTCAGGTGCTGGTGGACTCGCCTTTCAAGGATCCATAGTCTTCAATTGTCCACTTAAACAAACGTCAATCTGAACATCAATCTGAACATCATTTTTTGCCAGATGGCAGTGTGTCAAAACCAATAGTACCCCTTTTTTGTTCACATCAAAATAGCTGGGATTTATGGATGTGAATAACCCACTAAAAATGGTATTAATAGGTATTGATCCATACCCATTTCTCTGTTTGGATTGGGAATACTTGTGCTTTAAGATGGGGATTCCCCAAAATTGATGGCTTATAAATGGCTTATACATGGCTTATAAAAAGGAAGTCACTTGATGTGTATTGATGTGTGACTTCAGAATGTTCTCCTGGAATTCCCAAACATCCAGGTCTATCCTCTTGCCATCGCCTTGGTCTTCATGGCAGAATCCTCCCCAAAGCCACTGACCTGGCTGAAGAGGACAGGATCCACCAAACATCAGGATGAAAAACCATGACTTAACCATCAACTTGCTTAAGGATTTTCATGAACATTCAGAGAAATCCATAGAGAAATCATGACTCTGATGTTTGATGGTTATATAAATTATATCTTAACTAATATGTTAAAATACGAAACAAAATTCCTGGAAAATAATTCATCCAACATCAGGAGCTCACCTTCACCATCCAAAATGAGGAGCTTCACCATTGATGCATGGCGATTTCACATGAGTTCACCCACGAAAACAGGCTTCAAATAGAGTCGCCCAAAAAGGGGCATGGAAAATGGCATGTCCCAATATCTATATATGTGTATATATACAATGTGAGGCCCCCAAGATATCTAGGTTGGTGAACATAACTCCAATGTCACGAACTGGTTTATGGTACTTGTAACTATAGTTACTGGGGCGAATCTAAACCAACTTATAACTGGGGGGCCTCACATTGTATATATATCATTGCCAATCTTACCCTCTGGTAATGACTAACAGTTTGCTATTGAAAATGGTCATTTAGTTCGTGGATTTACCCATATATTAGACTTTATCTGGTTGGTGGTTGACCTACCCCTCTGAAAAATGATGGAGTTCGTCAGTTGGGAAGGATTATCGCATATATTATGGAAAAATAAAATTCATGTTCCAAACCACCAACCAGAATATATATATATACATATATAGTATCATTGCCATAGATACCCTACAAAAACAATAAATTCTTAGCTGGTTAGTGAACGTAGATCATCCCTCTGATACCAAACGACTAGTTAGGATTAGTTTGTACCCATCCAGTTGCTTAACCTAGATTCAGATTTTATAGCCATTGTTCATGGGAAATATGAAGAAATTATTCACCAGTTCCAGTTGCTTACTGGTGCGTCTAAAACGCAGGGAATTTTCGGGAATGATTCCCACTAAATCACTTTCGTAATGTCATCATCCCAGCAACTCCCAGCAACCCATCCAGAAACCCTACGTAAAACGCACCAGTTCGTGGGCCTCATCACCCCCAACCCGAATTCACCTATTGGTCCGGGAATTCACCATAACATCTCCAACAAACGCGGCTGATTCTACGGTCGTACTTTTTAAGGTCCGGTCATCCCAGCAAAATCCCAGGTTTCAATGGGAGAACCATAGGAAAACCATAGGAAAACCGTAGGAAAACCATAGGAAAATGGAGGTTTACCCTCTGGTTATGACTAACATAGCGAACTGGAAAGATTCACCATGTTTAAGAACGGTAAACCACCTATTTCTATGGGCCGTCGAAAAACCAAGGCGAACTGTTAAATAACCAGAGGGTAGGTCCCCTTGAAATCATATCATACCTTTTTGTAACCATCATTTCGCTTGGGAATCCCACATATCTGGGCAAATTATAATAGGCCTTCTTCGGAAAATTCCCCTTACCATGAGTGAGGGAGAACAGTGAGGTCACCATAATTTACCCAGATTAACAATCACTATCAATAACCATTATTATGAACTATTACTAACCATTAATAACCATTCACCATTAATACCCGCTATTATCGTTATAGTTCACCATTATTAACCACAATACGATGATAAAACAAGGATAAAAACGGAGGATTCAAGCGAGCCGTTCGTCCCATTTCTGGACATCGGAAAAACCAAGCAAGGTGGGCCCCATGGTCAACCCGAGTCTTCTGTGTGGGATAATTATCATAAAGCCAACAGTTATATTATAACAGATACATAATTTTATATAATCTCTAGAAATCTACAATCTACCATAAACCACTGATATATTGTATCTATAGATATAAATATAATTAAACATATCATAATAATCATATGGGGTGTTCCTAGAATGGGGGTATCCCAAAATGGTTGGTTTATACTGGAAACTCCCTGTTTTTGGAATGGATGATCCAAATGATTTGCGGGTACCCGGGAGCCTCAAGGATCTTGTCCAGTGTAATCTCTCGGACTTCCTCCACTTTACACCTGGCGTTGCAAGGCGCAAGGCGCGCTTGCGCGGTCGCGTTCACCTTTGGCCACCAACAATCCGACAGATTGTTAGAAGTAGATTTCTTTCATGTTTTTTTTCAAATGGGTGTTTAAACATGTTTCCATGTTTTTTCCCACTTTTTTTTCAATTTCCCAGAGTAGAAAGCTCGACCCAAGACCCATATTTTTTTTTCACTGGAGCTCCGGTCCGTGCACGGCGGCTCGGTATGGAGTGAGTTTCAGAGCGCCAGGATGGGGAGCGCAAAGCGCGCAAAGCGCGCGAAGCTTCCATCGTTGCTGGTTGAAGCTTTGCGTTGGGAATAAAAACTGGTTGGTGGTATACCCCTCTGAAAAATATGGAAGTCAATGGGAAGGATAAATTCATGTTCCAAAGCCATGTTCCAAACCACCAAGCAGATTTTGTAAACCATATGACAATGCATATTAATTAATAATCATAATTAATAATATATATATATTTATTTCTGACCGAAGGATAGTAATTCATAGCAATTCACTCACCTGAAAATAGTCAACAAGTTAGGCCGGGGATGATTCCTCACATATAATTGTCCAGTGACGGAAAACGATGGCTTCAGTCATTCCTCCTGGAACGATACAAGGCTCCCAAACCTGATGTTTGTTGGTTTATAAATCCTATGAAACTGCCCATTAATCAATTGTACTTAACAGAGCCTCTGGTTATTTAACATGGCTATGGCGAATTGCCTATTTGTAGGTGATTTACCTATTGAAAATTGTGATTTTCCATGGCTATGTTAAACTACCAGAGGGAAAGTATTCCTGACAGACATGAAAACTTTTCCCGAGCGCGGGTCCCGTTGCTTTTTGCATGATCTTGACTCTTCAGGTCACAACATTGGCTCATCCAAAATGAACGCCTAAAGTTGCGGCCAACAGTTGGTGGAAAAACATAACTCCTACAACTAGTTGGTCATATATCATTGGCCATAAACCCAGAATGATCTTTCTTTTCGGGCAATTTTTAGCCATTGCTAAACCAACCCATTTAGAATTCTAAAATTTCGAGTCATTTTTGGCCTTTATTTTTGGCCATTGATACAGTAAAGCCTTTGATAAACCCATTGAAAGCCCATGGCTCCACTTCAAAATAGCTCCATGGATAAATGGATAAATCAACTATTTCTATGGCCATTTTCAATAGCTATCTAACAAATTACCAAAGGGTAAGATGTGTGTTCTCCTTAAATGGCATTATGTGAATTTTCCAGAATGCCATTTGCACCATCCCCCAGTCATCACCATGTTTTTCAGAGATTTCAGGCAAATGTTGATTTTTAGTAAAGCTATTGATAAACCCATTGAAAGCCCATACAAGGTGGGGCCTCCCAGTTATAAGATGGTTTATAAACCCCATTAACTATAGTTATAGGTATCATAAACCATAGTTATTGGAGTTATAAACCAACTTAGCTATCTAGGGGGCCCCATTTTGTAGCTCCACTTTAGCAATGGTTCCACTTGGCCATCAACGCTCTGAAGCCCCTCCGGTGAGATGCGTCGCGAGTCACGACACGATGTCGTGCCCAGCCGCCCCGGCGCGGCTCAGACGGGGCCGGGGGGCTGGAGATCAGCCACCGAGAAGATCGAGTGGAACTCAAAGTGATTGGAAAATCCATAGGAAAACCATGGGAAATTGGAAAATCCATAGGAAAACCATGGGAAAACCATGGGAAATCCAGCCACCATTTAAATTTCACCAAAAAAAGTCTTCGAGATGGCCATAAGACCAAGCCACATTTTTCTACCAAGACCGGCTTGAAATTTGCCCTGCCTTTTTAAAGCGCCGCAAGCGGCGCGCAAGCGCCAAAACACAACGGGCAATCCAACCGGATTCAACATCCCAAAGGATTCAGCTTGGAAAGGACAGAAGGAAATCACCAAAACGAACCAGGGAGGTCAGGGCAGTCTTGGTCGGCTAATCATCTGGGCAAATTTTCTTAGATTCTCTCAGATTCTTATATACTAATCCCACCCAAAAAGAACTGTAAACTATCAGAACTCATCACTAGTAGTATTAGGGTGCTCCCTTGCCTCTCTTTTTTGGCGTTGCTATGACGTTTTGGGCCGATTCCTTCTGTATCAACGTATACCAACCATCATCTATGGGATGTCACCGCGTCTTAATCAGTCAGTTCGGTATCAGTTTTTCCAGTGTATAGTAGATCAAAGACAATTAAAACTTAAAACCTTATTACAGCATATTTATCTATGTTCCAAGGGTGTACAAACATTCATGAAAAAACAACTATTTTAAGTGGTTTTCTCTGCAATTTCGGTGAACCATGGCTTGAAAGACATACTGGTAGCCATAATTTGCCCAGAAGTTGAATCGGGTGAAACGAAACAGGTCTCTACCTGGGGGACCATCAGACTGATTTGGTCAGGGGAAAAGACCGGGAAAACACCGGAACTTCGCCGATTTTGTCTCATCATTGTCATGATTTTTTCCAGGTCACAGCAAAAAGATATGGTTTTTGTCTCACAACTATAGGGTACCTCCATAATTTCAATAGGTTTTACCATGTTTTACCCTCTGGTCAACCAACATAGCTATGGAAAGATCCACCATGTTTAATAGGTAAATCAACGATTTCAACATTGCCATTTTCAATAGCCAACTGTTTTTCAATAGAGGCTAATGGCTTTCAACTACAGTAGGGTCAACTATAGGATATTTCCATAATTTAATATCATAGGCTTTCACCAAAAACATTGCCAATCTTAGATACCCTTCAAAAAATGATGAATTCTTAGCTTGTTAATTAGTAGATATTCAACTATCTATACTGGAAATTTGAACATGGAGGACTAGAAACTCTACCCGTCTGGTTATTTAACATAACCATGGAAAATCCCCATTTTTAAGTTCGGCAAACCATCTATTTCGATTAGGGCCATCTATACCATGGCGAACTGTTAGTCATAACCAGATGGTACCCATCTAAGATTGACCTACAAGGTGGTGCCCCCTAGATAGCTAAGTTGGTTTATAACTCCAATAACTATGGTTTATAGGTGATATATCTATACTTAATGGGATTATAAACCAACTTATAACTTGGGGGGCACCACCTTGTAGCGATGATGGGTAACCCCGCCCATTTCCAATGCGTTTAATGATGAGACGACCCGAACCGGCGATCTCAGTTCTTGGCGGCGGCCTCCTGAAAACCAGTGGGAAACCGGTGAGGCGGCGTTATATAAAGGCACTTTGTTGACCACAAAGTTCTATAAGTGTCATAAGGTTATATAAGGTGATATGTTTGATCAATAGGTAGCTTATACATATACAATATTTTTAAGGTATTATAAGGTGATCTTTTTGATCATACAATAAATATAATGTATTATAAGGTGATATAAGATCATTGGGTCCTGGGTTATACAGTAACCAATTCTGCAATATCACCGACGACAATATGATCATGGAAAAACCATGGGTTTCCCCATGGGATTCTCCACTTCTTTTTGTATGTTTGCCCCATGGGTAATATGATATAACCAATTCTGGATATCACTAGATATATAAAGCTTGGTATATCATACTTGATTATATATATATCATATATGATTAACGTCATATAATATTACCAAACTAGTGAAATCACTAGATATATAACTTTAATCTAGTTTGTCTGATTTTTAACTAGATAACTAGATATAGACTAGATATGAACAACTGGATTCTGGACGAATTTTCAGAATCGTCTTTTTTCTCATTGAGAAGTGTGACCGTCACACTACATCGCCACGTTGTCCCCAACGAAAAATCCTGTCTGCATAAGACCGGATTTCCCACTTCGTGCTAGTGATATATACATTGGATACGTAGTACAAAGTGGGGCCCCCTAGTTATGAGTTGGTCTATAAGCCCCAGTAACTATAGTTATAAGTACCATAAACCATAGTTATTGGAGTTATGTTCACCAACTTAGCTATCTAGGGGGCCCCACATTGTATAACCCCAAAAAATAGTCAACCAACAGGGCCTCTGAAAACTGTTATGACCAACAGGGAGTTAGTGACTTAGTTCATCAACTCTGCCAAGAAAAACGAGGAAATTGGTCAAGTTGAGTGACATCTGCCATCCACTTGGTGCTTCACCCAGTTACCCTCTGGTAAACGAAGACTGTGGAAAGATCCACCATTTTTTAATGGGGAAATCAACGATTTCAACATTGCCATTTTCAATAGCCAACTGTTTTTCAATAGAGGCTAATGGCTTTCAACTACACTAGGGTATGTCAACTATAGGATGTGTCCATAACTATTTCAACATTGCCATTTTCAATAGCAAACTGTAACAAAAATTACCAGAGGCTAAGTGGTGAGTGGCCTTATGATCCACTTACGAAGCCACGGCACGGTGACTTCGTGCGGCTAGAGAAATCCTGAGGAAAAACCCTCCTACCACAGAGTCGAAAAAACGCCTCGACGGAAACCAAGAATTCGGGTGAATGTACCCTCTGGTTATGTCAAAATAGCTATTGAAAATGGCTGATTATAGTTGATTTACCCATTCTAAATGATGATTTTCGATAGTTATGACAGTTATGTGTTAGTTTACCAGAGGGTACATGTTCTTTTGAAGGGATAATTCCAACACTGTACTCCAAATTCCAACTTTGTTGGTGCCAAATCCAACCATTTGGGAAACTTGGTGAACTTTTTAACTTTTGCTCGGAGTTCATGATTGACCTTGCCAAGCATATTCATTTTTTAAATTTCACCAATCCAAGAATTTGCGAAACAACAAAAAATCAACTGTTTTTTCCCATCATTTTCGCATCATTTTGCCATCATCCCATCATTTTTTTCCCATCATTTCGGGTCAAACCGCCTCCGCATCCCATCATTTTTTGCCCCCGGGTCCTTCAACCTGCGACCTGCCTCCCATTGAGCAGATTTGCGGACACCATCCTGCCGGATTTGAGGATTTTTTTGCATAGTTTAAGACAGTGAATTCATCTAAGTAACCATTTGTGAATATATATATACACATAATATGTGTGTATATAGATAAATATATATATATATACATAATATGTGTATGTATATATATATATACGTATATACTTGAATATATATATATATATATGAATAATTTGAATAATACATATATATATATATGTATATATATATATATGAATAATATATATATATGTAATACATATATGTATATATATATATATGAATAATAAATATATATATATATATGTAATACATATATATATATGAATAATATATATATATATATGAACAATATATATATATGTATTATGTATATGTATATATATATATATGTTATGTGTATATATATATGTTATGTATATATATAGAATATACTGATAAGTACGGACAATGTATCAAAAAAACAAAGACAATATAAGACCTAATCACCGTCCGTGAAATCCCCATATGATATTTATTGATTGAGACATCTTATATAGGGTAAATTACATTCATAAATCCAAAATGTTCCTCCATGAACTGTATATGGCTAGATTAGTCTAGTTAATAGACGGGAAATTAACCTCGATCAACTGTATAGCGGTAAACAGTGTCCTTAAATTCATATGCTGGCAGAAGTATAATACTTCACTAACCAGAAAATAGATAAACATATCTTATCTATTCTTTTGTGCCATTTGGGGATGATTCTCCTTTTTCATCACCATCATTCGAGCGACGTTGCAACGTGAGGTCAGTCATAGTACTTCATACAGATATATCCATCAATAAAAATCCTCTAGTCCACCATTGTTGATTCTAATTATCCTCTGGTAAATTAACAGTTCGACCCTGAAAATCACCAATCCAACCCCGATGAAAGCCAGGGTCTATGTTAATTTACTGGAGGGTATATCCCATGATTGTCCCCACTATATTCAACAAAAGAACCTATAAATCAGTATATCACAACTATTATAGTGGGATTATTGTTACTGTTCTAACTAGTATCCTATATTCCAGTAATTACTGTAGTTACTAGTGGCACGTATACCATGAAAAATCCCCATGAAGTCCACCAATCCAATTGCAGTTTCTAAAAATCATACAGCCCCATCAAAAGAACTCACATTACGTCTGTGTATAAATATATATATATATATATATACACACATGAGTGGGGTAGAATATGGTGATTAAGTGAGTAACCACTTTATCCCTATATGTCAGTATTGTTGCTGGTTAAAGTACACCTCAGCAACCTTGTGACTCTTTCCGCAAAACTCGCAAAACGGGAACGCCCCGACCGTCGTGGTGTAGTGCCCGTGGCCATGCTGCTTACCGTCTTTCCAGAATCCTTCGTACCTCAAATTTTGGAGAGTTCATGCAAATATGAATCTGAATAGATACTTCATGGGATTAGTAAACCTCCAATCGTATGTATGTGTTCTTTTTTTATACACATATTCTTCACATATTCTGCGAACGCGATAGATATCATGGGGAACTGTTGATATCCTGGGGAGATTTTGTGGGAATCAAACCAAATATGATATGATATGAATATGGGACAATGATATGACATGGAATAACGATATGATATCATTTTTATGGATATTTTGCTATCATATGTGATCATGGATAATGACCAACAGATACACTATTTTTGGATAGATAGAACCATTTTATGGGATATCTACATATATAGATATAGCTGAGTAAATGATACTACTGTATTTCACTAGGCTGAAATAAGGCTCCCTCTGGGATAGTAATTCCTACTACCTGTAACCATCATTTTTCAGTCACGTCGCAGTGAGCATAGGTGTCCTTTTCGTATAAATAGACGGTGCCATTTACCATCATTCACCTTTTGTTGGTTTATTTGGGACACACCCTCAATTTATCAACCAACCAGGGATAAAAGGACAGCCATGGCAGTGAGGTCGTTATAATTTATCCAGATATATGATATGGGATAGACATCTTGATATCATTAGAGGATGAACGTCCGCACCATGGGCCAAACCTGCAAACGTCCGTGCCAGAGATGGGACCATAATATCACCCTGAAAAGGATCCAACATGGAAAAGATGATAGCCTCTGGCTATGACTAACGCTTTGCGAACTGGAAAATCCATACATTTTGAAGTTCGGCAAATCCATACATTTTTTATGATTCATACATGGGCCATGGCTTCCATAGCTATGTAGAATTTGTAGCTAGTAGTTAGTAAGCGATTTGATACTCCCATAGCTATGTAGAATTTGTAGCTATAGTTAGTAAGCGATTTGATAGACAACTACCGTGGCTGGGGATGGTTTATAGATGTTTATAGATGTTTTGAAACGCAGCCCTTTCTGGATAGCAGTTCCACCAGGGATGCGGTAAAAACCTAACGATCGATCTTTTTGGATCACCCGGCAGGGCGATCCAAGGCCATGGAGTGCTGGGAGTGATGGGCTGGCAGTGCCAATGATACCCTGAGCTGGTTTTGCTTCGTAAATGATGGGACATTCGTATTATAAAGGATGGGTATCATAGATTTTTTTTATATCATCTGAATATTTTTGTATTAGTAATTTTTATCCAATCTTATAGTCCTAAATTCTTTGCAACATATCGCATATAACGCTTGAGGATTAAATTTTCTACCCATCCAGTTGGTTGACATAGTGGGTAGATCATCCAACCAACCGCACCCTGAAAAACTGTGTTCTCTTTGCAGCACTGCTGAGCAGATACCCGGCCTATAAAAACCTACAAAAAACCATAGGAAAACCATAGGAAAACCATAGGAACATGGAGGTTTACCCTCTGGTAATTGAACAGCAGCGAACTGGAAAGATCCACCATGCTATCAATGGGTAAATCCACGAACTTTCGACTGGGCCATTTTCAATAGCAAACTGTTAACAAATTACCAGAGGGTATCTCGTTTTTTAACAAATTGAATGAATTCCGAAGGCCAGAGATCAGCCATATGATATTCTAATTGGTTTGAAATCAGACATGAAAATGGTATTTAATGGTTATAGATTGTTAATCCCAACCAAACCCAACCAATCCCACTTACCATTTCGTGGTTTCCTGAAATAGGCGTACCCCCAAATCATCCATTTTAATGGGATTTTCCATTAGAAACCAACCATTTTTAGATACCATCATTTTTGGAATCCTGCATATGTTGTGTTTTTTTGTGTGTTCAATTCATGTCAAAAACCATTAATGTCTGAGTATAATTACCATTGTATAGCATTAAAGACCATTGTAGATTGCTATCCCAAGCACCATTTAATTACCATCATATACCCTCTGGTAAACAAACATACCTATTGAAAATGGCCCAGTCAAAATACTTGATTTACCCATGAATAGCATGGTGGATCTTTCCAGTTCGCTATGTTGGTCATAACAAGAGGGTAAACCTCCATTTTCCTATGGTTTTCCTATGGTTTTCCCATTGAAACCTCCATTTTCCATGGTGAAAATCTTTCCCCAACCCTTGTTGATGGGTAAACTGTTTAATTACCATCATATACCCTCTGGTAAACAAACATAGCTATTGAAAATGGCCATTTATAGTTGATTTACCCATTAAAGAATGTGTTTTTTCATAGCTATGTTAGTTTCAACTGGTCCCTCTGTGACAGACCGAAAAAACCTCCAGCCCCTTCTGAGGTTTCCAGACTTCCGACCGTCGGGCCAACCTCGGGACTACATAAAATCAAGATGTGCAAGTTGGTGAACGGTTAGGTTACATGGGATTTACATGGGATATCTATTTTTATAGGACATTTATATCTGATTTATATGGGATTTACATGGGATATCTATCTTTATAGGACATTTATATCTGATTTATATAGGATTTACCTGGGATATCTATTTTTATAGGACATTTATATCTGATTTATGTAGGATTTACATGGGATATCTATTTTTTTAGGACATTTATATCTGATTTATATAGGATTTACATGGGATCTCTATTTTTATAGGACATTTATATCTGATTTATATAGGATTTTCATGGGATATCTATTTTTATAGGACATTTATATCTGATTTATATAGGATTTTCACGGGATTTATATGGGATTCAGAGGGTATTATTGTTGCTTATTTAGATCCCATGCGTATCCCATGAAAATCTCACCAAAATTCTTCCCACGAGCATCTACTGAACGTGTGAGCCGTCTTGTCAAAAGATGCACCCAAATCATTGGATGAACCATTGGATGACTAGCCCCTATTAATGGTTATTAACCATGAGTATTGACCATAGCTCATATCCAATTCTTCTCCCCCATTTGGGTCATATTGATCCACAATTTCGCAAGAAGTCTGGGGGAAAAACCTGGGATCTTCCAAGGCATCATCTACTGGGATCTTCCTTGAATTTCCAGGTTTCCCCTTATCTCAATGGATTGGTTTAGGGACAACAAAAACCACCGGAACCCCCATCCTATTACTGGTTGGTGGTTTTAACCATCTTGAAAAATGATGGAGTTCGTCAGTTGGGAAGGATGACATCCCATATATGAAATGGCAAAAAACACATGTTCCAAACCACCAACCAGATTATCAATATATCCCCACTATCCTGCTTTCTCTCATCAGTCTCATCTTTGTAGTAAGTTCCCCATTCGTCATCGCCAAAACAGAGACATGAAACTGTCGGCTTCACACATTGGATGTGCGATCCGGGACCCCCCGAACAACGTTAAACACCTATTCCCAGAGATTTCCCAAAGAATAAAACATTCAAACATGGGAAATCCACTGGAAATGTCCCAAAAAAGATGGATGAACCCCATTTCCAGTGGATTTCCAGTGGATTTCCAGTGGATTTCGGCAAAAAGATCATCAAACCGCGGCAGGGACACTGAAAGAGCCAAAGCCGTCCTTTTGGTCGTTCACGTATTGGCCACCATACCTGAGCGTCAAAATTTATACCTCCAAGCACCATCAAAAAAAACCATGGCTTCAAGAGCATCAAGCCTTGAGTAGATCAAGACATCGGATTTAACTTCAAAACAAGAGAAGTTGGGTATCTTTTTCAGCGAAAATTGTGGATTCAACCAAGGAAACAAATGATGTTCAACATATTGATTATACCGGAAACTAGAACTATTTCATATTTAAACAATTAACACCTAAATTTGTGGTGTTTCAATGGGTTTATCTATAAAACACTTCGGAATCTCGTGCATTTTTCACCACATGTTCGACTTGGGGGCAGCCTGAAAGGATTTTTCACCACATGTTCAATCGGGAAGTCAAGGAATTTTCCGACATGTTCAATGATCTCATTCTGAGGGAACACAGAACTTTAGGGTGACATTTTACAATGTGAGGCCCCCGTTTGATATCTAAGTTGGTGAACATAACTCCAATGTCACTATGGTTTATGGTACTTATAACTGTATAGTTACTGGGCTTATAAACCAACTTATAACTGGGGGGCCTCACATTGCAGGTATAGATGTGTTGTCACCGATGGACATATCTTGAATTCCGGGTGGTTTCAAGCCACAAAAAATCACCATGATGCACCCCACTGGCGATCATCCATCATCCTGACTTAAACAGAAATGCGCTCGCCATTTCAACCATCTTTAAATGTTTTAAATGTCCAAGCTTGGAGACACCTCCCCAATCTTTGCAACATCAACCTTGATGAGAACATGACTGGTTGGTGGTTTTAACATGTAACAAACCCATCCCAAACATCTTAGCGAACGTCAAAACACAACCGGGTCCTCCCAACTATGGCAACGAACAACGATGTTTTTTTATGCTGAACCTAGATGAGTTCGACCTTTGAAACATGTTTAAACCATTTTAAACAGCTGGTTTTGCTCTAAATCCGACCAACATCGCCCAATCACCAACTGTCAACGTTTTTTTTTTCTGTGGCTCCCCCACCACCGGCCGCCAGGCCATTCCTTAGCCACCAAGGCTTTGGTGAACATCGGAGGAAAGCCCATGGCTCTGTCCGAAAATGGGTGTATCTCCAACTGGTTGGTGGGGGCTACCTACTTGGTTAATGGTGATTAGTGGTGGTTAATGGTGATGAATTATCTGGTGAATGATGGGAAATGATGATTAATTATCTGGTTGGTGGTTGAGCCCTACCCCTCTGAAAAATATGAGTTCGTCAGTTGGGATGATGACATTCCCAATATATGGAAACACCAACCAGCAATTTATGGCAGTTTGAAATGATAAGTTCACAACGGCGAATTTTCTCCAAATCACAACGGGCGGCTACCCTGTTGCAAATTAAATGATGAATTGGGCGGCTCAGAAGAGAGTAGTCAAATTAAACCATGACTAACTACATAAGTCCATAATTCACCAATAAGTTTTCGGTCATCATCATGTTTCACCAATACTGATCTTCAGCACTTGTTAATCACCATATTTTTCTGGTGTCATGAATCATGCAATGAATACTGTTTAATAAGCATTCACTCATTCATCAATATGATAACATATGATAATACTCAGCATGATTCACCCTGATACTAAACACCACCAGTCTGACTGGTCCCAGTCACCAGGGTGTTTTTCATCCCCTACATCCACAATGGTGACTCGGGGGAAGGAATTCACAGTTGTTTGACAGTTATATCATATCCCATCAGTTAGTAGTCATATATCCCAGTGTATCCATATTTAATATTTACCCTCTGGTAAACTAACGTAACTATGGAAAATCACTATTCTTAATGGGTAAATCCACCATAAATGGCCATGTTCAATAGCTATGTTAGTTTACCAGAGGGTAAATATCAATATCATTCAATATCTCATTATTTTGCAAATAGTAAAACCACACGTCCCATTCATATCCCATTATCATTGTGTTGGTTGGCAATGGTTGGCAATCACCTAATTATCTTATCAACATCATAAATATTCACTAATTATATCAGGCTATATCATTCCATTTCAAACTAGATTAATATATTAGTTGATTAACTACTTACCTGCTATTAATCAGTTAGTCAATTAACCATGAGTTAATAGTTATATATCCATTCAGATCCCATTGTCATTGTGTTGGTTGGCAATGGTTGGCAGTCATGAGTTAGTATACACAGTATAGTTCTATAATATTCCCTTATTACTTATCAATGACTATTATAACTAGGTTGAGATACCGTATCATTCCACTAATGATTAATGATATTAATAATCATGATTATCTATGATTATCTATATCTAGATAGTGATTGGGAACCGTTGATATCATTCCATTTCTCACTAGATTATATTATATGGGGGTTTCCAAAAAAAGGGGCTACTCCTAAAATCATCCATTGTATTTTCGGATAGCGCAAGAGACATAAGATTGAAAGTATATCTATGCCTGCCTGTACATAACTGGAAAATGCAGCAAAACTACTCCACGCGGAAAAAAAACAGAAAAATTAATCGGATTTTCTAAAGTCATAGGTCTTCCTCTTATTGTACACCTCTAGAATTTTCCATCTCATCCATATTTTAGTAGATTTTTCCCATTTCGAAACCCATCCAGCGATTTGATAAAGGGCCACCGAGATGCGTAGCGCCCAAGGCCATGGATCATGGAATCCTGCGGTTTTTCTGGTTTTTCTGGGGGCTACCTACTTGGTTAATAATGATTAATGGTGGTTAGTGGTGATTCATAGTGATTCATAGTGATTCATAGTGATTCATAGTGATTCATAGTGATTCATAGTGATTCATAGTGATTCATAGTGATTAATGGTGATTAATGGTGATTAATGGTGATTAATGGTGATTAATGGTGATTAATCATCTGGTGAATGATGGGAAATGATGATTAATTATCTGGTTGGTGGTATACCTACCTACCCCTCTGAAACAACAAAAAGACGAATCGTCAGTTGGGATGATGAAATTCCCAATGATAATGGACAAATAATGGTAATTAAGAATGACATTTCCCAACTGAATGTTGGATACTTCCCTATGATAAATATTCAAAAGGATGGGACACATCATAGAAATTTGGAAATTTCATTATCCAACATATGGCAGTGTGTCAAAACCAATAGTACCCCTGTAGTTCACATCCAAATCATCAAAATAGCTGGGATTTATGGATGTTCATCCCACTAAAAATGGTATTTTCATAGGTATTGATCCATAGCCATATTGATTGATTGATGGATTAAAAAAAGGGAACTCCATCAATTTACAGGATGGGGCGATTGAAACGCCTTCAGAAACGCCCTTTGGCGTTTGTGGTTGAATTATCTCTGGTAACCATGGTAGATGTAACTGATATAACTGTTATAGTTAATGATATTAACTGTTATAATCCATTCATTAACATCCATTAACATCCATTAACAATCATTAACTGTTATAGTTAATGGATGTTAATGGATGTTAATGGATGTTAATGGATGTTAATGGGGTTTATAAACTGACTTGTAACTGGGGGGCCCCATCCTGTAGAAATCATTTATAAACATGGGGAAATCAATGAAAGTAATCAGTTCATCCTCTAGCAAAAATGGGGAAATCATCTATAACTGGTAATCAAACATGGCAACAAGCACCTATAAATGGACATTTAAAGGCTGGGAATAATCATCGGAGATTGGCTTGTGATGACGTGGCTTTCATTGGCTAAAATACGGCCGTTGGGTGAACAATCCCCGTTGCCACGATGATCGGACGGTAAACCGTTGCCATTTTGGCGGAGTTTCAGACTCGACAGTGTTTTGCAAAAGTGGGCGAACATTGGCACGTCAGACCCCCCAAGTTCTGTTTGTTGCTTTGTTCTTCCCCATGAAAACTCGTTCCTTGTAGCCCCCCATAAGCATCAACCAGGTCGTTGCCAAAATCACCAAGTCCCCCTGCGAATCCAACATGAAACATCATCACTTTTGCTACAAACTCCTCCGTTTGGCAAGGAATCAAAACCTTGAGATAGGAAAGATAGGTACAATGTGAGGCCCCCCAGTGATGTGAACGTTGGTTTAGATTCGCCCCAGTAACTAGTTCGTTATTTGCGTACCATAAACCAGTTCGTGACATTGGAATTATGTTCACCAACTTACCCTCTGGTAAACTAACATAGCTATTGAAAATGGCCATTTATAGTGAGTTTTCCCATTAAAACTTGTGATTTTCCATAGCTATGTTAAATTACCAGAGGGTAGATATCTTGGGGGCCCCACTTTGTACCATATAGGTATCCTAAGATAGCTGCTTTGGATGATGATGATTGACCCCCCCAGGGCCCCAGTGCTCTGTTGCTCTGTCCGACCACTGACCCTTGAAGGAACGGCCATCGTTGGCCACGTAGCAACCTGCTGGGGTGAATTCACCCCAAACAGGCGATAGGAAAACGAGGAAAAAACCGATGTAGTCCCGGGAGGTCTATCGAAATGGTCATTTGATGAAGAACATTCATGCACATGATACCTCAGATACCTCAGATACCTCAGATACATCCCACTGAATAAGTGATTCATCACCCACACAAAATCATCCAGGATATTATTCAATGGCCATGCAACAGGAACCTAAATAAATTGGAGGTACCGATTCCATATATTTTTGGCCTATTTTTGAGGGCTATTCCTATTGATATCAACTGAGTTTGCTCACAGTCGACGCTTGATCCCCTATTCCTGGACAATCTGCCCCTGAAAAGTCAGGATGGTAATTGGTAGATCTCCAGGGGTATTCTCACAGAAAATCTTCAGGTATGTTATCCATGTGTGAGAAAATATCCTGTGAGAAAAGGGGTGAGTCTACATTTTGAATATGATGTTTGTATCCATGTGAGTCTACAAACAAAATCCTGTGTCAATGTATATGTATGTATAGAGGTAAATAGATACATATGTACCCAAACCAAGCTGATTCGATCGACGTCTCAAACCACAAAATTATGGGTTCACCGCCCAAAGCAAGAGTCACCTGATTTTCAAGGTATCTCCGTCTATCTGTCTACCTATTTATCCACCGATCCCCACAACATGTGTATTCATGTATTGCTACAACAAATAGATCAGTTGGAGATACTAGATAATTACTGGATATGTACAGTATTATTACACTTTTAGTATACAACATTGCACTACTATACCTATGTACATATGCACATGTTTGTTACAATTGATCGATTAGACGTAGATACCTTATAGCATCATATAATTACTGTACACGACATATCAAAAGGTTCCAAAATGCAAAACGGATGTGTGTGATTGATCTACAATAATACGCAGTCAAAGTACACACCAACTACCTTATTGATTTAAAACCCGTATATACCGTATATAAATATGCCATGACATACCAAAATGATCCAAAATGATCCAAACCTGCTATATCAAATTTTACCAGAAACAGGTTTGCTCTCATATCAACGTGCACCACATATGTTTCTTTTTGTTTGCATCATTTACCACTTGGAGCTGATGTTGGATTTGCCAGCATGGCTAGTGTTTGGGGACCCAACTGGCTCAATATCCCATGATATCCCATGAAAAATAACCATGATATAACTATTGTCTAGTCAATATCTTGCCATGATTTTTGAAGCACATAGCCATTGCGTAGGGTTTTTGAAATCTCAGAAAATCACCATGTTTTGGGGTACCCGACTTCTCAATCTGCATAAATCCCATTGAATCCTATGAAATTCCCACAAGATAATCCTTTTTGGGGTACTGGTATATCTAAAAACTACCAATATCATCATGTTTTTTCATCTAAACATGGGCCATGGTTTCCATACCTATTGTAGATAACCAGAGGGTATATCTATCAATCACCATTTTTGTAGTTCGGTAAATCATCAGGTTTATCATCATGTTTATCATCTATCATAGAAGGAAAATCATCTATCATCATGTTTTATCATAATGATGATTGATGGTTACAAATCATATAGGTAAATTGTTTTCTCTTTTTTAGCTTGGTAAATCATCATACATCATAAGCTATCATAATGTTTATCATCAATAATAGAAGGTAAAACATCTAAACGAATCTAAACCATCATGTTTATCATCTATCATAGAAGGTAAATCATCTAAACCATCATGTTTAACATCATCTATAGACAAAAAGGATCATTCTCATGGCGCCATCTATCACTACATTTTTTTTTCATCGGCCGGGCCATGGCTTTCCATCCAGGACCATTCCTCGCCATTCGCCTGGACCATCGATGACATTGTCTTGCCAAGCTCCTGCGATCAGACAGAGCCTGGATCCGGTACGAAAGGATGGGGCCCCCGTTCGAGCTCGCGTTCAGAAACGCCAAACATAAGTGGCTGAATTCTATAGTTTATGCTAGATATCAAATATATAACTATATGTCAGACATGTAAGAAGCACTCACCTCTGGAAGTTCTCAAGTATACTATAGTTCGTGGGGGTTTTGTTATGGTTTTTTTAAGCAACAAACATGTCACTGATATCACGAACTAGTTGATGGGAGATTTCCATGGATCAACAACTGGATCGATATGTTGGAGATGTGTTGGATTTCTAGGGGATCTATGATTCATTATATGTCAACCCCGGATTCGACTAAACCATTGTTTAGGGCTTGACATTGTCTAATACTGGGATATACTGGGTTGATTTCTATGGTTTATTACCATTTTTCATGATTCATAATGTCAAGCATTGTCTAGAAAAAAATTAGGGGGGTACTCCCCCAAAAGTCATAATCTAATACTTAAACGGTACCCTTCCAATAAAAAACAGCCGTAAACGGGGTTTAATAATCCAGCGTTGACATTACATGGGAATTCATCATCAAACATTGATGAAAATCATAGGATTTATTTGCTGCTACACTTTGCTTCTACTGAGTTTGCAAACTGAACCCATGACTAGATCGGTGATTGGCCGAAAAAAAAACTATGATGACTTTTCACATAGCCTATGTGAAAAATTGCCGGAGGGGATTTAAGGGATTTAAGTTTGTATGTGTATATATGTATATACATGATATATTATGATATCCAAAAAAATGAGACATACCGATGTAGCATGTGTGACCTGATCATATCCAATATCACATTGGTATCTGATATCTGATACAGTCTCAAGATAAATTAAACATAGAGATATATCGTTCGACAAAAAAAAAATATACGTTCCCTTTAAAATGATATAATTTATCAACCAAAATGTCTATACATGGTATACACAAGGATAATACGATAGGGATACGAAGGGCGATAAGACCTAGACCAAACCACTATAAGGATATGTTTATCCATTCTTAAATGGCCTGGATTGTGATTTGGCTAGGAATCAAAGTCCGAGTGAATCGCTTAGTTATCTAGTGAAGATCGAAACAGCTGGGATGAACATGGATGTTCCTCCACCTAAATATATAGTATATAGTAACCCCCCAAAAAGATAGAATCATAGTCAGTAAGATTTTACCAAATTCCATCTTTGTCCTATTTCATAGGCAGCTTGACCCATCCCCAATAGTGGTAGATTCCAAAGCCACTTGTCAAAAAATATAGGTGATGTTCACCCAAAAATGGATTGTCTCGAGGAAACAATGTTCCCATAATACTAATAACTATCATTCGTAACCATTATACTCACACTATCTGGTTGGTGGTTTCAACCCCTCTGAAAAATATTAGTCAAATGGGATGATTATTCCCAATATATGGAAAAATAAAAAATGTTCCAAACCACCAACCAGTCACACGATTGTTCATAAATCTCAGAAAGAAAAACGTGGAAACCCTCCCACCAAACCATGGGAATCTTCCAAGGCAAAAATCCTCTGAGCCCTTCGTCGTCCTTCATAAACGGAGCCATCTGTCCAGCTATAGATGCCTCAGGCGTGCTAAACGTAGTTAAAACTGGTTGAAATTAACTTGGTGCTTAATGGGATAGTTCATGCGGCCATGCTGCTGCCAAACACTAGGTGAATAATAGTTGGTGGTATACCTACCCCTCTGAAAAATATTAGTCAAATCTGATTATTGTTCCGCCCATATATGGAAAAAAAAAATGTTTCAAACCACCAACCAGTGCTGGTAAACTAACATAGCTATTGAAAATGGCCATTTATAATGGATTTACCGATTTACCTATTAAAAATAGTGATTTTCCATAGTTACGTAAACGTTTACCAGAGGGTAAACTATGCCTTTTTATAGGCATGATTACCCCCATCCATTGCGCATTTGGCAGTAAGAAAATGGTTTCGGAAACTGCTCCCGATTTCCCTGAAGAAAATCCTCACTTGTCAATAGGATACCCTCCAGTAAATTAACATGACGACCCTGCCAGATAGGGGTTGGAAGATTAGTTTCTATTAAAAAATGTTATTTTAAAGGTCTATGTTTCTTTACCAGAGGGTAATACTACTGTATCCCTGGTATTCCCCGGCTCTTCTTGATTGTACGCCAATTGTACTGCCGAACAAAAATCATCTTTATTGCTTTAGGTGCCATGTTTATGGGACAATTCCGTCAATCAGTTCATATCATCTAAACCCTCTGAACTTGTCGGCAGTTGATGACATTCATATCATGACCATGACCATCGTCATCGTCATAGTCATCTACATCTTACATCTATCTCCATCTATATCTACCTATCTCTATCCATATCAATGTATCTCAATCATATCTGGCTTTGTCTTTTTCGATATGTACATCTCTCAATATCTATCAATTTATCACTTTATCCATCTACCATCTACCTATCTACTTATCTACCTACCTACCTACCTACCTACCTACCTATTGATTTCAATACATATATGAATGTATATATACAACAACAATACTACTACTACTACTAATAATAATAATAAGAATAATAATTGCAATAACGATACTACAGCAACAACAACAACAACAACAACTACTACTACTACTATTACTACTACTACTACTATTACTACTACTACTACTACTAAAACTAGCAACTACAACTACAACAACAACAACAACTACTCCTACTCCTACTCCTACTCCTACTACTACTACTACTACTACTACTACTACTATTATACTATTACTATCAACCGCCACTTGCGCTGCTCAGCTCCGTGCCGTGACCTTGTTTCTGCCCGTCCTGGAAACTGCCCTGGCCAAGAACCAGACAACACAGGCCGGCAATGCAACGCTGGCTATATAAATGGACATGTAAGGTATGTAATGGCTATATATATATATATGTATACTAATATATGTATATATGTATACTATACATATATATATACTATACATATATATATATATATATATGTGTGTGTGTAAATACATGTAGATACATGCAGATACATGTAGGTACATGTAAATATATGTAAATATATGTAAATATATGTAAATATATGTAAATATATGTAAATATATGTAAATATATGTAAATATATGTAAATATATATAAATATATGTAAATATATGTAAAAAAAGTATATATGTATATATGTACATGTATATGTATATATACACATGTATATTATACGGTAACTACATTTAAAAATACGGATTTTAAAATATACGAACAGGCACTTTCGACTACCTCCGGGAAGGTTTTCCTTGCCCGGCATGGCCATTTAAACAAAAGGAATCCAATTCATTTAAACATACGGTAACTACATTTAAATATACGAACTGGTATTTTATACCACCTCCTCGGCCTCGCGGTCTGGCCCGCCCTTCACATATTTAAATGTCTTTACCGTATGTAATGGATCTAATATATGTAATGGCTCTAATATATGTAATGGCTCTACATGTAAATGGATATGTACATGGGTATCTTAATGGACATATAATGATATATAATGGATATATCAATGGGATACCAGGTATGAAATAGTAGTTTAACAATCAGAAATGGGGAATAAGAGATATATAACGGCTATACACATGGGATAGTGGGGATATGAATGGAATATATAGTCCCTATAATCACAAGCAAGAATCATCAGCACATGGCCATGTTTATCTGGTTGGTGGTATACCTACCCCTCTGAAAAATGATGGAGTGAGTTCGTCAGTTGGGATGACGACATTCCCAATTGTTTCTGGAAAGTCAAAAAAATCCATGGTTCCAGTCACCACCAACCAGCATTGACTATAGATATATCACCTATAAACCATAGTTATTGGTTGCCAAAAACCTCTGTTTTCTCACAGAGATTGCCACATGGCTTCCTCTCGCCGTCCGCTGCTGGCCTGATATTGTGCTCCCTCGATCCAGGTCTCGATGCCATAGCCATCCTGTCGCCAGCCAGATTTCATGATCAATCTGACTGGTAACCCTGGTAAATCCACAAGAAATGGAACCATCTTTTGCTGACTTGCCAAACTCATCATTTTCAGTTGGCAAAAAACCCAGTTTGATTAGTTTCTTCTATCCAGTCGGTTGGGGCACTCACCGGCTGAAACAACAAAAAGGGACTCCCAAGCCAAGGGCTTGCCGCCCTCGACAAACGCTGAGGAGGATCTAAGGCATGCTGGTGATAATTCTGGGGACGATTCGTCATCATTCACCATGGTTCAACTTCAGTAAGTCCGCTACAACACCCTGATGTATACCTTCTGGTTATGTTAAGATTAGCTATGGAAACCATGGCCCATGTAGCTCGAAAGTTTACTGTATGATTTATCTATTATATAAAAAATGCTGATGTTCTATAGCTATGTTCAAGGAGGATACTTCAGCCAGAAACTTCTCCAAGCTCTACTAACATCTACTACCTCAAAGGCCGACACCAGGCCTGCATATCCTTCTTCCACTGGCCAGCATAAGTTGTGCTTCCCTTGTGGTAGTACTTCCTGCAGAAACCACCCATGGAGGTTTCCTAAACTGCTGGATCCATGTCCGCAACGCCATAGGTTCAATACAAAGTCATGCTGGATGACTTGGATGATGCAAGGGCGTACTTATATACATGACCTTAGGAACTTCATGGAACTTCCATATGACATTGCCAATCTTGGATACCCTGCAAGAAATGATAAATTCTTAGCTGGTTAGCTAGTAGATATTCCATGATATTCCTATTTATTGCAAAACATTAAAGGATTAGTTTCTACCCACCCAGTTGGTTGACCTAGATGACTGATCTAGAATCAACTGGCGCAACGTTAGCAACGTCAACTGGCGCTCCCGATGCCGTTGGCCATATTTCCAGACCATTCCCTGGCGCTGGGAACACATCGCCAAATGGGTGGTTTAAACCATCAAAAATGGGATGGTTTATGACATTGTTTTACCCACATTGATAGTATTCATATGGTTCAGAAACCAACGTACACAACTGGGTTAACTGGGGCCACATATAGTATAGATGAGGCTTTTCATTGAGGGTATCAAATTGTACAACACATAGCATCATATGTTTGCACAGCACATGGTGATTTCATGTAAATTCTATTGGTTCATGGTATCAATGGGGATCTGGTTGGTGGTATACCTACCCCTCTGAAAAATGATGGAGTGAGTTCGTCAGTTGGGATGACGACATTCCCAATTGTTTCTGGAAAGTCATAAAATTCCATGGTTCCAGTCACCACCAACCAGGGATCATCATCTCACTTTTAAGCATGTGAACATCAGAAGACCGTCACAGAAATCGACCTCTGGACCCTCCTCAAATCTCTGATGGATTGGCATGGAAAAATATATGCACAGATCATCACGGTATCTTCACAATCTTCGTATCACCTGAAAAAAAATCGCGCTGTGTCACGTTAGCAAATAGAGGTTTCCTAACCTTGGGATACCCCTAAATCATTCATTTCGATAGGTTTCTAACAGGTTTTTCCATTCGAAATCCTCCATCAATTGCGGACTCTGACTTCGGACCCAGCTCTCCAACCCCCGCGCCCAATGTAGAAATCACCATCGCCTCAGCACGATGGTAGGAGGACCAGCGGTTTTCGCATTTTCGAAGTGGGATGGTCCTCCAAATTCCACCTAAACACCAACAGTTTACTATGGAAAACAATCACCATTTAGTTCCATGATGGTAAACTAAACAATGGTGATGTACCATGATGGGATGGACTCATCATACCAACAGTTTACAATGGTGATGTACCATGATGTGTCCATTTGTCGTTATGTTGCTGGCAAAATTCATTGGGAGACATCACTACATCAGACAACTCAGACCCGCTGCGGGCTGCTGACCATAAAAACTTGCAACCATTGCGAGGGGCTTCAAAACACCGGCAAACACCTAATTTTATGGTGGTTCATTTGACCATTGTACCGTGGCCGCCTAGGTGATTTTCCTATGGAAAAACTAGGCCTGAAATCGTACGCGAGTGGATCGTACGGAAATTCCCCATGATCCATTTTTTGAAATGGATTTTCTCAAAACAATTGCAGTGATATTTTTTTCCACATATTTTTTCGCATTGAACTTACTCTTTGAGAATTCAACATAACTATTCAAAATGCCCATGTGCAACAGGTAAAACATGTATCAATGGGCCATAGCTATCCATAGCAAACTGCTGTATAGTCATTACCAGAGGAGTAAATCCCCATTTATACGATGGGTATATAATCCCTAAATCCTATTATATGGTTACCTATGATATCCCAATCCTATTGATATGTTAAATTTCCATATATCACCATATATACTATATATACCATCTGGTTATTGAACATAGCCATGGAAAATCACAATTTTTAATAGGTAAACCCAGGTAAACCATCTATAAAGAGGCCATTTTCCATGGCTATGTTAAATAACCAGAGGGTATATGTATATATATATATATGCAATTCCCATGATATCCCCATTGATCACCATGTTTCATGGCGATTCCCCATTTCTTAACGATAGCCGATTTTTCGTCCGCAATGTCTCAGCTCCGGGCTATGAAGAAACTTTCCAAGCCCTTCGGCTCGATTCGCCACCCACCTGATGTTTTTTTTTGGGTTCGAAACCCCAGGATGGATATAAATATATATATATATATATATAACACTTTACATATATTATGGATATATATATATATATAATATTTGTTTTAAAAAATAATAATGATAATGGTAAATATGTATATATATATAGATCGATAGGTACTGTGGATAGATAGATGGATGGATGGATGGACAGGCAATTACATATATACACATATT
Source organism: Cladocopium goreaui (assembly GCA_947184155.2). Classification (NCBI taxonomy): domain Eukaryota; class Dinophyceae; order Suessiales; family Symbiodiniaceae; genus Cladocopium; species Cladocopium goreaui. Next base: position 1,296,530 of record CAMXCT020002557.1, read on the forward strand.
ACACTGATCTATACACACACATATATATATATTTATATTATAAACACGTATATCCAGGCATACATCTGTGTATATATATTTGAACATATGTAGACAAAACTACTCGTCAAAACAATGATAACAAACATCCCAAATAAAACATGCAACAGAACAATCATAAGAATCATGCTCATTCTTAGATTTTTTGGTATCTTGACATGCGAACCAAAAAGAAACTTTCCCATCCCATTTTACTGGTTGCTTCATAAGTATTCCAACATTTTGGATTATCATATGTGCCATCGTCAAAACATGGTATATGGGCTACGGTCATCCATCCTATATTGGGAATCACTGGGTATATAAAAAAAAAAACCTATTGATGGGTGTATGACCATCCCCTTCTATGAGAAAACAAACATAACTATGGAAAATCATTTTTTAAAGGGAAAACTCACTATAAATGGCAATTTTTCCATAGCTTTTTGTGAGTTTACCAGAGGGTATCATACGAAGAGCAAAAATATCCCCAACATTCCCCAACAAAGTCGTCAATTGGTGACTCCAACATCTTAACCTGGTGAATCTTAGATACCAAAAACAACATGTTTTTTTTTGTAAATTTGGTGCGAATTGGAAATCAACAGTAAGCAAAACAGAGTGAAGTATATTATGCTACTACTGTGATAGAAAGCTGGTTACCCTCTGGTAAACATACAAAAAACTATTGAAAATGGCCCAGTCGAAAAAGTGGATTTACCATGATTTACCCACTAATAATGGGTGGATCTTTCCATAGTTACGTAAACGTTTACCAGAGGGTAGAAAGTTTTACCATAGCAAACGATTTAAAGTACTACTTCGTATCTAAGTCGGTTGACCCAGACCCATCAACAGAGCTATCAGCATCCCATGATTGAATAGTTATACAATGATAATTAACAATCCTATTATATTATATATTTATGGATAAAAGTTGCTTTTGATCAATATCCAAGTCGTTTTTTGTTATATACATATCCCACCAGTGAACAGTTAATGATAATAGTAGTTATATATATATCACATTAAATCAATATCACATGAGTTAATAGTTAAATAGTTATATATTATTATGAACAAGTAGTTACGTTCACTGAACATATCCACAGTATATTTTTGTAGGAAGCCCATTTATATGAATGCAATATATGAAAAAGCTATCACCAAAATGGGATATCCATGGATATCCCCAATATATAATGGGATATATACCCCAGTATAATTATTAATACAACATATTTTACAATACTTATATATCACATGATGAATTAATATGGTGAACCCGCTCAAAAAAACAATCCCACAAGACACATAATCATAAATCAAAACAACACTGATATAATATAGAAAATACGGCTAATATCACACTAAAAAGATCTAATTAGTGTATATGAGTGTATAGTACACGAATATTACCAATGGGAAAAAGCTACCATTACCAATAACCATTAATGATGTATATTAATATTACTTGGTGGATCATCCCACTTACTAAGTAGGATAGCTCACCCCAGTTCTAAGTGGATGATCACCCTACTTATCCCACTGAAAAAGACCAGGGTGAGCTGACCTACTTAGGATCCGCGGGTAGTTCGCCACCAAGTAACAATGGGATATTAAAACAGTGCCAATCTTAGATACCAAGAAAATATAAATTCTTAGCTGGTGAACGTAGCTATCCTTATTGATTGCAAAAAATGCTATCTGGCAATTCAACATAGCTATTGAAAATACACCATTTATAGTTGATTTACCTATTCCAAATGGCGTTTTTCCATAGTTATGTTAGTTTACCAGAGGGTAAAGCCGATTGAAAATATGGTTAATATCACATTATATCAATATCCCATTGATTATATACCGGTATATGGAATTATAAACCATCAGAGAACCGAACAATTGGGTACGCACATGATAAATCAGCCATGTGTAATGATCATGGTTTGCCCAGTGTGTATATACATACATATCACAATATCCCAGTAGTCAATAGTTCCCATATGCTCCATGGTGCTGGAATATTTACCAACATTTGCATGAACAAAATCACCGAGTTAGGTAAATATACCAGCACCATGGTTCGCATATGGGGTTATATATATATATATATATCACATTATAACAATGTCCCATTAGTTAAATACCGGTATATGGAATTATAAATCATCAGAGAACCAAACAAATGGGGTTATACATATATATATATATCTCACATTAAATCACATTGTATCAATATCCCATTAGTTGATAGTTAGATACATCAACATATTCCATTGCAAAATATCCCATCATTAGCTAGTTATGCATCTAACTATTGATATATTTCGAACCTTTTGCCGAGTGAATAGCTAAATGTTCGGAACTCCGAACTAGTTATGTATCTAACCTATCTTTACAGGGTGGGGCCCCCCAGTTATAAGATGGTTTATAAACCCCATTAACTATAGTTATAGGTACCATAAACCATAGTTATTGGAGTTATGTTCACCAACTTAGCTATCGTTTGGGGGCCCCACTTTGTAATCATTGTATCAATATCCCATCAGTCACTCGGCAAAAGCTTTGTTTGGATTGCCGAGTGACTGGCCGCTGTATGTCGCGCCATCAGGCCAGCTCTGATGTCCCACGCCATGTCGCATCCCGTCCTTCCACTCGCCCTGGAGTTGCTGCAAAAAAGGGGAGGATCAGGTAGAATTAACATGGATTAACCATCAAAAAAAAGGAATTTAACCATGACTTAACCATGAAAAATGGGGATTTAACCATGACTTAACCATGAAAAATTGGGATTTAACCATGACTTAACCATGAAAAATTGGGATTTAACCATGACTTAACCATGAAAAATGGGGATTTAACCATGACTTAACCATCAAACATAGGGATTTAACCATGACTTAACGATGAAAAATGGGGATTTAACCATGACTTAACCATCAAAAATAGGGATTTAACCATGACTTAACCATGAAAATTGGGGATTTAACCATGACTTAACCATGAAAAATGGGGATTTAACCATGACTTAACCATCAAACATAGGGATTTAACCATGACTTAACCATGAAAAATGGGGATTTAACCATGACTTAACCATCAAAAATAGGGATTTAACCATGACTTAACCATGAAAAATGGGGATTTAACCATGACTTAACCATGAAAAATTGGGATTTAACCATGACTTAACCATGAAAAATTGGGATTTAACCATGACTTAACCATGAAAAATGGGGATTTAACCATGGCTTAACCATGAAAAATGGGGATTTAACCATGACTTAACCATGAAATAGGGATTTAACCATGACTTAACCATGAAAAATGTGGATTTAACCATGACTTAACCATGAAAAATGGGGGTTTAACCATGACTTAACCATGAAAAATGGGGATTTAACCATGACTTAACCATGAAAAATGGGGATTTAACCATGACTTAACCATGAAAAATGGGGATTTAACCATGACTTAACCATGAAATAGGGATTTAACCATGACTTAACCATGAAACATGGGGATTTCATCGGGAAAAATTGGGATTTACCATTGGAACATTGGGAGTTAAGCATCAAAAATAGGGATTTAACCATGAACAATTGTGACTAATGATGATTCATGGGTATATACATGGATATAACTTCTGGTAATGACTAACAATTTGCTATGGGAAACATGTTTTCAACAGGTAAATCATCTATAAATGGGCAATTTTCCATTGCTATGTTTAATGAACAAAGGGTATTTCATTCTTGTTTCCTTTGAAAGGTGGTGTACAAGTGGCATCTGCGTAAAATCATCCCAAGACGGAAGAGTGGCGATGAGATCCGTGGTGCATACACATGGAGCGTAGAATCCACTGATCGGATATCCCCACTGATTGATATGCACATATACATATATACATGTATATATATGGATTAATATGAACTGCAGGAAAGGATTTTATGATAATTTATGCACTAAAAAATGATGATCCTTTGATGCACTTCCAATCATATCTAATCACATTCATCAGATACACAGCTGACATCCTCAGATGGCAAAGCTGTAACTAATTGGGATCATCCAACTGGGAGAGACCTATCAATGGATGGGTGTTTGGGAGCAAAAATGGACAAAATCCAAAGCGGAAACCATCCGATTTTCCCATTCAAACATATTAAAAACTAGGGCTTTCCGAAAAAAAAACCTGAAACCAATCCATTCCCATAGGATCCATGTATGGTATATATGCTAACATTGGGGGTATATTGATGGCAAATGTTACCATATATAGCATACATGGATCCTATGGGATTGAAACTAGTTCCAGAATGTCTCAGCCTTCTTAACCTTAGTTTTGGTTCCCATTTCACGGCTTATCCTATGGTTTTCACGGGCTGCGGGCTGCTTCTTCGAGACGTCACCTTGTAGACGGCACCCGTTCTGAACCTCAGCCATTCTTTTTGGGCGACTTTTTGGCATTGGCATTAGCATGGGCTTATATACATACATATCTGTATATACATAATATATATATATATATGTACTATGTATATTCAAATAATATGTATGTATTTAAATATAACTATGTATACATGAGATTATATGAGTATGTATATATATATATATGTTTGTCTCATGATCAGTAAGGAGCTTTACCTTTATCTATTTTCGGGACCTAGGCAGTTGCAGGCTCTCAAAATGCATGACTGTGGTTGTCACCAACAACCACAACGGCATCACTCAGAAAATGGCCGAACATTCTCCAAGCATTACGTCAATGACCCATTCAGGTACCTAAAATATACATATAGAATTGAGGTTTCATACCATAAAGGCCATATTTTGGGGGATATTCCCTTACACAGGCCTTACATACGCCTTATCGATGGTAGATACCTCCTATTTACGTTCCTGAAATGGCCATTGATTACTCCAACGGGTGTGTCTGACAATGGGGTACACCCCGCAGTCAAGATAATTTTAATATGGAAAATCATGATAAACCAATGGATTGAATGAAGTTTTCCGGTTTTCCCTACATCTTCAAACAAAGTTCAATATCCGCAACAAACATGACCTGAATGCGGGGATCAAAACACGGGCAATGTATGGGATATTACCCCCCAGTCATGGCCATGTCATAGGCAACATTAGCACATGATTTTTCCCCATTTTCAGACACGAAATCCTAAAAACCAGTTGGGTAATCATGGTTCATCTCGCTCATAAATCCCATGAAATTTACAGTATTTTACAGTGTCTTTTTTCGGAATCCCATTTTTCAAATCCCAACTGCTGCAGGATTTCGCAACCATCCACAGTATGAAGATCGATTTGAACTAGGAGAAACGGTTCCTAGGTCACTGCCAAGTATACCATGTAACTAGAATCCGTTTTTTCCAGCAAGTCTGGTTGCCACAAGTTCATCTGAGTGCAGCTCGTGAAGGCTTCGTTCCCCATATTGTTGGTTCCACTGGCCACTTTCGCCTTGCGAGGTCTCCATGGGATCCTTTTTAAAAAGCCACACCTTTTTAAAGCGCCCCCAAAAAAAGATGTGAGTAAAATCCCATTAACATATAGTGATATGAAATGATATGAATTACCTTTTTCTATCTTTCTTGGGTTTACTATAAACCATCCTGAAATTCAATTGGGTATCAATTAAATCCATGCAAAAAAACACACCCGCAATAACACGCAATTTTTTGGATATCAGCCACGCCAAATTTCTGGAGTATTCTTGGGTATACTTCTAGCACTGGCATGGCAAAAAAAAACACAAAAACGCCCAAACATCGATCCATTGTTTCGCCCAGAATTGGGTGTCATCAAAGCCAGTTTTCGCCTCGCCAGTGTCCCAAAATCCCCATTTTTTTGACGGGAAAAATTCTGGGAGATTTTGAGAGGAACCTGTGGACAAGGAAAACCTCAACATGTCATATGTATATGTGACATTATGTGACCTTGATTCGTTCCCCCTCATTTTCATTAATATTGTACCTATGGAAATGGCTGGCCATTTCCATGGTGTTTTGATTGGCCCTCTTTAGGGCCTATCCAGCCAATCGCGCCTTAATTTCTTTGAGCTCTTCTGCTTCCCGTTCGAAGTAGCTGGCTTCTTTTCCGGGACTCTCCTGCATTCGAATCCCCGGTGCCTCTTAGAACCGAAAGAGATGTTGACGCACTTGGATCACAGTGAATGGACCGATGGTTAATGGTAGGTAGAACTATAGCCACGTTGGTTTCGAACTACTGTAAACTATCAAGGGTCCTTTTCAAGATGTATTACTGGGCCCAAGGGCTCTTCTAAAAACCTACAGGAATCGGTGTCTGTTGGTTTCTTATACATTCACTATAGGCTAACAATTGGATTTGTGGTGGATATGTAACGATCAGCAAAGTTAAAGATATGCCAAGTGTATCCAAGTGCAGGATGGTAAATATAATATAATATACCATCCTACATCCTACACTTGGATAGATATCCACTTTTATAATCTCAATAGTGCTATACACAATATATATATATAGATATATAGATAGATAGATAGATATATATATATATATATATGGGAGTTATCCAAAATTATGGTACCCGAAAACTGCCCTTACGCCGCGCTATCGCGAACCTTTCGCGCCCTTTCGCGCCCCAGCAGAATCGCGCTTTCGCCACTGCAGCAAAACACACACACACATCCATATCTGCAGATGTCACTCGGATACTAAAAGATACTAAAAGCCTTGCATGGGTTTTAGGACGACTCCCATATGATATCATATGATCATCTTCTATAACATGTTACATCAAACTTTTTAAGCTCTCGAGATTGAGAGCCCTCCGTGTTCCATCATTTCCATGGCTGGAATCCATGCCGAAAATTTCAGGGATTTCACAGCTCAACGGCTCAACAGCATCTCCTCAGTCACCACGAATGCTTCCCTTAGATGCTGGAAGCATTCGGATCTGTGCTGGAAGATTTTCGCCTTTCGAAATAGACTTTGGATGCTCAATCTTTTTATTTCCGATTTTTTTCCCAAGTTTAGAAGCTCAGTTTTTTCGCTTGTGGGGTAATGCACCCAGCACTCATAGTTTGAGCATCTAAGACCTTCCAATTTTGATGCAAATGCAGTCTGAAACATCCCCAGTGGCGAACATGCGGCATACGAATCATGGCCATTGTAGAGGAATACATGATCAACCAACGTTTTACCAAGACATTCAAACGAAGAAACTGCATGATGATGTGAATTGCCTGATATTTCTTGAATCCATAGTCAGGGGGGTACCCCTTTGTCGCTGGATGGCTTCATCGAAAACCCTAAGGTACCCCCATGACTATGGACACCTCCAGCTCTGACATCGTCCATGATGGGAACATCGCAATTTCAATAGGCAAGTCATCTGTATATATCTGGTTGGTGGTATACCTACCCCTCTGAAAAATATGAGTTCGTCAGTTGAGATGATGATTCTTCCCAATAATTATATAGAAAGAAAAAGGTTCCAAACCACTATGTATACATATATATATACATATATACATATACATGTATATATATACATATATATATACATGTATATGTATATATGTATATATATATACGGTAACTACATTTAAATATACGAAGTGGTATTTCATACTACCTCCGGGGCCTCGCGGTCTGGCCCGCCCTCCAGATATTTAAATGTTCATCCATTTCTTGGCGGCGTTTTGGGCTGCTGGTTTGGAGCAGAATCCCAGGATTGGCCACGACCAGAGTCATCTTCAACACATATTTTGACGTACATTGACCAGTATCCCCAGATGCTCCATGTATGGTAATTTAATGTAATTTACCTACATTTGGATGAGTTTCGGGGTAAATGTTGATACATATTCCATACATGGAGCATATGGGATCACTACGAATCATTACTGAATTACTGGCAGGTGTAGTTTAACATTGCTAACTATAGAAATCAACATGAATAATGTTTAGTCAGAACTAGTTAGCCATTTTAAAGCACCTGAAGGTAAGTCAATACAATCATATATTGTATTACCCTCACCCTTAGCTGGATAAATCAATATAAATCATCAAACTACTAGTGGTCAATGGCTTGCACAGTGTGATTTTTATCGTCCATGCCATCATGAGTCACGTTCAACTAAAAACATATTGCCGCCTACCAACCATTTGCATATCTAAATATCACGTTTAATAGTCGTTCCTATTTATTGTTAATATTATCAAAAAATATCATATTTATTGTTTTTCATATTCGCTTGAGTGTTTCATCCACTCAATGAGTGAGTGTTTATGCAACAACATATTTGAAACACTCAACATCATATCTGGGTACACTATAATAGTTCACTAACCTGAAACAAGGCTATCGTGGGGATGATTCCCCTTACTAACCATGATCATAGTGAGGTCGCAGTGAGGTCGTTATAATTTTCCCAGATCATATTCACATCATATTCACCCACTCAATCACTGGCCATCTCAGGAACCTAAATTGGAGGTACCTACCATATATATGGCCTATGTAAGGCCTACGTAAGGGAATACACCCCCAAAATATGGCCTTATAAGGCACAGCACCTCCATTTTAGGATCCTGGAATGACCATTGACTCAACCGGCAATGCGCTGCGATGCTATGCTCCACACGATGGTTTCTCATTGTCATCCTCATCCGTCATCGCTGGGAGACTGCGCTTGATGGTCGCCTCCGTGACGTTCCGGTCTAAAGAAAAGGGGGAAAAACCCGAAACCAATCATTACAGCCATGGGGAAATATATATATATATAAATATATATGGGGAATCTATATAATACATATACACATGTGTATATGGATATATATAAATAATTTTATATATTACAATATGTATCTGCTGGGCCCAGTAAATCGATATATATATATATACATATGTGTGTGTAAGCGTATATGGGAAACATTAAATATCTATCTATATAAGCGTATATGGGAAACATTAAATATCTATCTATACTGAAATCGGGACTCTAGTTGTTCCACATATGTGTTCCATATGTTGGAAACGCGACTGCGACATTTTGCCAAGGGGACATTTACTGAAAGTCCGGCAATCGAATGACAACAGAAAAGTGGCGCTGGAACCATCTAAACCCATCTACAATCATCTAAAATCACTCTGAAAGCATCTACAACCATCTAAACCCATCTAAACCCATCTAAATCCATCTAAAACCCATCTAAAACCCATCTAAAGCCATATAAATCCACCACCTAGAAAATCTCGAACGTTTTTTTGTTGCGAACCTCAGTGTTGTCCTTGTCGGCATCACACTGACAACACGGCTTCCTGAGGACGACATGAACTTGGACTTCATATAGCTTGGGTTTTAGCAAAATTATAGAAAATGGTTATATAAATTCAGAAATTTCCTTCATAAATTTTCAGAAATAGGAGATATAGCCATAATATAGCTTGGGTTATCATGGCTTCAAGCCAAAAATCCAGAGCATTCATCTCATGAGCAAAAAAAAGATGGGAGTCTGCAGGGACCATCCTGGTCCAATGGGTCAGCTCACATTCACGTGATTTAACCATCAGAAATCGAGATATTCTAGGGACATCATGGGAGATGGGAGACAGAACTAACATGCGGATTTAGCCCTAGAAAACATGGCAATTCAAATGGCAAGGTGATGCTAAACCATCTGATGGAATGGAAGTGGTCTGAAATGAGTGGTCTGACCCAGTCCCCTGTGGTTCTACTCTTGGCTTTACCACAGGTACAATGTGAGGCCCCCAAGATATCTAAGCTGGTTTATAACTCCAATAACTATGGTTTATGGTACTTATAACTATAGTTACTGGGGCTTATAAACCAACTTATAACTGGGGGGCCTCACATTGTACCAAAAACCACATCGTTTTTTCCACTGAAAATGCTGACTTTACTGAGCGCTGGGCTGCCCCATCCTTCCAGCCTCAGCTCACATGATGTCAAGGCTGGCACTTTTCACCACTTTTCTTGAAGCTCATGGGAAGAGAACATGAGAAAAGCTGAAGAAGTGGTTGAGAAAAGCTGACTTTCTTTCATCAAGGCTGTCACTTTTCTTTGTTTCAGAACTTGATGAAAGCAGAAGCTCGAACAATGTGTTGCTTCCACTGAGCCAAAAAAATTAGCTGAGAGAAGGACCGCAAAAACTCCGCAGCCAACTCAGAGTGAAAAAAGCATCTACACCAAGCTTTAAAGCCACATGGCCGCGAGGTGCTTTTTCCAGTTCCACATACACTATTTCAAATTACATGTTTTTATACAATTGTATTATCCCGTTATTAAATCCACACTAGATCACCAACTGGTTCAATATCCCATGACATCACATTATATCCGCATGATGTGGCCATTCTACATAGCCATTGTTTAATCATTGTATAACCATAGCCACTACATAGACATAGATGTTATATGACTGATAGACTATGTAATGGAAATATATCAACGATAGACTACATATCATGACATGTTATTTAAAGACTATGGAATGGATATATCAAATAGCTATTATCTGGCCATGATATATCCATTCCATAATCTTTAAATAACCATTACATGGGTCCGTCAACAAAATATATGGCCATTTCATGGGACATGCGAGTGGGGACATTAATGGTGGTTGGTGTCACCAATGGTTTTTGGGACAATGTTCAGACAAACCCATATATATACATATATACATGTATATTTATATATCAATAAACCTAAGGCAATAACAAATTATATCACCATTTCAGTATAACCATTAGATCTATCATTAATAACAATTATATCGCCATTTCAATTACCATTAGATCATATTAGATCACCATTACGGCAAGATCTGGCACGATCTAAGGCCCAAGAAGGGCCATGAGACTCATCGAACTGAAATGGAGCCGGGCGGGACGCCACGTGCACGCTGGTGTACATCATCACCATGGGGTCAAACTCCTAGCACGGCTGGGAGAAGTCTCATAGGAAAACCATGGAAAACGATGGAAAACTCGAATTTTTTCGGATGGAATCTCTGTAAGACACGGCCCAACTTCACGGGAATTCGATGTAATTCTCATGATTCCATTGGTTTGTCTGAACTATCCCCGCTAAGAAAGGCAATCCTTGCACCATGTTTGGACATCAAGAAAACAAAATCATACAAAATCCAGTATGAAAAAGGGCCAAGAAAGGCAAAGACATCCCATATGGCCATATGACCCATCTCTTTGAAGACTACCTTAGATACCCCGAAGCTTTATTTCTTTTAAGCTCTGTATTGCTATGCCATTTTTGCACATTTGCTCAATGGCCAAGCCCGTGAGGTCCATAGGCGAAGACACCGCATAGAAACGCTTGAAGAAGACCAAGGCGGTCCAGAACACCTGCCATTTTGGATGATACCCTCTGGTAAACTAAAATAACTATGGAAAATCATCATTTCTAATCTGGTTGGTGGTTTTAACCATCTTGAACAATATTACTCAGTTGGGATTATTATTCCCAATATATGGAAAAATGTTTGAAACCACCAACCGGTTAATGGGCAAATCAACTATAAATGGTCATTTTCAATAGCTATGTTAAATTACCAAAGGGTAAGATGTGTGTGTTCTCCAAATGGCATTATGTGAATAAAACAATGCCATAAACCATCCCCCAGTCATCACCATGTTTATGGGTAGTATAAACCATTCCCAAATGGGTGGTTTATGAGTGTTTTACCCACATTATAAAAAGCCAACAAGTCTCTTCTATGATGTGATTGGACATTAAATGACATTAATATATAATTAACATTAATATTCAACATTAGTATATAACATGATGTTTGATGATGTCTTGCCCAAAAAGGGGACTGGATTTACCCAGACTTATCGCCAGTTCAAGAACTTTTTCAATGGACAACACTCGTGGCGCCTCATGAGGCCCCATTTCTGCGAACGGGGGTACAGTTGAGGTTACTTACAGATATAATTGTGGTTATAAACCTCCATAACTTGGTATATAAACCACGGACATAACCATGGTTACACACATATCAAAAATATGATTATATATATATATATGTATATTATCCACTTATAGCTGGAACTGCATTTCCAAGTATCAAACATCCAATAATTAGTTCAGTTCTGAATTCTGAAGTCCAAGAGCAGCCAGTTTAGCCCAGCTTAAGCTAGCTTCACGGACTGTTTTTTTCCAAGGTTCTTCTGAGTTTCAGTCGAAGCATTAAGATCATTAACGACTTGATTGGTGGTTTCAACCCGAATATCACTGGTCACTGGATGTCACTGGATGTCACTGGATGTCACTGGATGTCACTGGATGTCACTGGTCGAGATATCGGCTTGAAAGCATTGAAAGCACCACGCAGATATGGTACATTTATATAGTTCTATGTACACCTTCCCAAGTTGCATAGGAAGATAGGGAAGCGTGAATTCCTGCAAACCATCAGACTGGATCCATGTTTCACTCCAAACCTAGAACTTAAATTTTTAATTTACCTTCTATTTTATAATTTTCAAGTATACCCCAAAGATGTCCAAAAAAATCATGGATCCAGAAAAGAACATCACGCTTTTTTTCCACCACGTCTTCGACTTAGCGTGAAAAACACACCGAACGCACCGAATCGCTGTGCCCTTTCAGGGTCCGCAGCGTCTCACCAGTGACCGAGTCCCAGATCTTGGCCGTCCCGTCATAGGATCCCGTCACGACCCAAATGCCGTCGCCCGAGAATTCCGCGGAGGTCACGGTATTGCCATGACCACCTGGAAGCGCTGTGGGCTAAGTCCACCAGCCGAAAATTGTGGGCTAAGTCCCAGCTAAGTCCCATTTTCACCATCCGAAAAAAACATCGCCCGAATTTGGAGATTCACAGCAAAAAATTAGTCATGCAGTTGTTTATGGCAGAATTTTAACAAGAGATACTATATAGATTCCCACATTTTCGCAAGTCCAAGCCACTCAGGGTCATAGGTGAAGCCCCAACCTGCCGAGCGGTGAAATCTCCATTCATGGGAAATTCAGGTTTTTTCCATCCCAATTCTTGGATGGTTATCCTCTGGTAATTGAAGATAACCATGGAAAAAGACAATTTTTAATAGAACTATCATCTAAAAATATCTAAAAATGGGGATAGTCGGCTTAGTTTCCAATATGTTCCATAGCAAACTGGTTACGCATACATAAGAAATCAGAAGAATACCAGAGTAAATCCAAGCAACTGCTTCAATGCTCCAAATTTGTGCCACGTGATTGATGCCAGCGGAAACCACGTGTTGGTCATCCGGGGAGAAGGCTGCATAGACCTGTGCGGAAAAAACATCAAACAGTGAGGATGCTAATCTGGAACTGGAACGGATCGGTAAATGGGTTGATGTGGGTAAAACAATGTCATAAACCACCCCATATTTTTGATGGTTTATACCACCCATTAAAATGGTGATGACCGGGGGATGGTTTATTATTGTTTTAACCACATTAACTCATATACAGTCAAGTAACAACCGTGAAAATATGTTTACAGTATCTGTCCTTTTCTTCAACATATATGTCTGTTGCTGTCCCAGCTGTCCACTCTGCTGCCATGTCAAAATCGTGTCTCTGACCATCTGAGATCAAATTAGATAAATGGGCAAACCTCCAGGAACGTGGGTTTTACTTGATGTATATATATATACACTGTATTTTCAGGATGTCATTGTTGGGTGCATGATATGCCAAACTAGATGATCATTTTTCAGTTTTAAGATCTCAAATGGTGCCTTTCAGATTCCAACTTGAATCTCCAATCATCCTCGATTCCGATATTTTTTGCATGAAAACCATACTTAGATGGGCCATGGATTTATTGAATCTTCCGATCACTCGGTTGCAATGGCTTGCAACCCAGTTCTTCATCAACGAGCTCCACGGCATCTCATGGATGAGCATAAGCGCTTAGTCTGCAGTGCTGCGTGATCCCACTGCCAGCTACCCTGCAACAAAAAAACAACAATGAATAAATACCTCATCAACTTTACATGAAAATCATCCATTCAAATGGACGAACGTCAGCCCAAATCACTGGTGGTGACATGTAGTGACCCGTCCTCAACTTCAACCAGTTGTTGGCTCCAATCTCACTGAAACATGTCCGTCACTATCCACTACTGAAATACTGAAAATTGATCAAGCCCCTGGCATCTGGATAGAATCGCAGTTGTTGATACCCCAATTTTGGTATCATAGGTTTTGACCCCATCCCCCATCATGATTATACCGTATACATATGCTTGGCTATTAGTACTACCGCGACTATTATCAACAACAATCAGTTATGTCACTAGTATTTTCCCAATCATAAAAACATATACAAATATATATATATATATATATGTATATATATAAATAATGTTTTTGATTTTATTCCCATCTCTGGCGTTCCATCCTCATCCCCCCAACAAAAAGAAAAGGACACCTCTGGATTGGTACTTTCCATAGCGTTAAATGGCCAATGTTTGCTACCCTCCTTGATGGACCATTCTCTGATTTTGCAAATGTTTTTCCCAATTTTTTCGGACTCCATTTCTAGGGGAGTTCCTATTGCCATGTTAATTTACTGAAGGGTAAATCTATTGTGTGCTTGGGACACTCAATTCGTAGCTCCAACTGGGGAGCGGCTACCCATGTCGAAAGGGGGATGGGAAGACCCCTGCATTAACCATAACCACTGGATAGTCAAATCATAGTTAAAGCCAACAATTTTCACGCAAACATGAACGCCAGAAATCCTAGTTCATGCACCAAACAAAACGTGAAAAATCGTGCAAAACATCGTAAATCACAAAAAAACACACCATTTAAAACACTGTAAACCATAGTAAATCCAGGGTAAATCATTCCAAACCATCCAGCATTTGTTCGGAGAGTTGCTCCCCATCCCTTGCGGTGTTCGGCGCCCACCTTGGACTTCTCTCCAAAGCCGGTGAGTCTCCGGCGCAGTTGGCCTGTTTCGGCCTTGGGCAGCAAGGATCACCAGGATCACCATAGAATAAGATATGTGATGGCTACATATGGGTATATAATAGGGAATGATTATCCATATTAGATCATTCGGGGATTATTAACCGCCACATGTACATGATTTGATGAATCATATGGAAATTATATGATTATATAATATGATGGTATATATCAGTTAACGAACAACCATTTACTAACCATAATGTTTCATATGTAAATATAACTACCGTTGTTTAGTTAACAAACTGTCATTGCCAATCTTAGCTGGTTAGTAGACACTCCTATTTTTTGCAAAAATCTAAAGGAATATTTTCTACCCATCCAGTTGGTTGACATAGATATTAGGCAGCCATTTAAAACCATAAAACATGTGCCAGGTATTTAGTTTATCACACTCATCAATATATATATATATATATACATACATTCATACATACATTCATACATACATACATACATACATGCATACATACATGCATACATGCACACATACATACATACTTACATATATAGCCCGCGGATCTAAATACCTTCTTAGGAAGTGTTTGTGAAGTACCTTCTCAGACGGTGTTTGGATCCATAGGGATTTATAGGGATAGATGATAGATAGATAGAAAGAAAGAAAGATAGATAGATAGAAAGATAGATAGATAGATAGAAAGATAGATAGAAAGATAGATAGATAGATAGATAGGTAGAAAGATAGACAGACAGATAGATAGGTCGGTAGATAGATAGATAGATAGATAGATAGATAGATAGATAGATAGATAGATAGATAGATAGATAGATCGATTTATATTGCGCAGCATGCCAAGCTCCTCCTGCAGGGAAAAATTGAAAGGAAAAGGCACGCAAGTACCCGTGACTTCTTAGTCCCTCGGCTGCGGCGAAAATCCACCGCGCCTCCGCGAGGGCAACGCCAATGTCAGCTTGCTCATCTGTCACGTCTGTCACATCGTATTCCTTATTGTCGACTGGGTCGAGAAAGAATTCGTCCCGGTCGATGCGGACAACAGCCTCAAGTGCGTAGCCGGTGAGGAAACGCAACAATCGACACGTAGATGAACAAACACCGGCCAACGCATCTATCCGCGCCAGCTCCGGCAAGGGAACTGTGACGGATGGGAACGCTAAGGGCGGCATGCGGGCATATGCGCGCTGGAGGGACTTGGAGTGCCGCAAAACCTGGACAGCATTTCCCGTTAGCCTCTAAGGGCAACTTGTCAATGCGGCTCTCTTCCAGCTCCCACGGCGAATAGACGGTGTGCCCGCCCTCGCGCCCCGGGATCGCCTGCAAAACCGAGCTGGAAAAGTTGGGCAAGAGCCTGGCGCAACCGAAACTGCACAGGTTGATGATGGATGATGCGACAGGCCGCCCGCCCATTCTACGCTTGACACGCGGCAGGCACACGTCGCCGCCAAAGCTGGTGCTCCAGAAAAAGGCCGCCGCAACCTGTTGGTGCAAGCGCAGACAAGCGAACGGGTTGCGAAATCACGCCGGCACAAAGCCAGTCCTAGCCTCCAACATTTGCGCGTCTGCTTCCCTGGCGTCCGAAGGCGTCGGTGGGCATAGGGCACCCTGAACACACAATTCTCTATAGACAGCCACGCGGTCTCGCATGCATATGACGGATTCAAACCGGGCCTCGCGACCATCATCGCCTTCATATCCAGGAATGCCGCCTATTGAAGAAGCCAAACCTCAAATCCGTCCGGAAGCATCAGGTTATTATGCATGTGGCAATCGTTTTTCGGAATGCACTCGTGTATGCATGTATGTATGTACGTGCGTACCTATGTATATTTTGAAATTATCTATTACCTATTATAACTGCAAGCCTCGCAAAAAGAATGCGCAAGCAGATTCAGTTGGGGGAAACGAATCAAGCGCAAGCTACAAAGGGCCTTCGTCAGAAAGAGTTTCCGAGAACTCGTTGTCGTGGAGCGCAGCGATGATTATGTCTGCCTCCTTGTCAGCCTGAGCGACAGGAATTGTTCCGGTTCAGCTGCTTGATTGTTTTTCTGTCACGAACGAATGCTTGCTGCTGCCCCGCCTTCTTATCTTGCAGCCAATGCATGGCCATCTTGAAGCGGTACGCCTGGTTTAGTTGGAAGTTCGGCATCGTTTCCCTGACATCGCGGTCGCTCAAGCTGCTGTGGATGAGGCGGCGGTAGTAGCCGAGCAGCCGCGCGTAGAATGCCTGCCCAAAGCGTGCTGCCTAACTCTGTTTGTTGTTAGCTTAGTGCCAAAGAACGTGAAGCATGGCCGCTTGCTGCAACGACCAGCCTGAGCCAGCTTCAAGTCCTTGCAGAAACATTCATACCTGCTTATATACCGAGCAGATTTTTTGGGCAAAAGGTTTGTGATGCACAGCGCCTCGTCCAGTACCACCGCTTCGTCCACGTCCATGAAGATGTCCTCATCCAGCCATCTGACTCGGACGGCAAGCGTCCGAGCCAGAGTCCGACACAGACGCATCCTCCATGGGGCCGTCATTTGTGAGGGGTTGTAGGCCCACTAAAAGTAGGCTCATCACAGCAGGCGCCAAAATATACAAACATAGTGAAAATCACAAAAACTAACACTAAATATTCAAAAATAGGACAAATCAAAATACATATATATAAATAAAATTACATAAAAACAAATACTAACAAATTAACACAAATAACAAAACATAATAACATATATTTACACATAACATGATATTAATTTCAAAAAATCCCATATCATCAAAGTATCCAAATCAATATAAGCACTCTGCCCCCCCATTCCATTCAAACAGCCAAGCCCCTTCTGCAAGCACTCCTTTTTTCTCTTTCTCCTTCGTGTGTCTCTTGTCTTTTTTGTGCTTTTGTCTTTCTTGTTCTTCTTTTCCTCAGCCTTTTTGGGCTGTTTCTTGCTGTACTTTCTGCGAGGTGGGAAAGAATTGATAATTTGCCCACACTTAGCTAACACAGCATCTGGTATGATGCCACCTTCCTGCACCTCAGAAGCTGGAAGGCTGTACTCACTATGCTGAGATATCTCAGATGCCCAAGTCCTCCAAGCATGCCTGTGCACAGTTGCCAGTTTGGATGTCCATGAAGCTCTGGATTGGTAGTCAAAGGATCTGCTGAAGCTTGAACTAGCCAAAGAGTCATTGAAAGTCACTGTAAATCTGTGGTCATTGCCTTGGCTGTGCCAGCTCAGCTTGAAACAAACACAAGGTGGAAAGAGGCAACGATTTTAATCCTTAGGCACTACTCTCTTGGTGAATTATGCAACCCCACCCTTCTTAGTTACAGAAACTGCATCAAACAAAACAAGCTTGATAATCCCCTTGTTTCAGTTTAAGTAAGTGGACAAACCATGTCATGTCGGGAAGCCCCCACGAAATTTTCAGGGAAAGAAAACAACACAATTGCCACCCAGTACACGTTGAGCCTTATGGAGGCTCCTGGTGGGGAAACAGACAACAAAGCAGGAGGGCTTTAGAAAACAGCAGGCCCTCTTACACCGACTCGCGCCTCGTCTTGGAGGTCCTGGAGAAGCAGCGGATCCTCGGCGCGGACGTCCTGAAAGATGTGGCGGCCAAGCTCCTGGCCGCTCATGAAGGTGAAGGTGCACTGTGCGCCCAACGGATCCGCAGAGAGCGCAGCATCGAGCACCAGCAGCCTGGAGGGCGCAGGTTCCTTCACAATGACGATTCGCTCAGCTCGTGTGGAGTCTCTACCGTCATGGCAGCCCTGTGGCCACGAGCTGCAGCGGCAAACAATGTAACAAAGTCAACGTTGCCATTGCCATTGCCATAGCGAAGGTTGTCTGCAAGTGCCATTGCGCGACTCTTGCGAACACTACATGGACTTTGATTTTGCGGCTTTGGAAGTTTCTTGTCCGCTGCAAGGCTCAGATTTGCACCGCGCTGATACCTGAATTTCACCTGCTACCATGACATGACACTTATTTCATTGCTTTTATGCTGAAACCCTGGTGTTGTCTTGACCGGGGATGGGTAGCGATCTGTTTGCTTCTTCTTTTTTGCCTAGAGGCTAGCACTGCAGCCGAATTTCCAAGTGCACTGCTTCATGACACACTCTCTGCCTAATGTAACGCAGTACATGTGCCAGACTCAGATTTACAAGTACGACTGTGGTTCTCACCCTGCCCGGAAATATCACTGCAGCCTTTTTTCGATTGCCGCTCCGATGCCTCAGTACTGAGAAAAGACTTGCCGTGTCTAAAGATGAAAAAGTCCTGCAAGTCCGTTCCTACGATAAAGCAAGCGCCCTTTGTGTTCGGTGCTAATATAGTAGATATAAAGTAGATATATAGTAGATATATAGTAGATATATAATAGATATCTAATATATATATATATTTATATAATAGATATATCTATACTTCATGGGGGTTATACCAGTTAGAAAGCCACTTTAAATCCACCTTTCCCGGGCGACCAAGCGACCCACCAGAGGATCAAGGCGCCATCCCACGTGGCGGTGGCCTCGGTGGCGGCTCAACTAGTTACCCTCTGGTCATGCAAACCTATGGTCAAATTTTGTTATATCATTGATTAGTGGTACACTACCTATGGTAAATGGTAAATTAGTGGTAAATTACCTATGGTAATTTTGATGGGTTTTTTAGGGTTGAAAAACTTGAGTTGACATAGTTTACCTATGGTAAAAACTCTGGAAAATTAGCATTTTATCATACAGGCAGCCAACTACAGGCTCGTTTTCACCATCATGTTCTTGAGTCATCATTCTCACCATCATACACTTGTCAATAATTTTCACGATCCTAAAATGGAGGTACTGTACCAAATGTGTGGCCATATGAATTGTGGGGATATTCCCTGAAATTTAACCCTAAAAAATAGGCCTTCTATATGGTAGGTACCTCCAGTTTAGGTTCCTGAAATGGCAATTGATTTAATGGGTAAATGGTTTTTAAACCCAATTATAAACTAACATAGCTATGGCCCACCCAGTTATGTTTGTGAGTTTGTGAACCCCATGAATAGTATAGTTATTTGCGTATCATAAACCATAATGGCATGGGAGTTATGTGGCCCCCAACTTAGCGATTTCGTTTGGGGGCCTCACATGGTTGATTTAAGATCATTTTAGGGAAGAATAGAAAGATGAACAATAAAATGGATATATGTATACTACTTTGGGATAATACTATGGTTTATTGGAATAATAGTGGATATATGTAATCCCAATAATGTAGTTTATCTTTAATATTCTCAATGTTGGTTTATTGGGATAATAATGGATATAATGGATATATATTATCCCATAACTATTGGAACCAATAACACTATTCATACTTATTAAAATAATATCATCCCATAGATCAATATAAAGATAATAATGGATATGTGATATATGTATACTACATTAAACTCTATATTTTACTATATTAAGAAACTACGATCCAACTGGGATCGTACTTGGGATGCGGCTTGCTTTGGATGATGCGGGTTGTTTTTTGGTGCTACCGCCTTAGCTTCCAGCTGGACCAGCCGTCCTCTGATTGGTGACACTTCAACCTGACAAATATTGGTCAAGTTAGATGACTCAGATGAGCCATGTAGCGACCAAAAACTGCTTAACTGGCTTACCCTCTGGTAATTTCACATAACTATGGAAAATCACCATTTAGTTCGTGAATTTTCCCATGAAAAATGGTGGATCTTTGCATATACACAAACAAGGTTATAGTTATAGCCCAGTTTCCTGAACCATTCCCGCTCCTCCAAGGTGGTGGCATTTTTTAATTTTTTCACTGTATCCATCTCCGATCGAATCAGAATCTGATTCAATCTAATTCAGGTTGGAAATTAGATTGAATTAGATCATGTAATAACAAAAAAATAAATTGATGATCCATTAAAATCTAATTCCCCACCTGCCAGGTGAGGGTTGTTAGATTTTATCAGAGCTGTTGTCCTCCTCCTCCTCCGCCTCCTCCTCCAGTTTCTCCTCGACCATGTCTGCATCAACTTCCACCTCCACTTCCGCCTTGCCAACTCTTCGCCAAGCTCTTCGCCAACTTCCGAGCTCAGTGCGCACCGCTGGACCTCAACCTGGGACCTGCCCAGCTCAGTGCGCACCGCTGGACCTCAACCTGGGACCTTCCCAGCTCAGTGCGCACCGCTGGACCTCAACGGCCAGATAGAATGCCAGAAGATATGCCAGGTAGAATGTCAGATAGAATGCCAGAAGATATGCCAGATAGAATGCCATAAGATATGCCAGATAGAGTGCCAGAAGATATGCCAGATAGAATGTTAAAGATATGCCAGATAGAATGTTAGAAGATATGCCAGATAGAATGCCAGAAGATATGCCAGATAAAATGCCATAAGATATGCCAGATAGAGTGCCAGAAGATATGCCAGATAGAATGTTAGAAGATATGCCAGATAGAATGCAAGAAGATATGCCAGGTAGAATGCCAGAAGATATGCCAGATAGAATGCCAGATGAAATGCCAGAAGATATGCCAGAACATCTGCCAGAAGATATGCCAGGTAGAATGCCAGAAGATATGTCAGATAGAATGCCAGAAGATATGCCAGATAGAACGCCAGATAGCATGTCAGATAGGATGCCAGAAGATATGCAAGATAGAACGTCAGATAGAATGTTAAATAAAATGCCGGAAGTTATGCTAGATAAAATGCCAGAAGGTATGCCAGCTAGAATGAGTTCTGATATGCCAGATAGAATGCCACAAGGTATTCCAGATAAAGTTCAGAATGTTTGCCAGATAGAATACCAGAAGATATGCCAGTAACAAAATGCATAAATGTCATGGTGGGGATCACTCGAAGTAAAGTAACTTTTTCTAATTCAATCTAATTCAATGATCATCTCATGTTCTCTCCATTCTCAAAGGACGATCATCGGCGCCCCCGGGGCCCCCCGGGGCCCCGGCCACGGTGGATGCGTCATGTGAAACGCAGCTGTGCAACACAGCCTCAGGACACGCAGACGTTGCGTCAGGCTGTGCTGTTGATATGCTCACCATGGTGCAATATGCACAACAACATGTTCACAAAATCACCCAGGAAAATGTAGGTAAATATACCATGGAGATCCATGGAGCATATTATGGGAATGGGCTGGTTTCATGAAGAAATGGGACAGTTGCGAATCTAGCTTGAGAAGAGGTGGAATGATTTGAGTGACAGTTCTAAGTTCTAAGAGGAATGCGCAAATCTATTTCAAGAAATCAAGACATGAGCTGGTCGTTGATTTTGTCCAACTGATGGACAAACTCATCACCATAACTGGAGGTTTCCCCAAATGGGGGTAGCCCAAAATCCAAGTTATTAGAGCAAACTAACCTATATGGAAATGACGGAAAACAGCAGAAAATCGCCCAAGACACAGCATCGTGAGGCGCAAATCGTTGCAAAATGTTGCCAGTCTTCGCGCACCAAAGTAGGGCGCAGTCATACCAACTGCAGGCTGTTAACACCTTGAGGCTTAAGCAGCTTGAAGATGCTGCTGGGGGCCACTATAGTTCTGTTGGTTTGTAAACCATGACCTCAACTATAGTTATATCCCATATGCTCCATGTATGGTATCTTTTATTTGGGTGATTTTGTTCGGGAAAAGGTTGGTAAATATTCCAGCACCATGGGGCATATGGGTACTCAGTTATATCATATCTCCAAGGGTTATACCGGTGATACATGGTTATACCACTTACATTCCTTAGTTGGCTTCTAAACTCCCTGAAATCTATAGTAAGCCCCCAAAAAAGATGCCGCAAATCACTGAAACGGCAAGGGTGAATCTATCAGTGATCTGTTCGATCTTTAAGTGGGGGATGATTGATTAGTCTACCATAAAGCCATAGCCATGGAAAATGGCCCATTTATAGATGGCTTACCTATTAAAAATAGTGATTTTCCATGGCTATGTTAAATAACCAGATGGTAAACCCTAGGTCATTCACCAAGTGATTTGCACCTTGGACCTTGCTCCTGGATTCTATGGTCGATGCGATGTGGCAGGGAAACTGATGATCAACCACTTGTTGGAATGGCGGAATGGCTCCCAAAATACGGGAATCGAAATTCAATTACCCTCTGGTAATCAAACATGGCGAAAATCACCTAATCATAGCTGGCTATGAGTCAAAATTAGCTACACTACTAGATGGTTAATACTAACTGGTTGGTGGTATACCTATCCCTCTGAAAAATATGAAAGTCAAATGGGATTATTGTTCCCAATATATGGGAAAATAAATTATGTTCCAAACCACCAACCAGCCAACAATAGAAAAGGCCATCTGCGGTTCACCAGGTCTTACCATATGGATCCATATGGTGGTACCCTCTGGTAATCAACCGCGAAATCGAACGAAATCTTCATGGCTAGGCCACGGAATTCCCAGCGGCCCATGCTTGATGACACCGGAGGCTATGAACTAAGCTGGTTGGTGGTTGACCTACCCCTCTGAAAAATGATGGAGTTCGTCAGTTGGGATGATGACATTCCCAACTGAATGGAACAATAAAACATGTTCCAAACCACCAACCAGTAATATTCTGTTAGATCCTGATCCCGAGAAAAAGATCATGTTAGATTTCCATGATATCTCCGTATAAAATCCATATGATTTTTCGAGGTGAAGTCCCCATGAAATAGAACCATTCTTCCACCCATTTTTTGAGGTCTTGAGTACTAGGTGGATGCGATTCTTCCGTTCTTTGCCATGAACATATCACCATTACTCGGATTTTTTCTCTTTTTTTTTGGTCTCCCAAAAAATAAAACACATTTTCGACAGATTCCCCAAAAGTTTGAAGTTCTATTGGGAAAATAACAACGCCGACTAAACAAAGCCAGGATTCTTCCACCAACAACTGGGGGCCCATCCCAGGTTCGAAAACGTGGTGAATCTTAGATACCCGCCAAATAAATAATTAGCTGGTTAAGGATGACCACCAAGGTTGACCCAGATAGAATACTATCATATATGGGTATTGCGTAATGTGGTCATGTGTGAATCAAATAACCATTTACATCCATTTACAATATTGATATATGGTTGGTATCCAATATATGGCTGGTTGGTGGTTGACCTACCCCTCTGAAAAATGATGGAGTTCGACAGCTGGGATGATGAAATTCCCAACTGAATGGAAAGTCATAAAATTCATGTTCTAGACCACCAACCAAATGGTGAATACAATCCATTTAGCAATGTGCGATATCCCCCGCGCCTTCCAGCCGTCGGCTGTGAATCTGGCACTGTTCAGTTCGTAGCCAGCCAGGATTGTCTGGCACGCCTCAGACCCCGCGGTCCGAAGACGGAATGCTTGGATGGCGTAACCAACCGAATGGGGATTTCGTGGAAATTGGAGATGTCCTAAAAAAAAAGACCCCAAATCATCCAAGTCATTAGACCAAACTATAGTAAAAACCCATGGTTTTGGAGATCGTCCATGAAAAAAAAACTTGTTGGTGGTTTGAACCATGTTGAAACATATTAGTCAATGGAAAGGATGACATCCCATATATGAAATGGATTGAAATGGAAAATAAAAGTCATGTTTGAAGCCACCAACCAGATAACAATGATTTCATGTGATATGGGTAAATTGCGTACCTCAATACTCAGCTGTGGTCCCCTCTAATCCGCGGAAGTTGACGCGGACCTGGCCTGAATTCGATGGTCTTTTATAGATACAACGAAGGAGTTGAATCATGGGGGGGTGTCAACAGTCAACCAACAAACGGAACTGGGGGTCTCTCTCACCGGCACAATCGCCTTTTACCTGCCACCGGCACAATCACAATTCCAAATATGTCCCATCTGCAATAGTCGATGTCCTTGCGTCACAGTGAAACCTGGAATGAGGAAAGAAACACGTCCTTAAGGTGATCAAACAAAAAAACATCACCATGGCTATGCACACAACTCGGATGATCATAAAATTGCCAAGCATCATGACCACTCTTAGATACGCTGCCACTTAAATTTGCCACCTTTTCTGGCTAAAGACTTGCTTCGCTTCACTACTCAACTCACCAGGGGTTAAGTCAGGTGAAAAACATGGGGAACCTCCAAGGCACCATGGCTGCCCTATAGCTTATGTCATGGTCATCCATGACGACTGGGCTGTTTTTTGGGGGTAAAACATGGTAAAACTCCTCTGCAAAAAGCTCCAAATACCACCAGGAGTTGCTCATCTTCTCCAAGGTGCCATGCTTTGAAGATTCCAAATCCGACCGCTGTTGTCACTGCTGGAGGCAGTGACCAGTAACGCATCATCGGGCGAGAAATCCACGGACCTTGAACCAACCATGATGCCCATTCCTTCTGAGAAATTCCCACCATTTTCAGAAGCTCCCTCATGTGATCACTCGCATGGTTGTTTCAAAGTCAGTAGCTGTTGCCATGCTACCCATGGAGGATCGATCAAACTCAAAAGAGTTGGAAGGCGTCCATCAAGGCACACAGAGTCACGAAGCAACTGACATAGCTATGGAAATCCATGGGGTTTCCTAGGAAATGATCAATACATGGTGAAATTTCCATAGCCATGTTAGTTTACCGGATGGTATTTCGGAATTGTCCAATACTGTATGGTTTAAACATGGTGTATACAGTATATAACCCACCCCTTTTATGACAATTTTCCACGGGAAAATGAGATGCGACATCCTTCGCTAAGGTTGGAAGGTGATTAGCCGTCCAATGTCAAGCTCCAAGTCATGCCGAGATGCACCAAAGAACCTGTGTGCCCATGTAGGGTGGCCTGGTGGACATGGTGCCCATTGTGGTCCGGGAATGATCACTTCCCCCTAGTAGTAAACGTACCCCAAACACTAAAAACTAAGGTCCAAATACGAAATTTGCGGAAAATTGAAGTTGGCCAGTTTGAGTTTTAATTGATTCCCTTTAGAAAACAATTTTAAAATAAAGGTAGCATTTGAGGGTGTCACCCCCTAATAATAAAAGTAGTCAACACTGTGGTGTTTTTTTTAAATTAGGGTCCGTCCTTTAAAGTCAATGTTTTTAGATTTTATCAAGGCTTTTGATCTAGGGGAACCTTCGAAATCCAATTTTTTGGCAATATGTTGATTAGATGTTAAAAAGGAATTTAACTGATTATGAAATAGACAAGTTTGTTTTTTGAAAAATAAAGGTTCTAAATGTAGTATTTGGGGGAAGCTTGGCACCCAAACACTAAATAGAGTCTTCCCAGATATCAAAAACTCCTCCGGATGTTTATTAGGGGGGGCGGGGTTTAGTATTAGGGGGAAGGGATTACCAGTCAATAATATCATTACCAGCCAATGGTTGATGCCTTGTTATGTTTGACTTATCCCCAAAGATCATCTTGTTCTCATAGATTTCAACTACTACAACCCATCAGTTTCGAAACATCCCCAAAAAATGGTCAAAATTCATCAACTATATGAACATTGAAACTATTTTTTCAGATATTCGAAACATGTTCATCACATTTTCAGACTATATGATTGTAGGACTATCCTTCGAACTGTCTCTGAGAATCCATCTCTCAGAATCCACTGGACGTTTTTCACAACGATGATCTCAACAGGATAGAACTATAGCTTAGATTTATATATCCAACAAAGACATCTAAGTGGGTATATAAATCTAAGCTATAGTGGATATATAAATAGCTCAGTGGATATAGTGGATAATATCCTGTAAAGACATCTCAACCCACTTTGTAGATTTGTAAGTGGATATCCTATCAACAAAGTGGGTCCGATCGGATGTCCCCACTGATATTTCTTATCATTTTTACAAACAAAAACATACAAAAGCCAGACTCATCCAAGTATATGTTGTAAACACACAAAAAAACTACATGAAGTGGGTCCGATCCCATGAAATATATGGCTTATTTTTGGAAACACACAAAAAAACTAGACATCCAAATCATCCAATAAGATCTATATGAAATTACCATATGTTTCATAGATCAATGGTACCATCCTAAGTCACCATGTTTCATCCGATGCGGAACCCGCAGACCCGGTCCTCGCAATTTCCCGTGGAAACCATCCAGAGCTTTGCCGTTTGGTCCAGGGAGGCAGTGGCGACCTCATCATCGATTCATCGATCATCTCTCATCGGCCAGTCTTTTTCGGACGTTTTGGAGAAAAATTGTTTCACCAACAAAAATCCAAAACAAAAAACAACGCTTCTGATCGGCTGGTCTTTTTCGGAGGTTTTGGAGTTTTTTGGATTTATCACAAACCAAACTCCATCGATTTACAAGCAACCAATGGTGACTGACAAAACATTGGGATTGAAGCAAGCAAAATTGTGATTGAAGCAACAAAACATTGTGTTTATAAGCAACAAAAATGGTGAACATGGTTCAACTAATCATCATGAGATGGAGATATGACTGGTCAATATAATTGGTTACAGTTAAGGGTACTTAGATCGGCTGTAGAGTTAGTTAACTGGTTAACAAGTAATCCATTATAAACCAGAGGATTGAACCCGATCATTAATCAATCAATTATATATAGACAGAGAAAACCCCAAAAAGATAGATCAGTGATGTATCATGAATTATCATTACCCCAATGTAGGAGTTTTACATTTAACCATCTCTTTGGGGTTACTAAACTAAACCCCGATGGCCCATCGAATTCGCGGGGGGTTCATGGGGTTTCCATAGTCATGGGGAGATCCCACGCTCGCTGGATGCTTTATTTCATGGAACATTTTATGAATGGATGATTTGGGGGTACCTCTATTTTAGGAAACCTCCATATCTACACTATTGGAATTGCAAATCATCAGAGAACTGAACATTTTTTTTGTACGCACATGATTTGATTTCCATGTGTCATGAGAAAAATCCATCCGGAACAGATTTTATGGATGTAAATGGCATGATTTTGGATTGTACTGGCCATGTTTGTCTTTATTCGTTGGGCCAGTTCCATACTCCAGAGCCATTGACTTGGTGACTGGGAACCCCAAGATTTTCTAACAGAAAATCATCGAAAATCCCGGTTGGATTCTTCAAAACCCACTGACACACATGAATGTTTTTAGTGCTCGCATTGACTTTCTCCTGGAGCCCTCTAATGCATTTTCTTCACCACATCTTTGAAAAAAACATGCCAAAGAAAACAGTGACATGAGACATGCCACACCCCTGTTATTATAAATGGGGTCAGTAGGGTGATCCTACTGATCCGATCCCAGTTGCATAAAGACCGGAGCTGGAGAAGCGCGCGGCATTCACTGCATTGCTATGTCCAGATAGAGTTCGAACACCTGGAACGTTGAGTTCGAACATTCCTGGTTGGTGGTTTTAACCATCGTGAAACATATGAAAGTCAATGGGAAGGATAACATCCCATATATGAAATGGAAAATAAAACATGTTCCAAACCACCAGATTCTGTTGCTATGTCGAGATGGATGCTTGCGAAATCCTTAAAACACAGTTTTTTTTGGGGGTTAGCCCCATGATTTTTTGTGGGTTCAACCATCCAAGGAATCCAAGGCGCGGGATTTCAAAAAACCAGCCACAGTTTCAATATACCATGATTGCCTACATCATCTTCCATACAATATGAAATATATATACATATCATCTTCCATATATGTCCATGTAATTTGTCTAAAAAAGACATGATGTTTCTCCAAATTCCAAGGGAATTTATCATCCTTTTCCCCATGGTTCGTGATGCTCCCAAAAGGGATGACCTAAACATGGGGCTGGAAAGCCTATCTGCTTGGTGGGTTCAATAACCAAAATGGCTCCAGTACAAACATCAATAACCATCAATAAGTCCAACTCATATGCATAGAAACCATCTTATATCAATCACCAATCACTGCTGGCTGGTGGTTTCAAACTACCCCTCTGAAAAATATGAGTTCGTCAGTTGGGATAATGACATTCCCAACTGGAAAGTCATAATCCATTCATGTTCCAAAGCACCAGCTATAAAAAAACATGGGCATGTTTATCATCGTTTAACCAACTGCTGATTCGGATTTTCATCCTGGAAGTATCAGAAATAGTTTTTCTCCCAATTCCAGTTCCAGATAGTTCGCAGATCAAGCAGATCAGCTTGGTTCTCCAAAGGCACATTTCCCATCATCCGCACGCCAGATCTTCGCCGTGCCATCATGGGAGGCGGTCAACACTAATCTCTGGTCTTTCACCTGTGGTGAAGCGGCAAATCTCAGGGAAATATCGACAGTTGATGTCTGCCCCTTTTTTGACTCCACAAATGGAGATTGATCGATTTCAGAAATCATTTTTTTAGCAAAGAGAAGGGATTTCAATCATAATTATTCCCACTATATATTTGTCAATCATAATTTTGTTGATACATGTTGATACTATATATTGTTATCATGATGTCACCATGAATGGAGATTGATGGGATTTCAATCAGATTTCCCCAGATTTACGCATTGAAAAAATCAAATAAAACTATCAAATTTAATGGGGAGTCTACCATCAAACATGATCGAACATTCGGACTCATTGTGGTGGAACTCCGAAAGAACTGGTGCCCCACCAACCACAAAAGTGGCTGGGCGGCTGAAATTCACATTGCAAATCGCCCACGAATTGCGCAAACTGGTGCGTCTAAAACGCAGGGAATTTTCGGGAATGATCCACTGGCTAACTATCAATAATCATCATCCCAGCAACCCCCAGCAACCCATCCAGCAACCCTACGTAAAACGCACCAGTAAGATTGTTGCGAAATATCTCTGGGCCAATTGGATACAGAACCAATACTTCACCAACCTGAAATGAAGTCAGGCATGAAAATTCAGCCAGATTATTCCAGTGGAGAATTTGGCCATGGCTAGTAAATCCCCTACCTAGGGTGATCTCAAATAAAACTGGTTATAACCATTTATAGCCCCACTTTGACAACCAGTTATATATTAAGTGGGAATAGACTGGGACGATCCAAACAGTAAGGTTGGCTGTTCTCCCCTCATGTTTTCAATGTAGCATCCCCTTTGAAAAGATCCGCGAAAAGGAAGTTCTATCATCCAACATATTACTTAGTATATAGTTCATATAACTTCTATGCCCTTCTCCAAATGATACTTGTCGAAACATCAAAACGTTGCCCATTTTTCCCAACAGAAATGCTGTTCCAAAATCAGCATATTTTCCTCGTAACATAGCAACTCATATGACCAGACACCATCAATCACCCACAAAAATATTCCAATCACTCTATAATAATATTCCATCTTATATCATCAATAAGCAAAATGGCTCCAGTACAAACATCAATAACCATCAATAAGTCCAACTCATATGCATAGAAACCATCTTATATCAATCACCAATCACTGCTGGTTGGTGGTTGACCTACCCCTCTGAAAAATCTGAGTTCGTCAAATGGGAGAATTAAATTCCCAACTGAATGGAAAGTCATAAATCCTCCTGTCCCAATCACCTGACTTGTGCGTTTTACGTAGGGTTGCTGGATGGGTTGCTGGGGGTTGCTGGGATGATGACATTACTAGTGATGACTGGGATCATTCCCGAAAATTCCCTGCGTTTAGCACCAGTAAGTCACTGGCTCTTAGTTCCAACACCAGATATACTTGTTCATCATGATTTTCCATGGTTTTCCATGGTTTTCCAATTTTTCTATGGATTTCCCATGTTTTCACCACAACAACTTTGGGATACCAACACATCACACCGTTTCGGGGGCACCGTCGCGAAACCCACCGCTCCAGGACACGATCTCCACGCTACAGTCGTCTTTCACACCGGCGCTGGCCAAGTTTTGATGCTTCTCCAACAGGCGGCCCTTACAGTCACAAGTGACAAGGCTATGTAGGAGACATAATAGATGATAATATATGGTAATATATGATCATATATGGTAATATATGATAATATATGGTAAAATATGATCATATATTGTTTTTTAAGATCACATATGATAATATATGGTATAAATGAGGATATAATGGCAATTTTGTGGGAGTGCACGGGGGATACGCTCAGAAAAGCCGTCAATAATGGCAATTTAGCCAATACGAATGGGCACTACATAAACTGTTTCATGGGCACCACACACATATCACCAACACTATGATTTTCGGGCTTATCTGAAACTGGGGTATACACTGCAAAATTGTGAATCGGGAGAATGCTGATTAATCAGTGGATTTACATAGGAGTACTATATTTTCAAACAAACCCCGGTGTAACATGGTGTAACCAGTTGGTGGATCATAGGAAGTACATCCAGTTCGTGATTTTTGAGAATTATAGCCAAGCAGGTTCCTTCAAAATATCACCAACTGGTAGCTATAGGAAATACCCTCTGGTAATTTAACATAGCTATGGAAAATCACTATTTTTTATGGGAAAATCCACTATAAATGGCCATTTTCAATAGCTATTTTGACATAACCAGAGGGTAATCCATAGCCAAATAATGGATTGTAAGAAATACTACCGGCTCCCTTGAAGGGTCCAACATTACCCTGGCGCGAATGTTAGAGACATGTGCCAGTTCGCCAATGTGGAAAGACACCAAAGTTCAACCCGGAATCACAGGAAATGGGGCTACCAAACAATGTGAAATATTCCTGGAATGTAGTTTGCAACACTGAAGGTGTGTCTGAACATCGGGTAGTATACCCTCAAATTGCCATGGGGAAACCTGGGTCCCACATGATGAAGCGACTAACCAGTGGACCTTGGGGGTTGGCACTTCAAAGAAAGACACCCATGACACACCTTTCAATGTTCATTTATGGCCCGTTATATATGGAATATACCACTTATATATGGGTTTATATGGGTTATGGATCATAAAACCATTGCGAATCTTTGATACCCGGCAAGAAATTACAACTTCTGAGCTGGTTGGTCAGTAGATATTCCGAAATTTATTGCAAAAGATTGAAGGATTAAACTACCCATCCAAGGTTGACCTTGACCTAGATTACACATGTGCAAGGCTCTCTGCCCAAGAAACTCTCAGAAATCAACGGTTATGATTGTTGTGTCCTTTTCATCTGCAGCACACAGAATTTCGGAGTGCTTTTTTCACCCAGGTTTTTTCGAACACGCAGCTACTACGCTCTGGTAAACTAACATAACTATGGAAAATCACCATTTTTACTGGGATTTACTGGGTAAATCCACGATAAATGGCCAGTTTCAATAGCTTTTTGTATGTTTACCAGAGGGTATACGGAGCAAACGGGACCGTGCTACGGTGCAGCGAGTTCCCCACAGGTGTTCCCCCCGCAAAATCCCCATGGGATTTCAAGAGTCTTCCAGCAAGAGCCGCAAGGAAGAAGCTTCCCCTGGCCACCGTCAGCGTGTCGTGTCCCGTTTCACCATGGACGTCAACCTCCGTTTCAGTAGCAAGGAGGAAGTGCAAGCAATGGTGATGTTCCACCATAATTTCCATTGATATTATGTCAATGATAGCTGTGCAAAAGCACAAAATGAAGATGCTGCGTAAATACTCTTGTCAACCCTCCAGAATCGAGTAGATCAGATTTTCCTAAAATGGAGATACCCCTACATCATCCATTTAAACTAGGATGTTCCATTCGAAAAACCATCGATTCTCCTGTTCCGAACCAGTTTCAGGCGGTTTCAACTCCGCGATTTCACACAGCGAAACACGGCGCACCTGTGGCGCGCGCAATGAGTTGACATAGCACGGCCACCGTTTCAGTACCAGTGACGCGAACGGTGGCCACGACTTCGCCTCGGAGATGACTGAACTTCACAGTGGTCTCAGCCAAACATCTGAGGAACGGTGCTTTGGGGATGGGTCAAAACCAATAGTACCCCTGTAGTTCACATCAAAATAGCTGGGATTTATGGATGTGAATAACCCACTAAAAATGGTATTTTCATAGGTATTGACCCATATTTGATCATCAAACATGGAGATTCAACTTCAGAAATGGCCATTTCAACTCAAACAGTGCAGAAAAAACCCACGAAACTAGGGTATATATCAGCATTGAACATTGGGATTTCACATCAAAATATGGGTGGGATGAACATGGCCAATCTTAGATACCCTGGACACAGTTTTGATTAGACTCGTCTTTTCGGGAAGGGTGGAGAATCATACATATGTCGAAACACCAATCCAATCAATCAATCAAGTGGGATATTGAATGGAGTATGATGTTGATTCCTACTGAAAACGATATAGCAACAAACAACATACAGTACAACTTGGGATGTTCTTCTGTGTCAAATGTTAATCGTATTTCTCTTCCTAAAATTATGTGCCCTCAAACCATACCCTGGAAAAATGTAATTATATACCGAAACTTCTGATTTTTGGAGAGAATTTGAGGTGGAATGTACTATTCAGAGGGATTGGAATATATTTGATCAAACACTTGGGCTGTTCTCTATATTCTTCGTACTTTGTTGACCCCTTGCGAACCGTGAAAAACAACAGGAGTGACGTCTCAAGGGGGTCGTTGCAGCTATAGCTCCAGCATTTTGAGCTTTGGGATGCTCTAAGAGGTGGCGGCCAGTGGCTCCCCATGGTGAAGTCGCCATCTGAAACACTGAAACCGGGACACCCAGACTATGACAAACGATGACCTGGTAATTTCCCAGGTCCGAACGAAAAAAATCTACCAATCTATGGCCATGTTCAGGAAAAAATGAGGAACATTAATGACTGGTTGGTGGTTTTATCCATCTTGAAAAATGATGGAGTTCGTCAATGGGAAGGATGACATCCCATATATTATGGAAAAAAAAACAAAATGTTTGAAACCACCAACCAGATGAACCTTGCGATAACCCATTGGATTTTGAGAAACCCAAGAAATCACCCTCTGGTGTTCGACTTCCATGGACCGCAGTACGGCCCAAGCAAAGTGTCAGCCCTTGGAAATCACCATCCCAAATATGAATCCACCAGCCAAATCCAATTAACATATGATTTTCGAGGGAAAAATCATGAAACATCACTGTTTTGAGACCCCCTACAATATTTTCATAAACATGTGGGGTTGATTTTAGTCTGAGATTAATATGAACGACTTGGAGCTCCCTTGAAAGGTCTAAGTCGTCCCGTCTTCGCCTGTCAGTGCAAGCTTTGCGGAGACTTGGAAGGGAGAGATTGATGCTGCCATCACTGCCATGTTAAGCAGCGACCATAGGCTGAATTCTAGGAACTTTGAGATGGATATCTTCCAGTGGAATCGACCTGGTATCGTTGGAATGTGCGTTTCAAGGCTGAGGAAATGACTTGAAATGACTGGCATGGCATGTTTTATTAACAAAAATTGCCATTATTCTATGATTTCCCCACAGGAATCCAGATTTTTACAAGTGACTCCGGCTTGCTCAATGACTGGATCCCAATCTACAGTAACGTTAGCTAATGCAGTTCCTGCACTGCTGCAACCGATCCGATGAAAGTTTTGCTTCAGCTGTGGACATGTAGCATGTTGGTATCACCTACACAGAGCCGAAAACACGAAAAATGACAGAACTCAAGATTTGGCACATGGTTCAATCGAACCTACTTGCTGGTTGAAATTATTACGCGATTTTGATATTCACAGTATATGTTAAAATTATCGACCCCGCTAACGTATATCAACATGGCTATCAGCTGCCTCTTCATTCGCCGATAGACATCGAAACCATCTATTGTTGGATAGTCAAACATCTATCATTAATCATTTATCAGTCCTATTTATCATCCATTCTTTTGGCTAAATCCTGATTTTTTTTTATGGTTGAATTACCTATTAATCATCCTATATAGTCACGTGTCATTTCCCCCAAAAAAATCATCCGTGCTATTATTCATGTGTTTTTCAGCCAATGCCATAGACCATCCCCAAGTCATCACCATATGTCATTGATTACATAATAAATGGTAATCCACCCAAATGTAATTACCCCAATGCCATAAACCACAAAATCGTTGCTTTTAATATACTTGGATGGCAAAACCCCAATCATAAATTGATTATTTTTAATTTTGTATACATAAAATAACTGCCCCAATCATTAAAACAGCCTCTGGTAAACTAATTAACATTGCGAACTGGAAAATCACCATTGCTCATGGGAAAATCAACTATAAATCGACTGGGCCATTTTCAATAGTTTTTTGTTAGTCATTACCAGAGGGTACCAATGGCAAAACCACCCATCCCCAGCCGCTGGGTCCGCTGGGTCGCTGATTTCTGGTACCGCCCAATGACTCGACCCAAAAAAACTCGCCTCTGAGGGTGCTGAGCAAAGTTTGCCTCGAAGTCAGGCACGAGTCCATGATGATTGGGTCATGATGTGTATATATTATATATATATGTATATAAATGGTGTATATATATATATATCTGTGATATAGTAAATGTATACGCACTTATATATATATGTAAATATATGTATATATTTGCATGTATGTTTGATTTGTATAGTTAAACTCTTCAAATGGTTCCTATTTTAGTTGTGTATTCAGGTCAAATTCTATTTTTGATATTTGTGTTCTATATCATAGCTGAATATTCCCCATCATACGTTAGAATATCTATTTTTGTGATATTATCTGTATATAAATATATCGAACATGTTTCATCTTTTACGAGTCATAATTGTTCCATATTTATATTGTGTATGACTTACCAGTCTATATGTATCATGTCATAAATTCTGCTTTATTTATATATCGTATCATTTCAAATCATATCACATCAATTCACATCATATCTGAATGATTCCCATTAACAATGTTGTAAACTAATATTGTCGCTGAATAATTCCACAGATGTCAGTGTTTAACATATGAGCTCATATGGCCATTCTATGTGCTTATCACATCATATAATTTCATGGACGCATAGAATAGCAATGGGATACATGATATGTAATGATGACTTTTCATGAAATATATCACATATCAAGTTATTTATGACATATTTCATGATAAACTATGTTTAATAAGTTCCCATATCTAATTTCCCAAATCTGATGAATTTTAAAACATATCACATATCAAGAACTTTAAAACATACACAGCTGTGGAATTGCATTATGATGTTTAAAATGTTTAAAAACCAATATATCCGAAATATATCACATACATCATTCCATTATTGTAATAGAAAACTATGTGTCACAGAGTTACCATCGTTATTCACGGGATGAGTAATATGTTGATGGTTCACTGAGTTACTATCATGTTTAAAAGCCAAAAAAAAGAGGTTTCCTGCAACGGAGCTACTCCCAAGTCATCTATTTTAATAGGATTTTCCATGAAATAACTAAATAAACCATCCATTTTGGGATACCCGCATGACTATGGAAACCCCAACATGGTGATTTTGATCAACAAAAACTTGGAAATGATATAGAAAAAACATGCAAAAACAATGCTTGGTTCGTTTTCCCATAACCATATTTAAACCAATATATAAAGGTGTCCTGAAATGGGGGTACCCCCAAGTCATCTATTTTAATCGGATTACCACCATTTATGGAAACTAGGTGGTTGAAAACGCTTTCCCAATCCTAGTTATCATAAATGATGGTAAACCAGGCCAGGAAGATTGCTGGTTTACTGGTTTACTGATGATTGTTATAGGGTATTATTATACCAGCATTTTTGGAAACCTGGTTATTTATCATAATCCCCAGCAAACAGATTTACTATGGCCAATCCTACATCCTGGGAAATCAAGCATGGCCAATCCTAGGCCCATCAAAATCCCCAGTAAACCAGGTACCATCTGGTTATTTGTTACATCGCCGTGGAAAGATCCACAATTCTTAAGCACGGTAGACCATCTATTTCGATTAGGGCCATCGAAAAACCATGGCTACGTTAATCATAACCAGAGGGTAAATCCCATTATATCCCCTATAAATCCCCATAAATCACCATTAAACCACCATTAAATCACCATTAAATCCCAATAAATCACCATTAAATCACCATAAATCACAATTAAATCCCAATAAATCACCATTAAATCACCAAGAATCACAATTAAATCCCAATAAATCACCATTAAATCACCATAAATCACAATTAAATCCCAATAAATCACCATTAAATCACCATAAATCACAATTAAATCCCAATAAATCACCATTAAATCACCATAAATCACCATTAAATCCCAATAAATCACCATTAAATCACCATAAATCACCATTAAATCCCAATAAATCACCATTAAACACCATAAATCCATTAAATCCCAATCACCATTAAATCCATAAATCACCTTAAATCAAATGAATACCATTAAAAATCCACCATAAATCACAATTAAATCCAATAATCACCATTAAATCACCATAAATCACAATTAAATCCCAATAAATCACCATTAAATCACCATAAATCACAATTAAATCCCAATAAATCACCATTAAATCACCATAAATCACAATTAAATCCCAATAAATCACCATTAAATCACCATAAATCACAATTAAATCCCAATAAATCACCATTAAATCACCATAAATCACAATTAAATCCCAATAAACCACCATTAAATCACCATAAATCACAATTAAATCCTAATAAATCACCATTAAATCACCATAAATCACAATTAAATCCCAATAAATCACCATTAAATCACCATAAATCACCATTAAATCCCAATAAACCACCATTAAATCACCATAAATCACCATTAAATCCCAATAAATCACCATTAAATCACCATAAATC
Source organism: Cladocopium goreaui (assembly GCA_947184155.2). Classification (NCBI taxonomy): domain Eukaryota; class Dinophyceae; order Suessiales; family Symbiodiniaceae; genus Cladocopium; species Cladocopium goreaui. Next base: position 1,334,299 of record CAMXCT020002557.1, read on the forward strand.
ACAATTAAATCCCAATAAATCACCATTAAATCACCATAAATCACCATTAAATCCCAATAAATCACCATTAAATCACCATAAATCACATTAAATCCCAATAAATCACCATTAAATCACATAAATCACCATTAAATCCCAATAAATCACCATTAAATCACCATAAATCACAATTAAATCCCAATAAATCACCATTAAATCACCATTAAATCCCCATTAAATCCCAATAAATCACCATTAAATCACCATAAATCACCATTAAATCCCAATAAATCACCATTAAATCACCATAAATCACAATTAAATCCCAATAAATCACCATTAAATCACCATAAATCACAATTAAATCCCAATAAATCACCATTAAATCACCATAAATCACAATTAAATCCAAATAAATCACCATTAAATCACCATAAATCATAATTAAATCCCAATAAATCACCATTAAATCACCATAAATCACCATTAAATCCCAATAAATCATTATTAAATCACCATAAATCACAATTAAATCCCAATAAATCACCATTAAATCGCCATAAATCACCATTAAATCCCAATAAATCACCATTAAATCACCATAAATCACAATTAAATCCCAATAAATCACCATTAAATCACCATAAATCACAATTAAATCCCAATAAATCACCATTAAATCACAATAAATCACAATTAAATCCCAATACGCACCATTAAATCACCATTGATCACCATAAATCCCAAAAATCCCATTAAAATCACCATAACTCACAATTAAAATCCCAATAACTACCATTAGAAATCATCAATAACTCCACAATTAAATCCAGTAAATCACAATTAAATCACCATAAATCACAAGTACATCCAATAAATCACCTTAAATCACCATAAATCACAATTAATCCCATAAATCACCATTAATCACCATAAATCACAATTAAATCCTAATAAATCACCATTAAATCACCATAAATCACAATTAAATCCCAATTGCGGTTTGGGAAACATGCACAGAGTACCACTGCACCCCCACTAAGGTCTTTTTAAAGTTTTCACAGTCGTTGAGACGTCCTCCGACTGTTGCAATTTGGCTCAAGGGCCAATCAACTGACTGGCTCAATTTACCGAGCCCAACTTGGAGTGAAAAGGTGCACTTGCATCTGCCTCTTGGTGGGGACCTCCGGGAAGGGTCTCGGTCATAGTCTGAAACCCGTGGGTTATGAGCCCAACCCCAACGCTGCCTTGAAGCAATGTCGAGCAGCGACTTCACTCAGCGTCGTCGACAAGAACGCCAAGTTCAAGCGGCTGCTCATGCTGAAGAAGTACAACATGGGACCCATGGACATGGAAAAGAAGAACGCGCGGAAACGGCAGACCAAATGCTGGACCGGCTTCTGGAGGAGATGGACGCACCTGGACAAGCACATGGGGAAAGAACAGGGACAAGATCATCAGACTCAACCCGAAGATCACTGATGGATGGGGAAGTTGGAGAAAGTGTGATGGCACTGACCGGTGCTGGGGGAAGTGGAGCCCTAGTGCAGGTTGCGGCGGTCCGGGCTGGAGCGGGCGAACGAATCGCCCAGAATCCGGCTGTTGCGGAAGAAGTCGCAAGACCAGTGTCCTTACCACCTGAAGAACCTCCTGGACTTGAAGTGGTACGAGGAAATGGGAATGGTGGTCTGTTGTCTGGTTTGACCCCAGGTGTGAATAGTCTAACTCTTTCGGGAGTGCCTATGACACAAACACCAGTAGTTGCCCGGATGTCTGAGGGATTTCGTGAACCACCTGTTGTGGGTAATCGAGAAGAAGGACAGGGTGGAAAACACCAAAGCTCAACTGAAGTGGGTGGAGGTGCGGCTGCTGTTGTGGAAACCGTTGCTCTTTTGGAGCGACCGGGACGTTCACCTGTTGAGTCTCCTGAAGATGCACGCGTTAAACAATCGGGGCCAGCGGCACCAACAGGCTCGCCTATGATCTACCAGCCGGCGGGAGCACCTGTGGTGTATACTGCAATTGGTGGAACACAGGGTTCGCAAGTAGCTGGGATGTCCCAGCAATCCATGTGTGCTGGAGTGCCACCTACGGGAATGGTGCCTCAGTGGGGAACGGCGGTTGTGGATCCTGGGATTGTAACCGGGGTCATGGCTGCAGAGGAAACGAATCCATGGAGTGCTGCCAAGCGAGTGGAAGCTCTAATGAGCAGTCCACAAACTCCAGTGAAGGAGCTGACTTATCCCACAGTGTCGCAAGACCTGATTGATCGGGCGGACGCAAGGGAGAAAGAGAAGTATGAAGAGTTGAAACAACGAGCGATGGAATTCATCCAGCGGGGCAAGACTGAGATCCAACAAGATCGAGAAAATTGGTTAGCCACGCGGGAAGAGAAACGTGCCCTGGAACGGGTCCAAGAAACAGGAGGAGGTCACAAGGGCTCTCAGTCGAGTGGGGGGTCTTATCAAACCGCCTCTCCGGAGCAGAACATCGGGCAGTGTTTTCCTGTAGGGCCACCTCAAGGTGTCCCACCCCAAGGACAACAGGTGCTAGATCAGGCAGTTCCGGGAGTTCAACATCATCATGATCAAGATCTTCGATTGAAGGCGGGAGGTCCGATGTGGCATGCGCCTCCTGCGCCCGGGGTCGAACAAGGTCTTCGGCCGATGGATGTGTATATAAATCAAGGGTGGATGAATGGAATGCCGCAGGGAGCGGCGCCGAGACCACCAATGGGAGCTCCCTGCATGGGAGCCATGGAAAACACAAGACCCTGTTTTATGGGTGAACAACCCAATCAATGGTATAATCCTCAAGCCCAAGTTGGAGGAGCACCTGCAGGACAAGATCATCGACTTCATGGAGGTTTTGCATTTCCGGGTGGAAACACCGGACCTATAGGTGGTTGTGGTTGGCCGGGGGGTCCACCGCCGGGGCAGTATGGAAATCCGGGACAAGCACCTGGTCCGCCAGGTGGTCATCAAGGAAATCCAGGACGAGCTGTACCGCCACAACAACAACAACAACAGCAAGTTGCAGTCCAAGCCGGACCTCAGGCAGGGGGAGAAATACCAGGCGAGACTTTAAGATCGGTCGAATTGCCGAAGCTGGACAGAAACGCAACATCTTTGGACTTTGGAGACTGGCTGACAGTTGCCCAACAGATGATTGGGGATGTGAGCTACACCTCAGAGCAATGGTGGGAAGTAGTGATGACTGCTGTTGAACAAGCATACCACCACTGGTTGCAAGCGGATCCACTCGTGAGGCTCCGGATGGCGCCTGTGATACCTGACATGGCCCGTAGGTGGCCTCGCACAGAGAAACGGGTGGTGGGTATGCTGCTTCAAGCCGTCCCCAAGGACATCTACGAGGACCTTGTGGCGAACAGACACATGTCAGCGGGTCAAGTCATGTTCAAGCTGTACACCGTCTTCCAACCTGGGGGACAAGTGGAAAGAACTGCCCTGCTGCAAATGTTGGTGGACTGGAAATGTCCATCTAATAATGCTGCAGAGATGGTCAACTCCATCCGGAAGTGGAGAAGATGGGTGGTTCGTGCCGAAGAACTTCAATTGGTTTTGCCCGATCCTCTGGTTTTGGCCGGAGTGGTCGCAAAAATGAGTGATGCCTTGGCCAGATTGGGGGGAGCTCAAGCTGCCTACCGGTTGTCTTCGGTGAGACAGCATTTGGGCATAGATCTCCGGCCGGGAATGCAAGAGATCCGAACGTTTTCGGAACTTCTTCAAGCGGAGGCTAGTGAAATGGCTCTCCGTCAACCGGGGAACACAACACAGGGTCCAACGACTAAGCCCAACAATGTAGTGGGGGTGAAGTCTATGAGTGGACCGGATTCATCTGGAAGTCCACCAAAGGGAGCTTCGAAGGGAAAACCAGAAGACGCAGCAGGTTCTTCCACCGGAAGGAGGGGGGAGAAGCCCGAGCTGCCGATTAACGCCGCTAATGTGGTCCATAAGGTGGCGTGCGTCAACTGGCTGACTGAGAAGGGATGCCAATATGCAGAACGATGCCGGTTTATGCACACCGTTTTGGACTCTAAAGATGGCCGATGTTTCAACTGTTCTGGAAAGGGACACTCCCGACGTGATTGTCCGGCGGGAAAACGAAGTGAGTCACGAGGTCCACAAGGTGGATCTGAAGAACCAAAGGTGGCCAAAACCACTAGAATCCGCTCAAGATCTCAAGAGAGGAAAAATGGTTCTGGAAAAGAAGGAGGTGCTGCTCAAGAACGTCCTGAACCTGTCGTGAAGATCAACCCGAGGGATGAATCCACGGTCACTATTACCCCTGTACCAGAGAAGTCCGAAAAGGTTGTAGGAGAAGTCACCAGCCTTTTGAAGGGTCTCAATGGACCGGTCTTGAAATCGGTGGGGCATGGTGGGGATCATCTCGAAGTCGAGTTTGATAATGGAACGGGTTTATTGGATGGTGGGGCGACACACCCCTTGAGACAGGGATCAACCGAGGAGATCAAGAACGCGGTGCAGGTCACTGTGGAACTCGCACATGGAGCTGCTCAGCTCTATCAAATCCTGTGAATGGAACCCTCTTGTCGGAGGGACCGGTGGAACCAATTGTACCTCTTCGAGGTTTGGTGGAATTGGGATACACCATCACTTGGTCCCGTGCAGGATGTGTTGTGAAGCATCCACGACTGGGAAACATAGAATGTTGGTTAAGGTCTGGGTGTCCAGTGGTTCGAAAGGACCACGCTCTGGCTCTGATCACTGAGATTGAGCACATGGAAATGGAAAAGAGGACCAACCATCGGCTCACCTTGGAAGAGCCCACGGAGAAGACCAAGAAGTGGTGGGGATCACGATTTCCGGAAACACCGGACAGAATTTGGAATTACATGCGGGGTCAAGATGAAGAAGATCCGCAAATGAACCATGATTTACCATGGAACCGGCACAAAAGAAGGAGGCTGCTCACCTCAAAAGGGGTTATAGTCCACCTTTTTGCTGGAGAAAGGGCGAAGGAGTGGCGAAAGAATCCCATCAATGGGATTGAAGTCATCACTTTGGATATCAATGAAGGTCGAAATCAAGATCTACACAATCCGGGAACATGGAGTTTCCTTTGGAAACTTGCAAGCCTGGGAAAACTTCTTGCTATCATCGGGGGACCTCCCTGTCGGACGGTCAGCCGATTGAGGCAGAAACAACCGGGACCAAGACCATTGCGTGGACGTTTCCATGACCGGTATGGTCTACCAGGATTGACAGACCGGGAGAAGAACTTGGCTGATTCAGATGCAGCACTGCTGCTGAAACAAATTGGCCTGTTCATAAGGTCTGAAGAATGCCGCGAGCGTCATCGTGTGAGAACCGCTTTCCTCTTGGAGAGCCCACAGGATCCGTTGACGTATGTTCCACAAGCTCGCGAAGAAGAAAGTCCAAGCTTTTGGGCATGGCCGGAGTTAATGCAGCTGCTCCGCTACCAAGGAATGGGTTTGGTATCCTTTGATCAAGGGTGCTTTGGGCACTCACGACGGAAACCGACCACGTGCCTCACAAACCTGGAGGACATGAGAGACTTGGAAGATCAACGCAGCACCAAGCACTCCGAGGCCCTGCCAAAGGACATCAAAGACCGTTGCCATTTGTCGTCCACCTGGGCGGTATGGGCACCGGGATTAAGGGCTGCCATCCGAGAAGCGCTTCACCGACATCTCAAACGGGAAGGCGATGAAACTGCGGGTGAAGAGCCACACTTGGCCAAGATGACGTCAGAGGAAGCCTGGGAAGCCCATATTCGTCAAGGCCATCGACCATATAGAAGGGATTGTAGGACTTGTGTTTTGGAAATGGGTGCAAGGTCTCCACATCGGAGGAGACGCGATGCTACGACGTCGTCATGGGCGATGAGCGTGGACATCGTGGGACCCTTTCCAAAGGTCAGGGATTTATCCTCTGGGAAGGATGTGGTGAAGTATGCAATGGTGGCCACCGCCTTGGTCCCGGATTACATCACCAAAACTGGAGGAGAAGATGAAGATCGACCGAAAGAACAACAAGATCAAGCTCCATCGAGGGACATCGTGATGCCATGTGAAGAATCCCCAGAAAAGGGGAAACCTAAAATTCTGGAACCCTCGTGGGGGGATGGTCTCGAAGAGGGAGATTGCCCGCTTGGTGGAGAAGATCATCAACTTCCAGAGTCGGGGGAGAAGGATAACAGTGGAAAGGAAGAAAAAGGAGATCCCGACCCGATGACGGAAGAAGTCAAAAGGTTGGTAGAAGAATCCAAGCAGCCGTTCAATGTACGGCACGTGACATTGGTGGAACTTCTGGGGTCAAGGCATGTGAGTGAAATCCTAGTCGCCCTGGGAAAATGCATCGCGAAGTTCAACACGATGGGTATCAAGATCAACCGTCTGCATAGTGATCGGGCTAAAGAGCTACTGTCAAAAAAGGTTGAAAAATGGTGCTCAGAGCGCCTTATAAGACAGAGCATGACGGAGGGAGACGACCCGGCCTCAAACGGCCATGTGGAATCAGAGGTCAATCAGCTTAAAAGGCGAACCCGTCTGTATCTCCGCGTGGCAGGAAGTGAGGTGACCGACTGGCCTCAAGCCATGAGGTATTGTGCTGAAGAACGAATGAGGCAACAGTTGGAGAAACTGGGGGTGCCCGTACTGTCAATGCTGCCCTTCAGGGCCAACGTCTTGGTTCGGTCAAAAAGATGGTTCAAAAAGGGGGCGATTCCGTCTCCATACACAGAAGGACGCCTACTGTGTCCGAGTCCAATGATGTTCTCGGGTTGGGTAGTCCAACAGAAAGATGGAAAAGTGGTTCATGCTCGAGAAGTGGTTGTTCCGAGTGAGGAAGGGGAGCGGGTCCGCATCAGGTTGGAGATAGAAGACAATCCTGAAAGGCCTCACAGACGGCTTTACTCCAAGACGCCGCCAGAAGGTGTCATGAGGTTGCCGCCAACCATTGGGGACGCTCCGCTACCACCTCCTGACGAATCACCACCTGAAGATTCAGAGCCATACGAACCGAGCGAAATGCTCGAAGCAGATGAAGAGCCTGATGAAATCGACTTGCTTTATGAAGAACTCAACCGAGAAGATCCGGAAGCTCCTGTGGAAGAGATTGACAGCCTTGGGCCGGAAATCTCAAAAATGAAAGTAGAGCCTGCTGAAGTGTCAGCAGGGGGGGAGCCCGGTAACCTTTTCAAAAGTGAAAAAATCAAAGTTTCAAGGGTTTCTGCACAAGATGGTCCAGACTCGGGGGAGAAGCACATCGAAAGAAGTCCAACCTCGGGGGAGTTCATCGTCAGAAACGTTAGCTTGACACACCTGTTGAAGGTCAAAGAAGATCAACACCTTGGAGTTGTGGAAGCCATTAGGGAAGAACTGTCGAATGTTCCAGTGGATCCCACAAACGGTTTCATACAGGGACAAGTTCTACGACTTCTACAAGAACATCGTGAAGATTTGGAAGAAGAACTGGAAGCTGTAACAACTGCAAGGATGGAAGAGGAAAGGCGAGTGTGCCAACTAAGGGTCTGTTCAGCACAAGCTGATGGTAGCGGTGGAGAAGAACAACTTCAAACTGTTACAGTCCCTCTCCACAAGGTGAGAATGGAAAAGGAAAAATGGTACGACTCGATGCTCGCCGAGTACAAATCCTTGACTGCAGAAACAAAAGCTATCCGACCAGTCAAAAGGTCCGAGATTGACCCTGAAGCCGAATTGGTGCCGGGGAAATTGGTCTGTGTGATCAAGGCTGGAGGGAGATACAAATGTCGCGCTGTGATCTGCGGCAACTTGGCATCACCGGAAGCGGATCCCATGCCTTCCTCTCTGCTGTATGCCAGTGGAGCGGACGGGGTTCTGATAAGGTGTGCATTGCGAAAGGCAGCTCATCACCAATGGGATGTAGCCACGACGGACATCAAGACCGCTTTTCTACTGGCTCCTCGGCCGGTGGAACAAGGTGCCAAAACCGTGGCGGTGGTGCCGCCCAGGATCATGACTGATTTTGGGATTACCCAACCGGATGAGGTCTGGCTTGTCGACAAGGCCCTGTATGGGTTTCAATCCAGCCCTGCCCATTGGGCAGTGTACCGCGACCAAACAATGCGGCGGTTCACATGGCAGGGAGATGCAAGCCCGGGGGAGATGCAGAAGGAGTACAAGCTGGAACAAACGCCGGAAGGAAATTTGTGGAGAATCCTGTGTAAAGGTGGTGACGCTCCGGGAGAAGAAGTACGTCCTGATGGATATCGGCAAGTGGGTTTGGTGGTCGTCTATGTGGACGATCTTATGGTTCTTGCGGAACCTCACGCCAAACACAGCTTCTTGAAGAGGCTGAAGGAAGAATGGACTTGCTCCACTCCTGAAGAAGTTGATCACAAAGGCTGGGTTCGATTTTGTGGGTTCGAGCTCCAATGGAGCGGTCAAGGGGATCACAAGAAGTTGAAGGTGGGACAGCAGTCCTACACTCGGGATCTGTTGAATCGACATCAAGTAGAACACCCAAGACCGGTTCCGATGACGAAAGCGGATGCCGAACTTCCGGAAGAAGAACAACCAGCACTTGAAAACATCCGACAAGCTCAAACGGTGGTGGGCGAGTTGTTGTGGTTGTCCATAAGGACAAGGCCGGATATCAGTTTCGCCGTCAGCCAATTGGGAAGACAGGTGAACAAACGGCCCAAATGGGTGGTGAAAACCGCACAACAGGTGTTTGGTTACCTGAAGGGAACCGAAACTCAACATCTCAGCTATGGGGTTTGCACAAGTGATGATCGTGGTCCCGAAGATGACCTGCCATTTCACCGGGAGATGCAGCAAGTCGAAATGTTCTCGGACATTTCATTTGCCCCTGCGGGCGAAAGATCACTGCAGGGTATCCTAGGTTTTTATGGTGGAGGGTTGGTTCAATGGGAAGCCAGCCGTCAAGCTTTTGTGGTGTTGAGCACCGCCGAAGGGGAACTGATGTCCTACTTGGAATCCATGGTCATGGGAGACTCTCTGGCGTCTCTCATAGAGGTCGTGGAAGGACGGAAAATCGGGCAGAAGATCATCTACGGAGACAACACGGCTGCAATAGCCATCTTGGAAAATCCTGACGGTCCGTGGAGGACTCGACACTTGCGGTTGCGAGCAACAGCCCTAAGGGAGCGGTTAAAGGATGGTAGTTGGATCATCCGTCACCTTCCAGGGGTAAAACTTGTGGCCGATTTCCTGACGAAGATCATCGCTGTGAAGCCCAGTTGGGAAAGGTTCTGGAGGTTCGTCAATCACCAAGGTTCCGGGGTTCCAAATGAGGAACCATCAATGGGGTCCAACCATCGTGAAGAACAACCTCTGGGAGAAGAACAACGTCCAGAAGAACCAGACCAGGAGACTTCCTCCTGGGACAACTACCGAGATATCGCTGGTCGGTGCGTATCAGTGGTGAAAAAGGTGGTTGGTCTGGCCGAGGAATATCCAGAACTAGCCGATTTCCGGCATGAAGCCCTGAGCACTGCCATTGGAAGGCTGGTGCGAGTACTGGCTGATGCGTATCGCGTCACTGAATCCGTGGTCAAGGATCGGTTCCAGTTGGAGTCGGTCTTACCGTTTTTGGAGAAGAAGAACATTCCTGGACAAGTTGAACACCCTGTAGAAGAAGAACCTAGGGGTATTCTAAAACGGGGTACTAGGTCCAAAAGGGGTAACCCAAAACCTAAACGGGTTTATTTTTGGGATGAAAATCCACCAGTTTTGAAAGTTTTGCGGGTACAAGATCACCACGGTCATGTTGCCCAATTGCACAGTTATGACAAAGAAGAACCCATCCCTAAGACCATCCTGGGTGATGGACAAGAGAAACCTTGGGACTTGGATTGTGCCAGGTCCGATCGAGAAGAACATCAAGCTGCTGAAGTTGTACCGAGGTCGGGTTCCACAGAACCGTGGGATCTGGTTGCAACTTGGGGAATTGGGTTTTTGGGGAATTCTAATGTGGTAGGTAAGGGGAAAAACCATCCTGAAACCTCAAAGGGGATAGCTCCGCAACCAACGGGATTTAAGTGTTTTTCCGTTAGGGAATTGGGGTTGTCCGCAGCAATTTATTTTTCCAAAAGTTTTGGGCTCAAAAGCGTCCTCGTCTGCCTTGCTGCACCAGTGACAGCTATGGACGGTGAAGATGTTTCGCAAGGCGTCTTTGGTCAGTTTTTTGGCATACTTTATGCCATGATGGTCATCCTGGTGTGGGAAGTTTTCCGATGGCTTATGAGCCATTTGACACTCCTGGTGGTTCCTCAGTTCAATCGACAAATGGTGGAACAAGCTGAACTGATGGTGAAGTTGGCCCTGAAAGATCGAGAAAAAGATGTACGTGGGGGAGAAGGTCATTCCACGGCGGCGCCAACTGTAGAAAAAGATGAACATCAGGAAGAAGAACCACGTCCGGGAGAAGATCATCGAAAGGAAAAAAGAAGAAAAACCGAAGAGAGGGATGCTGATCGCGCCCATGATAAAAGGGAAAGAGGAAGAGACCGTCGGAGACGGGGTGAAACAGGGCGATCTAGGTCGCCACACAGGGAAAAGGAATCGACAACAAGGCGATCGGAGAGTGAAAAAAGCCCTGGCCCTTCTACAGCCGAATCGCGAGGTTCGGAAAGGGTCCCAAAGGGACCGATAGCTCCGCTGCCAGAGGGTATGAAAGCCCCTGGGAGACCGCCACCGAAAAAACCGTCGATGCCAACTCCCAAGGAAGAGGAAAAAGTACCCACCGATGATGAAGAGTGGGGAAAATGGAAGGAACAGAGAGAAGGAGAAAAAATGGCTGATTACCTTGCAAGGATGAGATCAGTCTATGGAAAGGCAATACCTGCAGAAACGACCCGAGCCTCCTCCTCTAAGACAGCTCCTAAGGCAGCGGCTTACTATGAAGTGGATGGAGGAGAATGGTATTGGTGGGATGGTGCATGGGGTGACAAATGGGAACCGAAAAAGAAAAAGAAGAAGAAGAACAAATACACCGAGGCTGAATGGGAACAGTGGTACAAGGAGCATCCGGAGGAGGACACTGAGTCTTCCCAGACACCAAGAAGGCCAGCAGAACCGGAGACTCCGCCACCGGCCCAAAGACCAAGGATTCGTCCGGGACAAGATTTAATTCGACGTCCTGAAGACCCAGCCAGCTGGACAGTTTACATGCCTGAGGTGGTCATGCGTGAGGTGGAATATATCATCTCTGGAGAGGGCACAGCATGGATGACAAAGCCGCCGGCCGTAACAGGCTTTGAAGAACAGGGTCAGGCCATTGACATGTGGCATGTTCCAGCCCCTGGGGACTATGGACGAATCATCACAAGAATCCATTACAAATGGAGACAGAATTCATTTCATCCAGATCACCCCACTTTACCGAAAAAAGGTCGACCAGTTGGATCCTTACCGGGTCACATTTTTGTGGAATACCCTGGACAGCAACGAGCGAAAAATAATCTTGGATTTTGACTGGGAGACCAAGTGGGTCGAAGACAAGTGGGTGGGATACACCGTTTTCCTTGTCAAACAAGACCCAAGAGATGTGGCGAAAAGCTCACCCAAAAGGAAATAGGTCACACGGAAAAGTACATCGGTGGCTGGAGAAAAAGATCAACAAGACCCAAGGAAAAGATCATTAGCTGCCGGTGGAAAAGACCAATACAGGGAAAAGCTCATCAGCTGCTGGACCCAAAGAACACCGTTGGGCGCTCTTCGAGGACAGCGCTGGTGAGAGAGGGAATTCAAAACCTACGAAGTTAGGGCTGTAGTTTTTCAATTTTTGGAGTCAACCCGAAGTGGAACTCCACGCGACCCTTGGATGAAGGGGGAACCAACACCAGCCTGGGACTATGGCACACGAGGGTCTTCGCCCTTCTGGCTGGGGGAAGGGCGAGTTCCCAGAGGAAACGTGGCCACCCCTGAAGCTTTTGTTTTTGGTGTTGGGGAACCTGGATTCCTGCAAGCAGGAAGGGGGAGTGCGGTTTGGGAAACATGCGCAGAGTACCACTGCACCCCCACTAAGGTCTTTTTAAAGTTTTCACAGTCGTTGAGACGTCCTCCGACTGTTGCAATTTGGCTCAAGGGCCAATCAACTGACTGGCTCAATTTACCGAGCCCAACTTGGAGTGAAAAGGTGCACTTGCATCTGCCTCTTGGTGGGGACCTCCGGGAAGGGTCTCGGGCATAGTCTGAAACCCGTGCCAATAAATCACCATTAAATCACCATAAATCACCATTAAATCCCAATAAATCACCATTAAATCACCATAAATCACAATTAAATCCCAATAAATCACCATTAAATCACCATAAATCACCATTAAATCCCAATAAATCACCATTAAATCACCATAAATCACCATTAAATCCCAATAAATCACCATTAAATCACAATAAATCACCATTAAATCCCAATAAATCACCATTAAATCACCATAAATCACAATTAAATCCAAATAAATCACCATTAAATCACCATAAATCACAATTAAATCCCAATAAATCACCATTAAATCACCATTAAATCCCCATTAAATCCCAATAAATCACCATTAAATCACCATAAATCACAATTAAATCCCAATAAATCACCATTAAATCACCATAAATCACAATTAAATCCCAATAAACCACCATTAAATCACCATAAATCACAATTAAATCCTAATAAATCACCATTAAATCACCATAAATCACCATTAAATCCCAATAAATCACCATTAAATCACCATAAATCACCATTAAATCCCAATAAATCACCATTAAATCACCATAAATCACCATTAAATCCCAATAAATCACCATTAAATCACCATAAATCACAATTAAATCCCAATAAATCACCATTAAATCACAATAAATCACAATTAAATCCCAATAAATCACCATTAAATCACCATAAATCACAATTAAATCCCAATAAATCACCATTAAATCACCATAAATCACAATTAAATCCCAATAAATCACCATTAAATCACCATAAATCACAATTAAATCCCAATAAATCACCATTAAATCACCATAAATCACAATTAAATCCCAATAAATCACCATTAAATCACCATAAATCACAATTAAATCCCAATAAACCACCATTAAATCACCATAAATCACAATTAAATCCTAATAAATCACCATTAAATCACCATAAATCACAATTAAATCCCAATAAATCACCATTAAATCACCATAAATCACCATTAAATCCCAATAAACCACCATTAAATCACCATAAATCACCATTAAATCCCAATAAATCACCATTAAATCACCATAAATCACAATTAAATCCCAATAAATCACCATTAAATCACCATAAGTCACCATTAAATCCCAATAAATCACCATTAAATCACCATAAATCACAATTAAATCCCAATAAATCACCATTAAATCACAATAAATCACCATTAAATCCCAATAAATCACCATTAAATCACCATAAATCACAATTAAATCCAAATAAATCACCATTAAATCACCATTAAATCCCCATTAAATCCCAATAAATCACCATTAAATCACCATAAATCACCATTAAATCCCAATAAATCACCATTAAATCACCATAAATCACAATTAAATCCCAATAAATCACCATTAAATCACCATAAATCACCATTAAATCCCAATAAATCACCATTAAATCACCATAAATCACAATTAAATCCCAATAAATCACCATTAAATCCCAATAAATGTTAGTCATAACCAGGCCGGGTAGTATGGCCATCCCCCAAAAAGCACTCAACCAGGCCACAGAGTTCCGGCAGTTTCTGCGCGTAGAACACCACCAGCTGCGAGCCCTGGGAAAAATCGCTGGCGAGGTCAAAGCCCAGGCGTTTTTCGACATCGTTTTGGGTCACCAAAAACCAGAGGAAAAACATCGGAAAACCATTGAAAACTATAGGAGAAGATGAATTTAACCAATAAAAATTGTGATCTAGTGGGATTTATAGCTGATCAACTGGTGATTCATGGATTCGTTGGTTCAACGTTTCATTGGTTCATTCGTTCATGTCATTTCATTGGTATCTCAACCACCATTTGCTCATTCGTCATGCACCTCACAACGTCAACCGCTCATGGCTTCTGCATCTCAAAAACGTGCCTATAGGCCATTGATTTCTTATAGTCATGGTCATCTCCCATGTTCGAAACTTCTGCCCCGGCATGTACCGGGCAGTATAATGGAATATAGAAAATCTTAATTCATCCAGAAATGTGAACCTCCCTGGGTGTATGAAAACTAGGTATACCCCAACAATAGTGCGAAAATTTTAGGTGCCCAAGTCTATCCAATGGTTTGTCATGGTTTCCCCTTTGAAAATCAAAGTTTTGGTGGTCTACTCATTCTCAGACACCCACATGTATCAGATTTTTTCCAAGACTTATGGTAAAAACCATGGTTTCCTGAGCAACTCCATCCAAACCAGAAAATCATCATGTGATCCGGCTGGTTTTTAAGCCATCCTGGCGAATGATCGCCCTTGGGGCTCATAAAACATAGGAAGGGACATCTTTGGCTCTGCTGAGTATAGTTCGTAAGCTACCCCCGTGATCCATGGTTCTCATGGTTCATCAACATCTTAAACATATTCACCAATGTTATTTTTTTGACAATCTGGGCAAACACGAATACCCTCTGGTAAACTTACAAAAAGCTATTGAACATGGCCATCGAAATAGTGGATTTACCCATTAAAAATGGTGGATCTTTCCATAGTTTTTTGTATGTTTACCAGGCCGGGTATTTGACATCGCCAAACATCCTCCTGGAATCATGTCGCTGCCATCCTGGACTCCCGAATCCCAACCGAGCGCGCCGCGCTCCTGCGACAAAGTCAGTGGCTTGGCCAGCACCCGGCGGTCCCGGAGGGCCTTGCGGAAAGTGGGTTTCATAGATAAGATAGATAGATATGTTATCTATGTTATCTATCTTATCTATCTAATCTATCTAATCTATGTTATCGTTATCTATCTTATCTATCTAATCTATCTAATCTATCTAACTATCTAACTCAACTGAGTTTTACCTATCCTATGATGGAACATGACGGTCAATCCCTGATGAGAACTCACTCAGTACTCGGCCCGGTAAACGTTTATGGATGAAATCCTATGGTGATTCAATGGCATTTAATGGGATTTAATGGGATATATGATGATATACCCTCTGGATCCTTTGTTACAGTTTGCGAACTTGAAGCCATGGCCCAGTCGAAATAGTTTTTCTTTACCCAGCTATTGGCTATGGTGGATCTTTCCAGTGAATCCGATGGGGTTTTCTTGGTCGATTGTTTTGAACATGTTCCCATCGCCCTAACATACCCATGATATGATCCTATAGGGATTTAGATTTCATATGTTTTTAATGGTTTATGTCCCTTATATTGAGATTCATACAATGTGAACCATAGGGACTCTGGGGACTGTTGAACATTAATTAACATTAGAAGGGATTTAGAGAACTCATATATGATTTCATGGTGTTTTAACATGTTTTAACGTAACACCAAGAAACAAAATCGGAGGACACCATCATCACCAGCACGTGCCAAAACAATGTGGATTGGTGCCGGGCACATGGTTTCAATGGGATCCAGGTGTCCAAAAAGATCCAAAAAGATCTTCGGTTTTCGGCTGCTCAAAATAAAATCACGGCACACCAAATTTTGTGGAGTTCCCATTCCCAGATGCTCCATGGTGCTGGAATATGCACACCTACATTTACCCCAAAAATGGCACAGTTTTGCATGTGGGATTAGGAAAATATAAATGATTATATAAAAAGAAACACTTTTTCAGAAACTTTAAACCAACAAAAAAAGACAACTGGTGGTATCCAAACAATGGCAAACTCATGAGAAGATACTGATATATAAATCATTGGATTTTCAGATGCACCCCTCATTCTCACACATCGCGCAACACCTGGCTGGAGTCTGTCCAGCTGAAATATGGACCCGATTTATCATCAATCTCCCTGAACAAAAACCATAAAAATCACTTTTCACTCAAGAACATCTATGACTAGCCTTGATGTCGCAAACTCGAATTCATCTAGTTCATCAATCATTTTTGCAATTTGACACCTCCAAACTTGACTTTGTTTTTTATCCATTCGCAACATGGGTGACTCAAAAATCACACCTTTCAAAAGGGGGGAATATGCGCGGATCCTACGTCGGTTATATCCCTGCTTTTTTTTTCAGTAAGATAATTAGGGTTAATCCCCTTGGAGGTTTTCATTTCAATGGGGGTAGTTCTCATCCATTTGAGTAGGGATTTTCCCATTAAAAAAAACATCCATGGTTTCTCTCTATTTCAGTAAAGTCAAGGAAAAAACTCGGCACTAACCTACTGACCATCCGTGGCAAAAAAAAAACGTGCGAAAACATCGAGACTGGGGCCAAGCCTGGGGAGACCATTGGGGAAGCTGGTTGATGGTTTTAACCATCTTGAAAAATATGAAAGTCAAAGGGTTTCGGATGATATCCCATATATGAAATGGACAATAAAAGTCATGTTTGAAACCACCAACCAGTGATGTTCCTCCAGCCAAACTGATGGGATTTTCCGCCCATTTTCTTCCAGGATTTGCTCTAGCCCTACACCCAATTTCTTTGGAGAACAGCCCGAAGTCAGAAATCCGGAAATCCGGAAAAAAAAAAAAAACGCCTGTGATGCTCGCTCATGTGCAGCTTCTTGTGCATGTTCTAAGGCCTTCCCCAGCAGAACCGAGCGCTGCAATTTGCAGCTTCCAATGGATGTTTTGGGCGATCAAAAGATGGGATATAGATTACGGTGATGGGTATAAACATGTATAAACCCTCTAGTAAACTAACATAACTATGGAAATTCACTATGTTTAATGGGTAAACCCTATGAACATGGAGTGATGACCATCCCTCAAATGGGTATACAATCCTGACAGCATGGTGAACATCAACAGGTATCTTCCGGGGGATATAACCGACAATATGACATGTTGGGTATGTAATTTAGCCCCCAATTAATAGCAATTTTGATTGGCAGAATGATGATATAGTCATAGTTGTTCCCTCATTTCCAGAGGAACACATTCAAAACATATCCAACACATATGGAAATCCATGGCTGCCTACCTTGATTCCGATTGAAAATGATCTACTTTCAGGAGATGAGCCCCAAGAATGAACACCAGGCTGCTAGAAACATGGGGGTTGCCACCCCTAAAAAGGTTGATCAGGTGGTTTCAACCAACTTTGCGGCTAAACCTCCAATACATTCCACCAGGTCTTTGTTTTTCCTGTGTTTTTTCTAGTATGCAAGAGGGAAGGGAATATATTTCCTCTGACAGGAAGAGTACGTTTGGGCATGGCGCGCCATTTTTCCATGCCGCCCTTTACATTTTAAATCACAACGAATGTGGAAGCCCGATGAACACATGTAAACACTTGGGTTGGCAAGTGAAATGATTGAGCACCATGATCTTTTGTTTTCTTTGAGTTCCATGTTAGATTTCAGAAGTCCGTCCTCTCAGCCGCTGCCAGAGCCTTACCCCACAACTGCCTCTAGGACGATCTTCTGGACATGGCATCTGAAACTGGTCTACATTGGTTTTCCCAGCGAGTTTCCGTGGCAATTTTCCATATCCTCTGGCAATTTTCCCAACAGAGCTATTGAACAATCGCCACTGTCATTGGTTTTTCGCATCCATAGATGGACCATTTTACAGTACATAAAATGTGCGGCCCCCAAGATATCTAAGTTGGTGAACATAACTCCAATGTCACTATGGTTTATGGTACGCAGATAACTATAGTTACTGGGGCTTTTGTTAACCAACAAACATCACTGGGGGGCCTCACATCGTAGCTTACCCCCATGGGCTACCAGTCACGAGGCGCCTCTTTCGTGAAAAGCCAGCGACAACCGCCAGCCTGCCACAGTCCAGTGTTTTTCGGTCGTGGTTCAACAAAACTGTCCGAAAAATGGGAGATCCCGGGTAGCAGGTTTTATAGCTGGGAAAATCATCTACACATGGGGGACTTTCATGGACTTTCCAGCCGTGTTTGATGGTCCCCAGTATCAGTTTTCAGGGTCTATGTTTGTTGACATCAATTTCAGTTGTGATATCAGCAAATTCCAGCGAGTGTTTTGCAGCTTTTTTGAGTGCTTGATTTTCGGGAATGTCAAAAGCAGAAGAAATGGTAGAGGGTTTGATAGTGCAACAAAGCTTGTTGGAGGTTGGTAAATGTCTCTTTACAGGCATGTTTTATTTAAGCGTCTCTCAACCTATAGTACCCTCTGGTAAACTTTCACATAACTATGGAAAATCACCATTTTTTTATGGGAAAATCCACTATTTCTATGGCCATTTTCAATAGCTATGTAACAAATTACCAGGCCGGGTATCATGTTTTGCTGCCACGATATGATCCATTTGGGGGTGAACACCTTAACGTGCCTGGATGAAAAATTCCATCAGAAATCTGAAAAAAGGACCCATGCCACCTTGGGAGATTAACTCATCATTACCCTCTGGTAATTTGTTACATAGCTATTGAAAATGACCATTTATAGTTAATTTTCCCATGAAAAATGGTGATTTTCCATAGCTATGTTAAATAACCAGAGGGTAATATTCATCCTTTGTCATTTTTGGGATACCATGGGTATCCATCAATCTTCACATGTCTTCATGCATCCCCATTTCCATGCACTTCATTGGCTTCCCAAGCGTGACCAACATTCCAGCCATGAACATTTCCCCTTACCTTCCAGAGACCTTCACATAAAAAAAAAAATATGGGTTGGTAAATCGTATTCCCATGGTGAATGATTGCAAGCCCGGAAAAAAAAAAAAACTTAGATCAACTTAGATCTACTTAGCATATCTTAGCATAATCCCCTTCATGAACCACTCAACAACTGGTTTAGAAGCCGCTCCTTTGGGTGTTGCTCTGATCAAGAGGGCCTATCCTCTTGGCGTTCCAATGATTCCCTTCCTATTAAACACCGAAACGATGGTGGATGTAGGGAATAAGAACCGCGACTAGCACATAGGACCATAGATTGGAGTTTTAATATCTGATTTGATATGATTTGGTGATTAAATATTGATTGAACAAAATATTTCATTCATATTAAATACCATAGATATATAGATATCAGACCATAGATTGGGGACGGGATTAGTTGATATGATTTGGTGATTACCATCTGGTTATTTAACATAGCCATGGTATAGATGGCCCATAGAAATAGATGGTTTACCTATTAAAAATGGTGGATTTTCCATGGCTATGTCAGTCATAACCAGATGGTAAGTCTGCTTGATGGATTCAGAACCATCTCCCATTGATCCCAGTTTCCGCCTCCACTTCGCTCATCGAGCTTGCGGCCGGTCCAAAGAGTCCGGGGGCTGAACAAAACAGAAAAGCCTTAGGATAGCCTTGGGAAACGTCTGAACTGTGCAACATGATCCAACTTGGATGTTGAACAGGTAGAAATTCATCGTCACTCTATTGATGGTCTAGAGTTCTCATGAAAAGTCAATCAGCTTAAGCGATATATCACAAGTGCAAAGCCATTCGTCATGCTTGGAACCTTTCTGACCCGTCTGCCTCTGGCAGACAACTCTGTGAGTCATTCTGGTTCAATCAAAATATTCATAAACCCATTGATGATGACTGATAGATTCTGGCTTTGTGAACATCATCAAACCCATCATTCTGCTATAACATTACCCTCTGGTAAATTGATATAACTATGGAAAATCCTCGTTTTCAATGGGTAAATCCAATATAAATCACCATTTTCAATAGCTATGTAACAAATTACCAGAGGGTAACATGATGATCAATTATAACATTCCTCGCTAACCTGAACAGTTCGGCAAATCCGACGGACAACTCGATCAATCGAGCGCAAGAAAAGTCATGGCAAACAGTTCGTTAACCCGCACAATGATAGGAATATAGTACGTAGTTATATTGTATTGATCATGTTAACCATATGCTATCCCCACATGTTATAAGAAACACTATGACATAGTAATTAAATATGACTATATTAAACCCAATGAATGTTACAGTAATGAATCTTGCCATATGTTAAGACCAGCAATTGATCAATCTTACTACCATAATCTACCCTCTGGTAAACTAACATAGCTATGGAAAATCACCATTTTTAATAGGTAAATCAACGAACTAGTGGGCCATTTTCAATAGCTATGTAACAAATTACCAGAGGGTAAATCCCAATTTGCAGTTTCCCTGTGGTAACTAAGTAGGGCTATTGAAAATGGCCATTTGTAAGTTGCTTTACCTATTAAAAATGGTGATTTTCCATAGCTATGTTAGTTTACCAAAGGGTACATCACCATGTTATGATCATCCCAATGACGTGTCGGCTCGCCCATTGGAAGTCGGGGATAAAGGTGACATTGGTTGAATCCCAATCCGCGTTTGGCCTCATTGGTTGAAGCTAACCTTCGATTTCCATGATGTATCAGTTCTTGGTCCCATATAGAATGATTAAGGGTATTTCATATATGATCGGAAAAAGGAGTACCACTACAAGTGAGATCGGCTTCAGACTTCTGTGGGCCGACAAGTGCGGTATTTAGAGGTCCAAAAACTTTGAGGCCCCTGCGGCCATCCCAACAAATGGACATCCCAACAAATGTTCACATTTTCCCAGCTGGTTGTGACCTACACCTCCTTTTCTGGCTGGCTTTAGGGGTGCAACTACCATGGTTTTTCCCACAATTTTCGGGTCTGAAAATTGGGGTATACCAGCACAACATGGTCAGTTAAGTGGGGAAAATCATGATTTACCAGTGGAGGATGTTTCCCCTAATTCTTCAAGCAGCAAACCCTTTATTTCATCGGAGAAAAAAAATGGCAGAACCGGCAGAACCTGAAGATCTTTCGGTTAAATACACTTCAATCCTCCCAATGACCACTAGTAATTTGTGTGCGTCTTTTTCACACGGCGACGAAAGACGTGGAATCCACAGGGTGAAACGGCTGGATTGTGAATCGAGACACATATCCACCATGGGATTTCAGCATATTTCAGCATTTCTTCTTCGGAAACGCTAGATCGATCCAGTCAAGCCTCCCGAAAATAATCAATGTACATGGCTACAATGTGAGGCCCCCAAGATATCTATATAAGTTGGTTTATAACTCCAATAACTATGGTTTATGGTACTTATAACTATAGTTACTGGGGCTTATAAACCAACTTATAACTGGGGGGCCTCACATGGCTACAATCCAATATATCACCATATATCACCTATAGAAATGTACAAACGTTTTTTGGATTTTTTAAAGTCATCCACAAGATTTCACTCAAGTCAGAATAGCATCCGAAGCAATGACAGCCCTATTTACCCCCATGTTACAAATGATTCTTTGTCGATTTTGATTGATATCATCATTTACACGCAGATCATGTCCAGAATTTTAATTGTGAAATATTTTTATGGTGACCACATCCACTGGAGCCAGGACTCCAAACCCGGGGATTTTTTCTTTTCATTTTACGTATGCCCTGAACAAACTTGCTTCAAAAAAAGAGCTCGGCAGTTTCACTAAAACAGGTATACAGCCACTCTAAATTCCTCAGGGTTTACCCTCTGGTAAACATACAAAAAACTATGGAAAATCACCATTTTAATGGGAAAACTCACTATAAATTGCCATTTTCAATAGCTATGTTAGTTTACCAGAGGGTATACAGTATCTCTATTACACCAGCCTTTTTCTGATGCTCCATCTTGCTTTCCATGGTCAAACCAATCTATCCCATCTAACGGGAATCCATCCGGAAAACCATGGGGATATCTTAATGCTAATGGATTGATGAGGCAATTAACCCCTGACGGGAGTACACACCATGCATATAACTTGGCCATGTACATCCCCATGACGGATCCATGGTGCTGGGAGAAAAATGCTAACATAAAGGGGGTATATTGATGGGATCCATGTTACCATATATAGCAGCACCATGGATCCTATGGGATCTACACCACTTGGTCCCGGAAACTCAATTCGTAGCTCAATTTGTGACCTAGTGGTGTGCGTTTCTCATTTGGACACTCCTTAAATCTTCCCCACTTTTCTCGCTCCTTAGTTCCCTCCACCAGGAAACTAGGCACAGTTGTGGTAAGTTGTGGTATGCTCCATTATCTAGTCAGAGATGTCCATAAACCATAGGATCCACCTCAATCTGACTAGACATCTGGTTGATGTATGATGTTCAATCCTACCCTCTGGTAAACATACAAAAAGCTACGAAAAATTGTCATTTATACATTTATAGTTGATATACCCATTTAAAATGGTGATTTTCCATCGTTTTTTGTATGTTTGCTAGGCCGGGTAATTGAAATTCCGGATCCGAGAAATTGACCCATTGAGGTCATTCATGGTCCAACCACTTCAATCAACTGTCGCATCTGGGCTTTTTTCCGGTCACTGAGGTCCCTATGATGTCATTGCCAAGCTTAGATACCCTGCAAGAAATTGAATTCTTAGCTGGTGAACGTAGTTGTTTTCCATGAGATTCCGACATTTATCGCAAAATATTCAAGGATTGATATAGGATATTGCAATGATAATTCTATGAACGTAGATATTCCATGATATTCCATGATATTCTACCCATCCAGTTGGTTGACCTAGATTTACCCACTGACCCAGATCCCATGGGGGACGCAGATCTGAATTTCATTCAGATCGGAAGTTGGCCC
Source organism: Cladocopium goreaui (assembly GCA_947184155.2). Classification (NCBI taxonomy): domain Eukaryota; class Dinophyceae; order Suessiales; family Symbiodiniaceae; genus Cladocopium; species Cladocopium goreaui. The sequence continues at coordinate 1,357,053 of CAMXCT020002557.1, forward strand.
CTTCGGCCGGCGCCCTGACGGCCATAGGATCCAAGGAAATTTCATCATGAAACTTGGGGATTTCACCAATGAGTGGATGATAAGAATCTGCTTGGTGGTGCAATTTCACCATTCTTGAAAAATGATGGAGTGAGGAAAGTCAATGGGTTTCGGATGACATCTTTTTTTTATGAAATGGAAAATAATCCAGTCATGTTTGAGACCACCAACCAGACTACCAATGGGATAAAACTACCATTACGAATAACCATTAATGATGTCTATTAATATTACTTGGTGAAACTACCATTACCAATAACCAGATGTTTTTTCAACCACCAACCAGGTGGTTAATCTCCTGGTCCCTGATGGATCTGATGGGCACCCATGGTTATTCATAAATATAACACCATTAAACAATTAAACAATCATTAAACAATCATTAAGCAATCATGAAAAAACCATAAACAATGATTCATGGTGTTTCATACATACCCTCTGGTAATGACTAACATAGCTATTGAAAATACCACATAGAAATAGTGGATTTTCCCATGAAAAATGGTGGATCTTTCCAGTTCGCTATGTTAAATTACTAGAGGGTAAACCTCCATTTTCCTATGGTTTTCCTATGGTTTTCCTATCGTTTTCCTATGGTTTTCCCATTGAAACCTCCATTTTCCATATCAATCTCCCAATAAAACACCCATTTTTCCACCATTCGAACTCCTCCGACCGAAATTCTTCACAGCGGCACCTTGGAGAGATCTCTCAGGGCCGCATCCTCCGAAAATCATCGGGTCGCATCCCATGGTCAAAAAGATATATCCATAGCTATTGAAAATGGCAAGTTATAGTGGGTTTTCCCATTAAACATGGTGATTTTCCATAGTTATTTTATATATATCCAATGAAATGGACAAAACATATACATTTTTTCATATTATCCCAATTGGACATAGAAACATGACTGGAAAATATCGACTATATATGGGTTACAAGTAGTGAGGCCCCCCAAACGTGATGTGAACGTTGGTTAACAATTAAGCCCCAGTAACTAGTTCGTTATTTGCGTACCATAAACTAGTTCGTGACATTGGAGTTATGTTCACCAACTTAGATATCGAACGGGGGCCTCACATTGTATATATATACAAGGTGTGGCCCCCCAGTTATAAGATGGTTTCATTAACTATAGTTATAGGTACCATAAACCATAGTTATTGGAGTTATAAACCAACTTGGCTATCTAGGGGGCCCCACTTTGTATATACGTATATATATATACAGTTTTTTTTTCAGATCCTCCAGTACCTAAAACATCCTAACTTTCAGTACCTAAAGGTTGGTGAAACTCGACATAATTCACCATCTCAAATCAAACATATCAACCCGTACGAATCAGGTAATAAGACGTATTTGCAAGTACGTCACCATTTTCGCTACTGAAACAAACGAAAATTGAATGTGTTCAAATCAACACACAAAGCGACTTTCAAGTCTCGACTCAGATTGGATCAATCCTTCTGAAAAATGATGGACTTCGTCAGAGTTTTTAATCATCCCAGCTGGGGAACATGAAAAAATCGGTTCCAATCAGATTTCCCTCAGATTTTCAGATTTCGACAGTCACCAAGCAGATTTTCAGATTTGGGGATGGGTCAAAACCCTGGTACCTAGTGAACCCCAAAATAGCTGGTAAATGGATGTTCATCCCACTAAAAATGTATCTATAGGTATTGATCCATACCCAGATTTCGACTCAGATTTCCCAAACTTTCGATGCGCGACGATGTCGTCCTGGATCCTTTCACCTCCTTGCTGCAGATGGCACTGAGGTCACGGACCTGGACGGCCGGGATTTCTGGAGAGATTTCCATGGGGGATCTACTGATGATTTCCTGAAAATCTACATGGTTTCCATGGTTTTTTCATGGGGATATACTGATTGTGAATGGAGATTTTTGGAGATACTGGTTGTCTAAAAGAAAAAAACATGATTTCACAATATGAAAATGTTAGACATGTCCAAACTCACAATGAAAACAATATGAAAATGTGATTCACAATTCCAAACACTTGTTATCATTGTCCCCCAATATATTTGACCGGCTATTTGACCGGGGGTTAGATGCGCCAATGGACGCCTCATCTTGAGGAAACCTCGAAAACACATGGCTAATCATGCCCTAGAACAATTATGCTGTAATCTTCAGCTTCCCAAGGGCAAATCGAACATCATCAGCATTTCCTGAGCTCATTTCCTATCAGCGTAATTATAGACCATGCATCTTAGTCTTGATGGGTTGCAGGAATCGTGTAATTATGCGCATATGTATATATATAATATATATATATTATTATATATCATATATCATATCTATATACATATATATATATATATCATATATATCATATTTTATAAATATGAATACCAGCAATATATGTTACTACATGTATGTGATGTTACGTGTCTTTGCTGGGAGTCTATATTCTATGTATTGAAACCAGCAACCACACGTGGTATATACTCATGGCCAATTATACTCTGCTGATAAAGAAAAACACCTATAGCTGGTTAGTACATCTCATATACCCTCCAGCAATCAAAGCTGGCAATTGTAAATCCCTATATATATATATATCAATGGAGGTGTTTTTTATAGATGGGACAACCATCAATGGTGGAATTTCAAGCAAACCATGTTTCATTATCGGATATTCCATGTTCACATTGAGCGATTAAAAATACCCCTATCCCATCTCATTATACTAGTTGGTTGATAGGTTTCCCTACTATGGGTTATCATAATCCCCAGTAAGCCAGGTAGTATAGTCCCCACATTGCAAGAGATTGAAGTGTTGAACTGCCCGAGTCGGTGTACTCACTTCAACTTGTCCTCCATACTATCTGCGACCAATGCTCTGGGACTGCTGTAGATATCCTGCCACACATCATGGTTTTATCTGAAGTTCTAGCACCTTCCAAAGAAGAAAAAACACATATATCATAATCAAACATATACATACGATATACATATATTAATATATATACGCATTTCACAACAACCTAAACTATTTTAACTGGATCTTGAACGTTTCTATCTTTTTGTGCTTGCCGGAGGGCACCCTCGTCGGCACCACAGGCCGTTCTTTTGAAGCTCTTTACTTGGCGGATCATCCCAGCTATCGAACGAGTTTTCATGGGACTATAATCCATTTATAACTGAGGCACCACTTTGCACATACATACCCTACTGGGTGGTTCATCCCAGTTAGTAGGCTATAACCTTGTTTTTTTCATTGGGCTAAGTAGGGCCTCCTTGTTCACTTGTAGCTGGGGTGATAACCTACTAACTGGGATGAACCACCAAGTACCTTTGGATTTACCCCTATTTTGCAATTAGTAAAACATACTGAAACAGTTCATCTCCATATGACCAAGCCATAGTAACCAACCATAGTTGCAATGTGGTGCCACCCCCAGATATAACTTTGCTTAAAACCCCATTAACTAGTCGGGAATATCTGCATATATCTACCAGAAGTCTTAGTTATTGGAGTTATTTCTATAAATATAATTCCCATGAACTCCCTATTCTGTTGGTTGAATCATGTCCGATAGGATCCATGTATGCCAAAAATATATGGTAACATGGATCCCATCACTATACCCCCTTTATGTTAGCATTTTTCTCACAGCACCATGGATCCTATGGCTGTTGAATCAGCAAATTTTCCTCCGTTTTTTTCCAAAGAAAACCAGCTCGAAAAGCTCGAAAAAAACGGGAAAACACCAATGAGCCGAGCATCCATTCTTTCTTCTCCAACCTCGGCAGTTCATCCCTCCCTTGAATCCTTCAGGTGTTTTCCAGCCACATTCAAACAGTTAACCCTCAAGAAAATTATAAGTTCATGGGATTTATGGTGATTTCATGGGATTTATGGAGATTTCATGGGATTTAATGGTGAATTCATGGCGATTTCATGGCGATTTCATGGCGATTTCATGGGGGACTTGTCCATTGGACGGTAAGCGGTGTTCCCCTCTGGAGATACACTTAATATACTTAATTGTGCTTCTAACCATCAATTTCTGATAATGGTATCCTATAGTGGTTCTATATGGTACCCTCTGGAGATGACTAACAGTTTGCTATTGAAGCCATGGCCATTTGTGGAATAGTTGATTTATCCGTGAAAAATGGTGGATTTTTCCATAGTTATATACACGTTTACCAGAGGGTAATGATCATGATGTTTTACCTATTCGAAATGGTGATAATCCTTGGCTATGTTAAATTACCAGAGAGTATCACTTTAACCAGCGATGATTAGGGAAAATTGTGGAGTATAATTGGGATATAGACTGATATAGATATATGATTATAATGGATTAAAGATCTGGGATATTCAATTAACCATGGAAAGATCCACCATTTTTAATGGGTAAATCCACTATTCCTATGGTCATTTTCAATAGCTTTTTGTATGTTTACCAGGCCGGGTACCATCTGGTGTTCAAACATGGCGGGCCGCTGGAAAGTCTTCCAACTCAATGGAGGTTTCAAGCTGAGAAAATCATCGAACTAGATTCACGTTCGATGATTTTCCATGACTTCAATATCTGAAACCATCTTATTCCAATTCCAATTCTGATTGAAATTTCAAAATCCAATCCTCAATGGGTTAAGGGGACGATTTAACCGGAACACCCATTTTTTCATGGAAGAAACCATGATTTCCGGTAGAATCGGTAGAATTTCCCTTCAACCAATCCAATAACGATAGCAAACGATTCAAGTACTACCCTCTGGTAAACGTTTACATAACAATGGAAAAACACAATTTTTAATAGGTAAATCAACTATAAAAATCTACCCTCTGGTAACTTAACATAGCTATGGAAAATCACCATTTTTTTTCCCAGGAAAAATGGTCATTTTCAATAGATTTTGTATAATGTTTACCAGGCCGGGTACTGCGGATGGTTGCGAAAACCACCAGTCGATAGATCCCATAACCAGACATGGTTCGCAGATGGGGATGGTTTATCCCATCAGAAATTGATGGTTAGAACCACCATTTTCAGTATATTATTAAATATATTGAACATTATATGTATATCAACCACTATATTTCATATTCATACTATAGAACCACTATAGGATACCACTATAGGATACCACTATAGGATATCATGATATTCATCCAACCATCCACCGGCTCCGTTCGTATGTTCCAACCGATTCTCCCAGCTGGAGAACCCCACACTGGGGCGTCGCCGTGAGGAGCGAGTCGCAGCACCCCCTTGGGCGTCCTGGACGGCCTCAGCACCAAAGAAATTGCACAAGGTCGGTGGTGCCCCAGTTATAAACCATAGGTATTATCTATCCATAAGATACTCTGGGACGTGAAAGTCAGTGCTATGATTTAGTTGTAATTTTAAGGCTGATGTACTTTGAAATTTAAGGGTAGATTATCTTGTGGATAGTTATTATAGTTAACTTATGATCTTATTAGCTATAATAGTTATTATCCATACAATGTGAGGCCCCCGTTCGATATCTAAGTTGGGGCCACATAACTCCAATGTCACTATGGTTTATGGTACGCAAATAACGTACTAGTTCCTGGGGCTTATAAACCAACTTATAACTGGGGGGCCTCACATTGTAGGTATTATCTATCCATAAGATAAATACGGATAATAACTATATTATAGTTAATAAGATCATAAGTTAACTATAATAATTATCCGTAAGATAATCTATTATAGTTATTAACTGACTATTTAAATATAAACAGTCTATAAATGGATTATAATCCCATGAAAACTAGTTCGATAAATCACTGATAAACCACCATAGTGACATTGGACTTATGTGGCCCCCAACTTAGCGTTCACGAACTGGGGCACCACCCTGCAAGAATCTATTACCCCCTTGGAGGATCAGAAGTTAACAGAACCTATCAATTTCCCATCTATATCCCAATTATAATCCACCATTTTCCCTAATCATTGCTGGTCTAGAAAAAAATGTTAGAACATTCACAATCCGTATGATGGGCGTTCCCAGTGAAATACGCGTGGCATAAACCACAAGGTCACAAGGTGTGGCCCCCCAGTGAAAAAAGTTGGTTTATAAACCCCATGCAGTAACTACAAAAATCGTAGTTATATTCCCCATTCATCAACCATAGTTAACCATAGTTGTACCCGCCATGTAACATTGCCAATCTTAGATACCCTGCAAGAAATTATAATTTCTTAGCTGGTTAGTTACCCTCTGGTTATTTAACATAGCCATGGAAAATCACCATGTTTAATGGGCAAATTCACTATTTCAACGGCAATTTTTAATAGCGTTTTGTATGTTTATCAGGCCGGGTAGTAGATATTCCGAAACTTCTTGCAACAGATTCAACAGATTAGAAACAGGATTAGAGTTTCTCTAGCCATCCAGTTGCTTGACCTAGATCATGGGACATACCCTCTGGCAAACGTTTACATAACTATGGAAAATCACCATTTTTAATGGGAAAATCAACTATTCCTATGGTTATTTTCAATAGCTTTTTGTATGTTTACCAGAGGGTATACTGCTTTAGGTTCACCTCATGAATAGTTTAGCTCCTGAAATAGCTCATATCTAAAGCTTATAAAATAGCTATTATTTCATGAATATGAGCATATATATGAGCATATGAATAGCTATCTTGTTAGATAGTTCAAGGTATCTAAAGCTTATGAATAGCTATTTTATAGATATTTCATGAACAATTAAGTGTATGGGACACCGCAACCTGGGGGCCTCCTTTTGTCGCGAAATGGTGAACCACCCGGGAACCTCATCTGGATTTCAAGATCATGGTTACAGTTACGGCCATCGTACAACTAAATATACCCTCTGGTAATTTGTTACAGTTTGCTATTGAAAATACGCCAGTTATAGTGAGTTTTCCCATAGCTATGTTAAATTACCAGATGTTATATTAAGACATAGCTTTTTCCCATTACAGTAATAGCATGGTGGACCTTTCCATAGCAAGTTATGTAAACGTTTACCAGCATCCATCCTATATTGGAAATCACAAAACAATGACTATATGAGAAATCCATCATGTATGGGTGTATGACCATCCCCTTCTATGAGAAAACAAACCATGTTTTGACCACGGCACATATAGCCATGAAAAGAAACATTGTATAGCGATTGTAGAGCCATGAAGAAAAGGCAAAAACTGTTATGATCTTGTTGAGGATTTAGGCTTATTATTTATAGTATCCCAGTATCTTTTATATTCCCATTGATAAATTAATTATATCCCATTGGTATATCCGTATATCCATTAAAACGGCATACACGTCGTTCGTAGCTAGCTACACTTAGCTATTTTCTCGTGGCTGATTCCTTCTAGAAACATACGGATCCTGGCGAACTAGCCACGGATCCTAAGTAGGTGAGTCTTATCATATCCCGGGTTCTGTTATAAGTGGGAGAAGTAGGGTTATATAATGTTATATAATCCACTTAAAACTAGGCTGAACTAACCTACTTACTATATAAATGTGTCAACTACCTCTGGTTCTGTCAACGGTGGTCCTCCAGGTGGGAGAACTACTCTTCAGAGTGAACTATGGTGATTCTCGCCACTCCGCCACTTGTCTATATGTGCAATCAATCACAGATTACCATGCTATAACATGGTATAACATGGTATAACCAATTGATTCAGCATGGACAGCATGGATAGCATGGATTATCCCCACATCAACATGGCCCCTTTAAAACAAGGACGGCGTATCTTCACCACTTCCGGAAACTCCGCGCGCCTTCTTCAAAGTTTCGACCAACTTAGTGCTGTGCTTCACCAATTCATAGCACCTGCAGTGACCAGACCATGGCGACCATGGCGACCAGGGGGTGGGTTTTTATACCAACAGATTTCCTCAGATTTTTGAAGCCACAAGAATGAAACATTTAACGAATAAACATCATGAGGGTCATGTTTTGGTTCCCATTTTCCAGGACAGCATACAGCGGTCATATATATTATAAATGTACATTATTCATCATTATTCTGGGGTTTTATTCAAGAGCTTCATGTTGGGCTTAGAATGTAGGTGAATTTTGATACAATGCGGATTGTGCAAGTCTATAGTGGGGCTTAAATATTGGGCTTAATGGGCCCACACAACGGGCAAAGTTCGTTGAATTACCGGCAAATACTTGGACTTTAAATTGATGTTATATCATCTAAATCTACCTACTTGCTCCTTCACCCCAGTCTACAGAAGCCAGAACTGGACATGTTTTACCTACCTTACGAAGAAACCTGGGCTTCCAACCTGAAAAAACATGCTAGAACTTGTGCAAATCGTAGACGAATGAGATGGTCAACTCTGATGGTGACCGAAGATTTCTACCATTCTGAAATATGCATCTAGAACACGAAATAACCATATCAGAAATAAGATGGTTACTAAATGATACTAAAACATGAAATATTCTAGAAAGTTAGTTCCAGCATGTTCTAGCAATGTTGTTTAACAAAAACAAACTTCAGAATATGACACAAAAGTATAACTTCAGGGCATCAATTGAAGGCTAGTTACTACCGAGAATAGTTTCTACTATTCTCACGGTCATTGATACTGTCCACTTAACACCAACTAAATCTGCTGATGTAAGCACATTTCGGGATGAGTTCGATGTTTTTTCTTTCAACTACCACCCAAATGCCAAATTAGATGGAACATCTATTAAACATATAAAAATTGTTTAATAAGGAATAGTAGGATCACAAATTAGATGGTTCATCTATATTAATGGAATAAATGTTGATCATTTTCCCAATTTCCTTATAAACAAATTGGTTGTTTAAGGGAATATTCCAGATTATCTATTTCATCGTTCCATTCCATTTCCATTCAGATGGACATCCCGACTTTCTGTTCGTTTCAAAATATATCACGTAAGCTCCGAACATATAGAACAATCAAATCCCACTAAGTAGTGATAAATTTCATTACTAAAATCTATTTTTTTGGTTGGTTGCTGGTTTCAACCCCTCTGAAAAATGTGAGTTCGTCAGTTGGGATTATGAAATTCCCAACTGAATGGAAAGTCATAAAGTTCATGTTCCAAACCATATATATATATATGTTCATCATTGACATTATGTATGTGTTTTAAACATTGGATTTTAGGGACCAGGGGCGCCCCGGAAGTTGGGATGTGGCCCAGCTTACCCCTGGATGTATATTATACAATATCATATTATTGTAGATATATTCAATAATATGGGTATATAAGATATATATATATATATATTATATTATATATATAATTACTATCATCATTATCATTATCATATTTATATCTATTTATGGCTATATATAAAATAAAACATATATCTACTTATGATCTTATGGCTATAAAAGCCAACGGGTCTCACCAAAACCTATGGTTTAAACGACAAAAATATTATATATTTACTATTAGTTATTATCATTAGTATAAATACTTGGGGTTAATAGATATATCAAATATAGAATTATATAGCCATATATAGGCATAATCTATTTAGTAATATAGTATTAATTCTTAACAAATACAAATAAAATAATAATATAATATATTTTAACATAATATAGTAAAACAAAATAAAATATAAATACATAAAAAATACAATATAATTTAATATAATTAAAAATCATATAGTATAACAAAACAAAATAAAATAATATAAAATAAAATAAAATAATATAATAAAATAGTTATGTTATATACCATTAAATAGCAATAATATTATATATTTACTATTCGTTATTATCATCATAGCTATATAATGGTAAATGACTATATTCACAATTCGATGCATCTCCACGGAGTTCGGACGACTCTTGGGCTGCGACTTCTTCCCCTCCGCCGACTCCTAGCGATGAAAGTTCGATGGTTTGAACCATGGTTAAACCATGGGTAAACCATGGTTAAACTGTGAGCTTAACTGAGCTTAACATGGTTTAACCATGCTAACCAGCAAGACCTAGGGTGAAAAACATGGTTGAACCATGGTGAAATGGAAATCTCATTAGCCGATATCACATGAACTGCCCCCCAAACAAAAAAATGAATAGATCCAATAATCAACGATGGTTTCTACGGGGATGCTGCATATTGCACAGCAAGGGATGAAAAAGGGAGGCGCGGGACCGCCAATTATCTTTATTGGTTTATACAAGGTGGTGCAACCCCCACTATTACAGTTGGTTTATAACCCCATTAACTATAGATATGCCTACCATAAGTCCTGGTCATTAGAGTTCTAAACGTTTATAAGCCAACTTAGCTATCTTCAGGGCACCACATGCCCCCATTAAGTGTAGTTACATCCCCCACAAACCCAACAGTCAACCAAGTGATAAACCAACAAACAGCTGTCAAAAACGAGGGGATCATCCCGCGGATTGCAGGTTTGTTCACCCCAGTTATACGTGGTTTAACTCTACTTATCCCACTAAAAAACCAGGGATATAAGCTACTTACTATCCGTGGGATGATCCACTAAGTAGTGAAACAATAATAAACCATCCACATGTTCATGGTTTATACAACCGGTTGATTGTGATTTTGGGGATGGTTTACTACAAGTATTACTTTACCAACATTATGTGACGTTGAAATGCATAAATTGATTTATTTTTCCCGAATGCGTAGCGAAGGGTTCCCGTTTATAGTCTGGGGGTCTGGGGGCTGGACCCTTGTTCGCCTCGAGTGTCTCGTCGGGTCGTCGTCGGGTCAGCGTGGGGTCGTTAATTTCGTGTCTATGGGGGAAGCTGCAAAACCTCTCCTTTTCGAAGGTTTCCAAGCAGGTTGTCATGTCGTTTTGCGTGGCAGGCCTGGCACTTTGTGACATTCCAACCTGTTTTATACCGTGTCGAAATTTCTTTTGTGTGGCTGGCGCAACAATGCACTCCACACTTTAAACTCCACACTCCACACTTTACACTCCTCACTCCACACTCTACACTTTACACTCCTGACTCCACACTTTACACTCCACACTCTACACTTTCCACTCCACACTCCACACTCCACACTTTGCACTCCACACTCCACACTCTACACTTTACACTCTACACTTTACACTCCACACTCCACACTCCACACTCTACACTTTCCACTCCACACTCCACACTCTACACTTTACACTACGCACTCCACACTCCACACTTTACACTCCACACTCCACACTCTACACTTTACACTCTACACTTTACACTCTACACTCCACACTCCATACTCTACACTTTCCACTCCACACTCCACACTCTACACTTTCCACTCCACACTCCACACTCTACACTTTACACTACGCACTCCACACTTTACACTCCTTACTTTACACTCCTTACTTTACACTCCACACTCCACACTCCACACTCTACACTTTCCACTCCACACTCCACACTCTACACTTTACGCTCTACACTCCACACTCTACACTTTACACACTCTACACTTTACACTCCACACTTTACACTCCACATTCCTTACTTTACACTCCACACTCCACACTCTACACTTTCCACTCCACACTCCACACTCTACACTTTCCACTCCACACTCCACACTCTACACTTTCCACTCCACACTGCAGACTGGTAACAGGGGAAATATGTACAAGATAGTTCAAATAAACTATTCAAGAGAAGTGTTCTGCGTGACCGCATATCCATGTGTTTCGACATCTGTACCATTAACATACGTGTGAGCATTCGGGTTCGTCTTGTTTTTTTCAGAGGATATACCCATATCAATACATGTAGTTTATAGATAGTATGCCAATTGATTTGGCCATGAGGATCATTGTTACAGAAAACAAGATGCACACATTTCACACATTTCCATCCCTGCCGGGAGTGAAAGTCAGTGGGTTTCCCAACAAAATGACTGTACTGTGATGTGAAGCCAGAAAAAATTGGACATCTCTTCATGATTTAAGGGAAAAGGGGCGATCCGGACATGTTTCTGGACATGTTACCCTCCGGTAATCTAACATATCTATTGAAGCCATGGACCATAGAAAAAGTATGAAAAAGTCGATTTACCCATTAATAATGGTGATTTTCTATAGCTACGTAAACGTTTACCAGAGGGTATATCATCATATATCATCATATATCCCATTAAATCCCATTAAATGCCATTGAATCACCATTAAATCCCATTAAAACACCATTGATGGATAATCACCATATGTTAGTTTACCAGGCCGGGTACCTTCTGGCATCTTCTGGCTTGGACAAATCCCCCAGCAGTTCGATGATTCTCCCCTGAAAGGCCAGCCCGCCATATGTCTATCCAAGCGATTTCCCACGTTTATTTCCTATTTAAAAAAAAACACATAGCGAATCACCATTCTTCCAACATATTCCATAAATGCCGAAATGACATGAAAAATTATAAGATACCTCCATGTATCATTCATTGAGTTGGTTGACTTTTTGTATACAATATATATATATATAATATTATATATATATATGTATCTGGCTGGTGGTTTCAACCCCTCTGAAAAATATTAGTCAGTTGGAATGATTCTCCCCAGTGAAAAATAGAATCAATTTCCAAATCACCAACCAGCATATATTATACATATATACATAGGTTTGCGAAAATGAGGGCACCCCAAATCATCCTGTCCAATGACTCTAATGACTCTGTCCTTGGATGGGTCCGCCTTAAAGTCTAGCAGCAGGCCACAGGTTGCTGCCTGAAGCTGTGATCAAAAAGATCGATTTCTAGCCAACCAATATCCAAGACTTGGATTTTAGATGAGTTTAGATGATTTTAGATTATTTTTAGATGTTTTTAGATGATTTTAGATTATGTTTAGATGTTTTTAGATGATTTTAGATAATTTTGGAAGCCATCTGAATCTAAGACTCAATTGATTAACCAAACGAATTCAAGACTTGGATTTTGTTTAGCCAACAAAAAATGTTTCGTTTGGAATAACCCTTTCAAGCGACTATGACCGGTGACACCCCAAGAAAAATGAATCCGGGTGGGTCCCAAGAAAGGTGCTGTAGCCAAAGCCTTTGTTGCACCCAACCCAAATGACGGTTCAGAGTAAACATTTCACCAATCAAATGCCATGTATTAATGTATATATATATATATGTATATCCTCCGGTAATCAAACATAGCTTGCTGGAAAACCCCAAGTTTCGTTCCATAGCTTGCCGAAAAGAAGCACCAACTACTGAAACCCAACACATCATCTTGACTGGTAAAGTGGTTGATACACTGATCCTGGGGTTTTACTGACTTAAAGTGGAATTTCCTGTACCCTCAACTACTTGTCGGGGACCCTTGAGTCACACGTTGTTTGTCCTTTGTTTTTGAATTCATAGTTGAAAAATGTTGAGGCTATCCTAAACCGTCATAAACCATCATAAACCATCAGTTGAGCTATGGTAGTTATGTGTTGCCCCATGGTTCAAACGATCATAAACCATCAGTTGAGTTCTGTGCTGCCCATCAAAACCATGGTGAAACAACGAAGCCCAGAAGCGAAGTGACAATCACAACGCGCCTGATCATCGCGGGCAGCCAGAAGTAGTGGCGCCTCCGCTCCGGCGGAGATGTTGGGGTCAGCCTCGGCGAGTCAGAGATTCAACCCATGGTGGCAACCCATGGTGGCAACCGGTGCTGGAATCCCCATTTGGTGAGTCAAAACCCTGTTTTAATGGGATATATGATGGTGATTCAATGGCATTTAATGGGAGTTAATGGGACAACCGGTGCTGGAATCTATTTACCAACCGCATAATGGTGTTTTCATGGGATATATGATGGTGATTCAATGGCATTTAATGGGATTTAATGGGACAACCGGTGCTGGAATCTGTTTACCAACCACATAATGGTGTTTTAATAGGATATATGAGGGTGATTCAATGGCATTTAATGGGATTTAATGGGACAACCGGTGCTGGAATCTATTTGCCAACCGCATAATGGTGTTTTAATGGGATATTTGATGGTGATTCAATGGCATTTAATGGGATTTAATGGGACAACCGGTGCTGGAATCTATTTGCCAACCACATAATGGTGTTTTAATGGGATATTTGATGGTGATTCAATGGCATTTAATGGGATTTAATGGGATATATGATGATATACCCTCTGGTAAACATACAAAAAGCGAACTGGAAGCCATGGCCCAGTCGAAATAGTGGATTTTCCCATGAATAGCATGGTGGATCTTTCCATAGTTATGTTAATTTACCAGAGGGTACCTAAGCTGGGCCAGTTTTATCCATTTTTTGGGGGTAAATGTTGGCACATATTCCATAGAGCATGTGGGTATGGTTGGCTGAAACAAGACAACATCTCATTGGCTTAACTAGCTTAACTAGCTTATCTCAACTAACTTGAATTTGACTCACATAGACTTAAAGTGAAAATCTTAACCAGTGAAACATCAAAAAGATGTGAAAGTAGGGGTTACATGTGTAACTAGGCTTTATGGAGATATATCCCCAAAATGTGTTCATGGGGTTTTATGAACCAACAAATATCACTCAGGGGTGCCCGGAGTCGACCATGACTCTCGTTTTCAGCTGGCTTCAACTGGCGTCAGCTGTCGATGTTCGCCAAAAACGTTTGAAACCAAAGACCGTGTGCAATCTGAAATAGCTGGCATTTCTGTTACCCTCTGGTAATTTAACATAGCCATGGAAAATGGCCCATAGAAAATTTTCCTTGGCTATGTTAAATTACCAGATGGTACATTGTTTGAGCTGCTTAGGCTCATCAATGCCCTAGCAACGAAGAAGGTTGAACTGAAACTTTACTGGAACTTCAGCCCAAAAAATCACCCGTCACAGACTCCACCAGAAGCTCAGCCCAGCCCAGTTTGATATAGGGGCCTTATGATCGAGTAAACTTCCTGAAATGGTGATGTGACCACCTGGGTCGCGCGAATCCATGGGATTGATGCCCCACTGGCCTTGACCATGGCATGAGATAGAACAAGTACGATAGCGAAATAGGCTTTTTGATTAAAAACCATGGGCTTTTTAATCACCACATCGAAATTGACTTCGAGATATTACATGTATATTATATGATCATATTACTGCTTGGTGGTATACCTACCCCTCTGAAAAATTATGGAGTTCGTCAGTTGTTCACCTTATTCCCAATCTATGGAAAAATAACACATGTTCCAAACCACCAACCAGATTATATTATCACATTGACAATATGATAATCAAATCGTTAGTAATATTATACTATGTATGATCATATATATATATATATTAATATAACCAGCTATAGATACACCTACCGCAAGTCCTGGTTATTAGAGTTATAACCATTTGTAAGCCAACTTAACTATGATCATATACTAATTATCACATATCTGCATCATAAATCCAATCGTTTGCCTACTTCGAAAGCAACTTCGAAACCCTATGGGTTTCCCATCCCGATGAACGTTCCGGTTTTGTCGGGAATTCCAGTGCGACGTGGCAAGGTGGGCACATCACGACGGGTGACTGAACCAATGGTTGGGGGGATATCACATCATACAACAAATCTGGTTGGTGGTTTCAACCCCTCTGAAAAATATCAGTCAGTTGGGATTATTATTCCCAATATATGGAAAAAAACATATTTCAAATCCACCAACCAGAAGTATTCACCCAACCATGGAAAAAATGTTAATATTGGGTAAATGTATGTAAATCTGATATTTTGGTGAATTAACCAATGGTTGATGGACAACATGATACAACAATGTATAGGGGGGTTCCATAAATGGTGGTACCCCAAGCTCGCTGGATGGTTTATTATGGAAAATCAATCTATAAATGGATGATTTGGATGATTTGGGGGTACTCCCATGACTTAGGAAACCTCCATTTCCAGTATTCATGGGTTTTACCCTCTGGTAAACTAACACAACTATGGACAATCACAATTTTTAATGGGTAAATCAACTATAAATGACCATTATCAATAGCTATGTTAGTTTACCAGAGGGTACAAACCAACACACATTTTCAATCATTTTCACCTTACAGCCTCACCTTGCATAGCCCGAACAAAAACATGCGGAATATCTGACCAATAGCAACGTCGTTAACACTGAAATGTCTGGGAACCCGAAGGAGACTTGCAAATACTACCAACTTTGATTCCTATGTTTATTGGTTCTAAGCCAGTGTTTCTTTACGATTCATGTATACAAATATATACAGCGGGTGCCAGAATTATAGAACGGAGCCAGGAGTACAAAAGTACGGTAAAATACCGTACCTTTGTACTCCTCCGGGTTCCGATTCCGCGCGGAGTCGGGAAATTTAATTATAGAACGGGGCCTGGGAAACATTAATTATAGAACGAAAATGGGAAATGTGAGAAAAATGGGGGAAAACAGAATTATAGAACAGCAGCGCTCCGACAGGAATTATAGAACGAAAATGGGAAATGTGAGAAAAATGGGGGAAAACAGAATTATAGAACAGCAGCGCTCCGACAAGAATTATAGAACGGGGCCCGGGAAACATTAATTATAGAACGGGGCCCGGGAAACATTAATTATAGAACGAAAATGGGAAATGTGAGAAAAATGGGGGAAAACATAATTATAGAACAGCAGCGCTCCGACAAGAATTATAGAACGACGAAAAAAGTTAGGAGTAAATTCAGATACGTTTTTTTTTCACACCTTCCGAGAAAAACAGAATTATAGAACAACAGGGTACGGTAAATAACCGGACCTTCGTACTCCTCAACTTCCGTTCTATAATTCCGGCACTGACAGTATATATACATACATACATACATACATACGTACGTACGTACGTACGTACGTACCTACATACATACATACATTACATTACATTACATTACATTACATTACATTACATTACATTACATTACACTACATACATACATACATACAATATAATGGTGTATCAAGCATCTACTGGCGCAACCTACATATGTCCTGAAAAAAAACTCCTCATCTACTGGCGCATCCCACCTTCGATACTGGCATGTAAGGCCGTTTTGCCGCCGCTCGAGGTTGTATCCACCTCAGCCTTGTTCTTCAAGAGGTATAAAACTGTAGCATCATGCCCCTCCTGACACCGTGGCGAAGATAGGCAACCGGTTGGCGAAGATGTTTGAATTCGTGGCACAGCTTCCAACATGGCCATGACCAACAAAATCCGACAAAAAAAAGTAGATGTCGCCAAACATGTGCGGATTTCAACCGTCAAAGATATGGGTATTAGATTTGACCAACAAATAAAGTGTCAACATGACCAAACAAAATGTATAAGGACCTAAGCAGAAACAGTGTAGACATTTCAATCATCAATACGTAGTTGAACGTTTCCAAGCTTTGGAACCCGCATTGGGCCATTTGTATTCGTTTTGGAGCGCTTGGAACCAGATAGTTAGATTTTATATAACCCCCTACTACCAGGAATTCTTTCAGCCAGATATACCGGTATACATTGCAAAATCCTTCGGTAGTCATTCAGGTTTTCCAAAAAACATGTGGGATCTGGGAAACATGGAACACCTAGAACATGTCTTCAAAAAAAAACGGGGATCTTTTTTTACCGCTGAAAATTGGCCGCAGCCCACCGGGCTGCTGTGAAACAGGAAGCTGTGGGTAATTCTGTTGCCATCAAGGAGGTTGGGAGGACAGATAAAAACTGCAAGTTAGAAGAAATCCAACTGCACAACAACCCAAATATGTTCAACATAGCCAGGGAAAATGACCCATGAAAGTCATGAAAGTAGATGAATTCCTACAATTAAACATGACCATGTTCCATGGCTATGTTGCAATAGTTTCCTAGAGGGTAGACCGAAATAATTGCCTGCGCTAGATCGTCCATGGGCGACATCGCTCGGGAAGGTTGGTTGGGAAAATTGGTAGATATACCCTCTGGTAAATTAACATAGACCCTGGCAGATAGGGGTTGGAAGACTAGTTTCCATTATAAATTGGTGATTTTCAGGGTCTATGTTTATTTACCAGAGGGTAAAGCCCACGAAAACATTGAAACACAAAATTTCATGTCAGTGAAACTCAAGCAACAAGCATTTCATTGGAGGATCATCCCATAAAGGTAAGTGGTAGTGGGCCTAGTAGGTCATAGTAAGTCCCCTTTCTTCATGGCTTCTCCCATCAAGTGAGCGAAGTAAGCCTCGCAACCCATCGCTCCCCCGCAGTCCCGTGCGGCCAAATAGAGTGGTGTACGACCATCAGTTGCTCGTGCGTTCACGTTGCATTGGAGCCCAACCTTGAATTTTCCCAATGTTTTCCGGTTTCGGTTGGAGTTTATAGGCTACAGAACTTTAGGCTGAGAAGGAAGCTTTGTAGAAGTCTTTTTCTTAAGCCCCACAGGATGGGGCCCCCGTTCGAGCTCGCGTTCAGTTGCCTAAAAAAGTGGTTTAACAATGATTTCTGCTAGATATAACTATAGTTTTCATGGGGTTTAAAAAATAACAAACATACTTGGGGGGGGCCATCCTGCAACCGTTCAACGGGCCGTTTCAACTGTTTCAAGCATCCAGGTCTATGAGGTCTTCCCAGGGCAACCAGACTCAAAACCAGTAGTATCCCCATTGAATTCTTAGAACCAGTTGTTTGTTGTATACCCAATGTCATATGTGGATAAATTGTTCTTCACTAATCTGAATTAAGATAAAAGGGATGATTTCCCGAGCACAAAAGTATCATTCCAGTGAGGGAGGACAGTGACAGTGCTCTAATCTCGTTCTTAACCTCCCCATGTTTAAAGCCAGCCAGCGCTTTTGGAATTGACTCTGAATCCCCCGAAGGCTCAAAAGGGAATATATCTTTGCCATCGGTCAGTTTCCCTTAGCAAAGCTTCCTGCTTCATATATATGTATATATATATATTTATATGTCATATATGTATATTTGGGGGTCTTCTGCTTAGCACGACCAAAACGCAGAACGCAAAACGTATGTTCCGGAACGCGTGTTCCGAACGCAGGGGTGTTTTTAGTGGATTTATGGATCCCAGAAGCGTCCGAATCCTTTTTTTGCTCCGTGCAAAAAGGATCCGCTGTGTCACAAAATATTTTTCAGAAAATGTTCAAAGTCTTCTTAGACCCCTGTTAATAGCACTACGAAAAATTTGTGAGGGGTCAGAACATTTTTCTTTCAGAGAAAAAAAGGATCCGGGAAGGAAACCTAACTGCCCAAGCCTGGTGAGGCCAGAACCTTTTTTGCCTCACCCAAAAAGGATCCGGAGTTGGGAAGATCAACTTTCTGGTGGCTTCATACACCACTTTGAGCCCACAAGAGCTCCACATCCTTTTTTTTAGTGGGGGAAAAGGGTTTCTGTGTTCAAACCCCGGAAATAAATTGACTTTATATCATTGGAAAGAAGGATTCGCTCAGAACGCGCGTTCTGGAACGCGAGTTTTTAAAACGCGCGTTCTGAACGCCCAAATGTACCGAACGAACATGCTAAGGTTTTCTGAAATGGGGTACCTGTCGTTTTAATAGGATTTTCACTTATAAACCAACCATTTTAGGGTACCTCTATTTTTGGAAAACGCCATATGTATATATATATATATATGAAACTTCAACCGATTCAATTTCAAGATAATTCAACTGGACGATGGGTGTGTCTGAAAATATGGCACCCCAAAATCCACTGCTTGATCAGACACACCCAAAGATCATATCATTGGTATCTCCAATCATCTCTCCATTCTCCCATACAAATGTAGGTTCAATTACAAAGTAATCTGGGTAAAATAATGCCATTTCCACCATCCCCCAGGATAATCACCATAAAACTATAGGTGGTATAAACTTACCATTCCCAGTCATCAGTGGTAAAAATGACATTGTTTTACCCACATTTTTTTTGTTCAACCATGACCACAATCACTATAATCAACAATGATTAACCAGTGATTATCCACCATTAACCATTAATTATTGCTTTACCCGGCAATACCCACATTAATGCTTATACAATGTATATCCCATTGTATAAGCCCATTATATCCCATTGATTCTTATTGTTTACCCACATTATATTGATTAACCATTGATTTACCATTGATTATCCACCATGATTAACCATTAACCATCATTAACCATTCATTAATGGCATTGTGTTACCCACATGATATTTCACATAGTGGATACCCACCATTAACCATTGATAATCCACCATTAACCATGTCCCATTGATTCACCAGTTTTGTTCCTCATCATAGATCCCTCAGCACCAAAACATTTGTTGCTTTGATCCTGGTCTCCGCATTTTTGGCCCTGTGGACACCCCAAAAAATCTGCCCTTGGAAAACATCACATCTTAGCGGTTAAGTTCAATGTGTACATATATATATATATTCTGTATATATATATGTGTATATATATATATGATATGTATATATATATATATATCTATGTATGATATGTGTATGTATATATATATATATATATTATGATATCCACAAAAAAAACAATGCTTCAGCAGAGGTTTCTCTCCTCAGTCTCTCTCCAAGCTCCAAACCAAGAGTTTCAGCGCTTGTAAGCTGCCCTTCATTGCAGCTGCCTCACTGGCCATGCTATTTCAGCCCCAACAAGGTGAGATATCCCCTATAACTAGGGTTGTACCTATATCCACTTATGGCTGGAACAGTCACAACATTTTACAACCAGTAACAACATGTGACTATTCCATTTATGGCTGGATATATGTGACATAGTAGATATCCACTTGTGGCTGGAACAGAGTCTACATGTATATCCTATTTTAGAACCAGTCACAACATGTTACAGTCCCATTCTATGGTCCCAGTTGTGTTTCCCTTACATTTCACCGGTGACTCTGCGGGGGTGTAAGCCGAAGGGGGAAGGAATGAACAATAGCTGACATTAATGTAGGCTTATATATAGAAAATGTATGTATATATATATATATTTATTTATTTATATAGTATGTGTATATGTTCACAGTATACTGGAAGGGAAATGAATATAGACAGTTTATATATCAGCTATTCTCAAAGATAATTAGAAGCGGCACTGTTTAAGATTAATTTTGCCAAATATGATTTCGGGTTGGTTACCCAACTAACGGGTACCTGAAAGATGAGGGATGTATAAAATATAAACATAAATAGGCATGTTGCGTATAGAGTCTATTGCCTATTTTATAATTCGGACAAAATATGTGGGATGTGCAATAGATGTACCCATTGGAAGTTTAACTATACCTTGCAACAATGGTGTATATCATCGAAATTAATCGAAATTATATGATTGGAACATATGAAAGTATAGTTATATATACCATTAATAGTATATACAAATTATATATATATATATATCTTATATATGGGAATATAACCTGCCCATGATGGGCATGGGTTTTGTTCTTGACCAAAGCCCTTTAACAATTTTGACTGTCGACAACGTCGACCGTGGTAAGAAAAGCCATGCGACTCATGAGGAAATCAGCCTGTAATCAATGGGAGATCTTCAGGATCCAATTTATGGAGGTACGTTACAAGGTGGTGCCCCCTAGATAGCTAAGTTGGTTTATAACTCCAATAACTATGGTTTATAGGTGATATATCTATAGTTAATGGGATTATAAACCAACTTATAAGTTGGGGGGCACCACCTTGTAGTACCATATGTTTGTCCATATTTTGTGGTGATATTCACTGAAATCATCCCCTTGTGGTGCACCCAGGTGGGGTTGAGCCCCTGAAAAATAAAATGAAATCAAGGGGGCCCAGGCTACTGACCCCCAAAATGCAAAAATGAAATCAGGGGAGTTCAACCCCACACGTTGCGCAAAGAGAAAATCATGAAAATCACCAGTCATCCAACTGAGGGGTTTGCAAAAATAAATCACGAGGTTCCAGAAATAAAATCAAGAAGGTTCCAAGCCAGCATCCAAAATGTTCCAGAAATAAAACTGAAGGGGTTCAAGGTCAGCCTATGTGTTTGTGAAATCAGCTGAAAAACGCGCATCTTCCTTTTCTCGCTGCTCCGGCTCGGTATGTCTTTGGTTTCCCGTCTTTCCCAATCACATCCTACAACAAATACTGTGGCGGTTCACAATCCATAGTTTTTTTTCTTGTTTGTGGCGTGTTTGTTCTGGCTGCATCCTTTTCTGCCCAAACAATAGTGACCACCAAACAAAGCATAGATTCAATATATTCCAACCATACTACCCAACAAAATCCTACAAGCTTGGGAACCTTGGATTTTATTTTCCCCAAAATCTATCAAATATTGAATCCAAACATATCCAAACCCACCAATTCCAACACAAGAGGTGTGTTCCAACATGTTCCAACAAAACAAAAAGGTAAGCAAAACGCAAAAATAAAACCAAAGGGACCCAACCTAAAGCTACTCCACCAGCTGCATTGGGGTTGGTTCTTGGTCTTGGCCCATGTCCCAAAAATAAAATCATAGGGGTCTGACCTACTCAAAACTTATGATAAGCACCTTCTGAAAAATAAATTTAAAAATATTTCGGGCTCAAGCCCCTTGATTTTATTTTTGAACACCGCTTAGGGATCTGAAATCTAGGCCTGAAAAATAGGCCTTATATATGGTAGGTACCTCCAATCTAGGATCCTGGAATGGCCATTGATGTAATCGACAAACCAGGACATGCCAAGCCGATCGTACGTGAGATCTGTAATCGACAAATACAAGGGGGTGACCCCCAGCTATAAGTTGGTTGATAAACCATAGTAAGTATCGGGTTGGTGGTTGACCTACCCCTCTGAAACATATTAGTCACTTGGGATGATTATTCCCAATATATGGAAAGTCATAAAATTCATGTTCCAAACCACCAACCAGGTATATAGATATATCTACCACTAAGCAAAGTTATTGGAGTTAAAAACCAGCTAACGAACTGGGGCACCACCGAAAAGCAGGATGAAACCCTTCGACAAAAAACGACCAAAACCCTTCGCTGATCAGGTTCCGATCTCCTCTATACCGATGCCACTGCCACACCGAGCACCCCGGGACCAACTGGGCACTACTCACATGCACAGGCCGAAAGCCGTGAGCTGTGCAGCTTTCCTGTGGGAGTCCGGACCCAATTCAGGGTCATTGAATGGCCATACTCCATATTTCGCCATGGGAAATCACTCAGAAATGGATCTGACAATGGGTATATCATATGATATCATGGTTTTGTGTGAAAATGGTGGTTTTGTCAGAAAAAAATCTCAACTTTCATGGGGCCATTTGCGGCTCGCAACCATGGAATTTTAGGCGGTACCCTATTATTTCAGACACACTTTTCATTCAAATCAATCAGGGCTCAGGGCAGGAGTGGGAACAATGAAGGGTGGATATATCCGTGGTGAACCAATGGGTTTTTTCTAAACAAACAAGCACAAAACTGGGAAGCACCACATCGCAGATTTGACGGAAAATCCAACATTTTTTTAGTGAATGATTCATCTATGACAGTTAAATAAGTGAATGATTCACCTATCTGCTGGAAATTCTTGATTTATCAATTGAAAAATATCAGGACTATTGATAGGATTATATTGTTGATATTATAGGATTATATTCTCCTATAGATAGTCCTATTGATTGAACAAAAATATAGGACTATCTGCTGGAAACAGGCCGATTCCCAGGTGAAAGTAGTCAAGCCAACAACTGCTATGCAAGGTCTATGATTTTATGGGGATGATCGTCCTCAAAAAAAACGATTGTAACCCCACAAAATATTCAAAAAACATCACTGAAACTACAAAATCCTATGATATAATATGATATAATCACTGAAACTACAGTTAGGATTATATGATCCCTATAACAGTAAGTATAACCAACATCTACAATCCTAACCATCATAATATGTTATAGTCCCTAAACTGTAGCAATTGTTTCTGGATATAGATCCCACTGAATCCGATTAGAAATCCCCATTCATGCCCAATTTAATTGCCATGTTAACGGTCGAATGCAAAGAACTTGAAAGTGGGACAAACATGGATAGCCATTAAATACACCCTTCTTCAAGATATAATAAGGGCATTATAAAACATAATATATATATATGTGTGTTATAGCCATTTGATAGATACCACATATAATTTAGCGATATATATATATTGATAGCTATATATCTGGGCCTTTTTTTGGAATGTTGGGCCAGCTAAAGGGATGATTCCCCGATACTGTCACAGCATGATTCCGTTGTGAGGTCACGACGTGAGGTCGTTATTGTTTACGCATATGTACTCATATATATATATGTATATATGTATATTATACAAGTATATGTAAAGATGTATACACATATGTATAGATATTAAAAAAATGTGTGTATATATATATATGTATATATGTATAGATATATGCATATATATATGTATGTATGTAAATATATATATATAGTCCATGAACTATATCCTCATTATTTCCCCTACGTTCCCTCAAAACATGCTGTTTTTTACGTGATATCCGGCACCCGCCCCCCGCACCAGATACTCAGGATGATCTGTGGCCATCTTCTTCAGGGCTTTTTCCTGTGGCAGCTGTACCTAATATACATAAAGTATGTGTATATACTGTATATATATACTGTATACGTGTGTATGTATATATATATATATTCAAATATTTTCACTTACATTTATGTATCTATTTGACGGCATTGTTTGTTCAAAGTGATCAATCCAATACAATATCAGATCATGTTTGAAGCAAGTCCTGCATAAAACCATGCATAAGGAATACCGGAAGCACATGCCCTTGATGCGTCCTTCAGAATGTCTGCATACAAAAAGCCTGTTCGTCCAGAACAAACAAAGACTACTGAACATGGCGCTGTACCTGTCAATCATCAGAACCTTCAGAATGATCATAAATGTACATAATCATGGATGATCATGGATGATACATTGGAAGTTATACAAAACTACTTATCATTCAGGAAAAACAACAACATAACTTCAAACATGTAAGACTCACTATCGTAGCACCTGAAATTTCGATCAACTCCAACACGGCAGACCATGGCTCGTTGCCTTTGGCCATCCAACATTTTCATCGGTTGAATTGAAACCAATTCTTTCAAAGCTATGACTGGGGGATTGAGATGGATTTTTTGTGCAACTTATTTGAATAATCCAAACAGCCCGTTCATACAATGTGAGGCCCCCGTTCGATATCTAAGTTGGTGTTCACATAACTCCAATGTCACTAATCATGGTTTATGGTACTTATAAACTATGGTTTATGGTACGCAAATAACGAACTAGTTCCTGGGGCTTATATATAAACCAACGTTCACATCACTGGCCGGGGGGCCTCACATTCATTGTATTTTCAACAGCCAACTCCGTTCAATTTTCGGTGCACCATGGTGCCATAAATCATCGATTTTCCCATAGCTACCCGGCCTGGTTATGACTAACAAACACTTCGCCATGGTTTTTCGATGGCCCTAATCGAAATAGATGGTTTACGGTTCTTAATAGCATGGGGGATCTTTCCAGTTCACTATGTTAGTCATAACCAGAGGGTAAACCTCCATTTTCCTATGGTTTTCCTGTGGTTTTCCTATGGTTTTCCCCATTGAAACCTTCATTTTCCATGGTGAAAAAAAACCACAGGGCCACAGGTACCATAGGGCCACAGGTCAATCCCGGACTGAGTTCTGAGGAATTTCACATCATCTGCCATCGCAGATGCTGCCATGGCCCCTGCAATGAACCTGCCATGGCCCCTCACACGCGACGATTGGTGAGTTCCTGGTGGATACCCGGTACTTAGATGGGCCATGGAGTTAGGGAAAACATGGGAAAACTAGTTAGTAACTGGGGTTTGTTTACCCTCTGGTAAACTAACATAGCTATGGAAAAGCACCATTTTTCACGGGAAATTCCACTATAAATTGCCATTTTCAATAGTTATGTTAGTTTACCAGAGGGTATCCCCCAAAAATCCCAATGAAACAAACCATTTACTAACTAGTTACTAGTTAACGAACTCCATGGCCCATCTTTCAGTATACATGGCTTGATTCCCCGGTGGATTGTCCATTTTTTGAACAGAAAATCCATCACCGTCTAAACAAACTCAGGTAGCCAATATGGTTAATGGTGATTAATGATGGTTAATGATGGGAAATGATGATTAATTATCTGGTTGTTGGTGATTTTAACCATCTTGAAAAATCATGGAGTTCGTCAATGGCTTTCGGATGACATCCCTTTTTGATGAAATGGAAAATAAACAAATGTTTGAAACCACCAGCCAGGTATACATGAGTTGATACACCAACGTTTAACTAACTATCCTCATCTAGTCGCCATATGGATCAACTTGCTTGGGGGAGTCATCTCGAGATAGTGGGCCCTCCCAGTTATGTTTGTTGGTATGTAAACCCATGTACCTATCTATCCCCTGTAAATCCTAGCTATTATAGTCATAGACTAACTTAGCTATCTTGGGGGCCCAAAAAATTGGACAGATTCATCTGCAAACTCATCGCGGGGACGTGGCAGCGACCCTGGCCAACCGCTCCGCCTTTGTTGAAGGCTCGCATTGACCGTGCTATATGCCTCCTTGTCCGTGGGAGGCTTCAACCTATCCTCAGTTGGAATGGTTGGAACTAACACGGGCTGGTGGCGTCGCCTGAACTCGTTGTGAAGTCGCCTTAAATATAGATTTCTCAATGTGTGTACCATAGCAAACCAGCAGACTTATCAATTGAATACAATATTGTTTCACAACATACAGTCACATTAAGTGTAAATAGTGTATAATATAATATCCATATAATATATATATATATTATGTATACATATATATATATAGTGTGTGTGTATGCATCAATGTGGGCAGTCAACTACCTTAGTGGACACAAAAGGCAATTGCTATGCTGAGCCGACAAACTACGTGGTTCCAGACCCATAGACGGCTGTATGGTTTTAGGAGTTTTTCATCAACAAAAATGTCGTTTTCGCTACAGCGAAACGTCATTTTTTCTTATGTTGACGTGAAAAATAGGGTTTTGAAAATCTCCAAAACTACTTCGTTTTTTGACATAAGTTCGTGTTTTTTTGGGATGCAGCACTTTTTTCCTTCTTCTCAGAAGCGCTTCATTGCTTTGACGGCCTTGCAAAGTTCTTCGAGAAACCGGTGAGGTGTCAATGGTCCCAAAGATTTTCGCCAACAGAAACTTTTTCCAATTCAGGGTGTTCTTTTGTGTTGACTCCATCATACAACCGTCTTGGAAAGGCCTTTCCACCATCTGTCAGCGATTTGCGTCCCTGCCACAGTGGACAGGAAAAAAAGGAGGTTCTTCGCATTTGTTTGGTCCATTCTTTGTTTTGATGAGACACTTTGGCATGTTTGATTTTCAAACTTTTGGCATGTGACTCCCAAGCACGGTTTCCATCTGCAAAAACAATGGTGCGCATGACGTGTGTGTGTGTGCAAGTGCAAGAGAAGATCACCATAGCGTAGCATGACGTGTGTGAGCAAGTGCAAGAGAAGATCACCATAACGTAGCATGACGTGTGTGAGCAAGTGCAAGAGAAGATCACCATAACGTAGCATGACGTGTGTGTGCAAGTGCAGAGAACATAACAATAACGTAGCATGACGTGTGTGGTGCAAGTTGACATGAACGTCATTGCCCCACCCCACCCCACCCAACCCCACCCCAAGACAACCTAATTAGCACGTGTGTGAGCAAGTGCAAGAGAAGATCACCATAACGTAGCATGACGTGTGTGAGCAAGTGCAAGAGAAGATCACCATAACGTAGCATGACGTGTGTGTGTGTGCAAGTGCAAGAGAACATAACAATAACGTAGCATGACGTGTGTGTGTGTGGCAAGTTGACATGAACGTCATTGCCCCACCCCACCCCACCCAACCCTACCCCAAGATAACCATAACGTAGCACCATCAAAAAACGAAAAAAAATGCCAAAAAATGCTTAAAACACCACGGCCGTCTATGGGTCGGGCTCCAACTACGTAGATGAAATAAGATAAACCAACAAAAGCAACCGAGAGGCACCACGTTGTGGAACTATTAGTCCATCTACAATGCATATGATTAGAATATCCCCATCAGATTAATATATGACTAGTTGGTGGTTTCAACCCTTCTGAAAATATTAGTCACTTGGGATTATTATTCCCAATATATGGATTAAAAAAAAACATATGTTCCAAACCACCAACCAGATGGGTATCAATCCCTATTATGTCCCCCATTAAAAACCGCCATGTTTGATTCGCTTTCTTGATTCCCCGCGGTTAATATTCCCAAGTCAGCTCTAAATACTGAAAATAAGAAGGTCAACATTTCATTGGACCCAAGTTTAGTTCAAAAACTGGGATAGGATTCCTAGGATGGAAAAATTGATCAACTAATTTCAAGTATAATGTGGTTAAATCAAAAGTAAACCACCCATGTGGCAATGGCTGGTTTATTGTTTTAACCACATTACTCACAAATTGGATTATGTGTTCAAACATGAATCTAGATATAAAACGTTCGTCCACTTGTTGATCACTATTTTCCCGAATATAGCAAGTGATGTTAAGTATAATGCTGTAAACATGACATTTACCATCTGATTATTTAACATAGCCATGGAAAATCACCATTTTTAATAGGTAAACAGTCTATAAACGGGCCATTTCCCATGGCTATGTTAAATAACCAGAGGGTATTTTTACTTTAAAAAAACAACACATGGTCACTGCGCCGTGAGCGCCGGAGTGTTTACACAGGCGAACCAATCAGCCAACTTCTTGTGAAGTTGTGAACCCTTTCAAGGTTTCATGTGTTTCAATAGCCCAAGATCTCTCTTTTGGAAACATCTCAAAACGTATCAAATCCTAAAAAGAAGCGTCTTTTTTTGAGGCTCATTGTTCGCAATTGTCCGGCATTTAGCTTGCGGAAAGAAGACAAAAACCGACTTTCCAGATTTGCTTTGCACCTTTAGATTCCTCAATTACAAAAACAAGAGAGGACTTTGTCATCGGCCTGTAGTTGGCTGAGTATAATATAGTTTCTATCATACTTAGCCAACTACAGGCTCATTTTCACCATCATATTCTTGAGTCATCATTTTCACCATCATCCACTTGTCAGTGGGATTTTCAGGACCTTAAATTGAAGGTACGTTAGTACCATATCTTTGGGCCATATGAATTGTGGCCATAAGAAATAGGCCTTATATATGGTAGGTGCCTCCTGTTTAGGTCCCTGACATGGCCATTGACCACTCAATTTCAGATCAATCTCTCAATTTCTCACTGTTTACCCTATATCAAATTATATCCCACTATAGCCTAGCACATCCCACTATCAAGTTATAGGAGTTGTCATTCCATTTCTAATCATCCACTCGGTGATGTCAAGTCAATGGCCATTTCAGGAACCTAAATTGGAGGTACCTACCATATACCAGTAGTACCGCACAAGGCGGTGGCGGAAGTTTCAAAAATAGGAAACCTATAGGAGAGGTTGGTTGTTGTGAATCAGGGATGGCAGAGCGAAGCCACTGATGGATTGAAAGGTGCTTGATCTCTCTCACTCTTTCTCTCTCTTTCTCTGAATATCTACCTACCTACCTATCTATTTTCTATGTATCTATTTTCTATGTATCTATCTATCTATCGATCTATCTATCTATCTGTCTATCTATCTATCTATCGATCTATCTATCTATCGATCGATCTATCTATCTATGTATCTATCTATCTATCTGTCTATCTATCTATCTCTCTATGTATCTATCTATCTCTCCATGTATCTATCTATTTGTTTGTCTGTCTGTCTGTCTACCTGTCTATCTATGGTGCAGCGTCATCCAGTCTAATGTAGTGTAGTGTACTGTAGTGTAGTGGAGTGTAGTGTAGTTGTAGTTGTAGTTGTAGTGTAGTTGAGTATAGTGTAGTGTAATGTAGTGAAGTGTAGTGGAAGGTAGTGTAGTGTAATAGTGTAGCGTAATGTAGTGTAGTGTAGTGTCATGTACTGTAGTGTAGTGTAATTTAGTGCAGTGGAGTGTAGTGGAATGTAGTTGGGTAGTTGTAGTGTAGTGTCGTGGGATGGAGTGTAGTGTAATGTTGCGTCGTGGTGTGTAGTGGAGTGTAGTTGTGTAGGTGTAGTTGTAGTGTTGTGGAGTCTAGTGTAGTGTAATGTAGTGAAGTGTAGTGGGAGTAGTGTAGTGTAGTGTAATGTAGTGTAGTGTAATGTAATGTAGTGTAGTGTAATTGAGTGTAATTGAGTGCAGTGTAATGTAGTGTAGTGGAGTGTACTTGTGTAGTTGCAGTTGTAGTTGTAGTGTAGTGGAGTGTAGTGTAGTGTAATGTAGTGAAGTGTAGTGGAAGGTAGTGTAATGTAGCGCAGTGGTGTCTATCTGCCTCCCTGTCTGTCTATCTATCTATCTATCTGTCTATTTATCTATCTATCTATCTAACTATCTATCTATCTATCTATCTCTCCATCTATCGATCTATTGTTGTTGTAGTTGTAGTTGTTGTGGTTGGTGTTGTTGTTGTTGTTGTTGCTGTTGCTGTTGCTGTTGTCGTCGAAGTTAGGGTAGTTAAGTTAGTGAAGTTAGTTAAGTTAGTCAAGTTAGTTAAGTAATCAGTGTCTACTTTTTCGACATCTTCACGTCAAAAAAAGCTCAAAACCCTCAGTTTTTTACACTTTTGACTTCGAAATGTGCTTCGCGCCACAACGGCGTGCACTTTTTTGACACTTTTTCGACATCTGAACCTCCAAAGTGGTCCAACCGTCAACCCCCGATACCGTCAGTTTTTAACTGGAAATGTTATTCGCGCCACAACGGCGTGCACTTTTTAGACACTTTTTCGACATCTGAACCTCCAAAAGTGGTCCGAGAATGGTGTGCTTTGTACATTTTGACTTGGAAATGTGCTTCGCGCCCCAACGGCGTGCACTTTTTCGACATCTCAACTTCCGAAAGTGGTCCGAACCTGGTGTGTTTTGCACATTTTGACTTCAAAATGTGCTTCGCGCCACAACGGCGTGCAATTTTTCATCGCTCATCTGGCCAGCTGGCTCCGCACCCGCCGCTTTAGCGAGCCTACTTTTCGACCCTCCGGAGCCACAAATCATTGGAAAAACACAGTGTTTCGCGACTTTCCTACCTTTTCGCGCATCTGCATCTTCTGTCTTCCTGACTCTTTCTCTTCTGATCTTCTCTCTTCTAATCTTCCTCTTCTCTCTGCCTCTGCCCTGCTCTGCTTTTCATCTGTCCATATTGTCGGAAGTTTGACTTCTAAACTTCCTTCGATAAGGCCTATTTTTCAGGCCTAAATTTCGGTGAATATCACCACAATTCATATGACCAAACATATGGTACTAACGTACCTCCATCAATTGAATCCTGGAATTCCCATCCACTTGGTGATGTCATTTGTAGACCTCCAAAGGTCCAAAGGTCCCACGCTGGGGCACCCGAACCCAGCTATCAGCTGGAGTGCTGGCCAGGAAGTGTAAGATGCGTTTTCTGGCGCACGTTTTCTGGCGAGTCAAAATTGGGGACCCTAATAACTAGATATACTAAACATTAGTAATAATTAGATATGCTAAACATTAGTTAATACTAAAGATATAGCAAACTCTGTGGAACCGGGCTTTTGTGTTTGACCCATCCCCACATGGCTGGCTAATCATGGCTTATCATTTCATGGTAAAAACCCATGGTTTCCGGTTAAAATTTCCCCCAACAAACCAATCCATTGATAGGGAAATGTGTGAACATGTTGGGGCACTATGAGACTAGCCAGGGAAATTTTATGATCAACCATGGCTGGCCTAGCCAGTTCTAAACCATCATCATTTCATGAGAAAATATGGGAAAATGATGAACAAACATCAGCATTAGCATGGATGGCCTTATCCAAAGAAAAACATGTTGATGCTGAATCATCATTTTTCCATTCCCTCAACTGGTCATTGAAGGTGGTATCCCCGTTTATGGACACAGTTATATATGTTTGTTGGGTAGTAAACATATGTACCCTCTAGTAAACTAACATAGCTATTGAAAATGGCCATAGAAATAGTGGATTTACCCATTAAAAATGGTGGATCTTTCCATAGTTACGTAAACGTTTACCAGAGGGTATTCACATACATATACATGACATATCCATAAACTTATGTCGCAACAGATCGAGTTGTGTACTAGTTATAGTAGCCATAAATAGGTTTTATTCTCAAACATGTCTGGCCTGGGATGTCATCTCTGCATGTTTTGTGGCGGAAAAAACCCATGGAATTTCCCCGGAAATGCCAGGCCAATGGGCGTAGGCCAGCATGTTACAACACCCTTTGGTTTTTTTCAATGCACAAACGATCGTTTGAAACATCACACTGGAACAAAAAGGACATCGAATCTAGGTATAAATTGTAGAAGCAACACATGGATCATGCTCCATCACCCTTTGATTGAACCTAATCCTTGAACGTCTGGCCATAGCAACTGGTAAACCATGCTGTCTGGGGTTCAAAATTTTGAGCACAAGTATCCAGGGCTAAATTTGGGCATAAAAATGGGGCAATTATAATTACTCATAGATTTGATGGTTTGACCATGTTTAAGACCTCATTTTCCCGATTGAAATAGCCTTAACTTGGAAGGCCAGTCATTCTCCATTCACCCCGTACAACATCGACCCCCAAAATCCACCTGTCCGCTTCGAGACTGGCTTCAGACTTGTGCACAGCCACTCGATAGCCCTCAGGCAGATCTGCTCAATTTCTTTCACGACAAAAAAAAGGGGCTGGGCAAATTACAACAATTTACCCACCTGAAACTTGCGAAACCATTTTGGGATGATCCCCTTATAACAACCATTCCGATTCCAGGCTTCGGGAGGACGACGTGAGGTCGTTATAATTTGCCCAGATGGGTTCTGCCCAGATGGGGGAATACCCATGGTCACAATCCCATCGAGAGCTCCAGGTCCAGATCTCTCCAATGACTTCTTACAAAGATCTGCATATGATTTGACATTGCGATATGTCAAATTCAATCCAAATCAAATGTCAAATCCAATCATATTCAAATCAAATGTCTTTGATCTCTCCATCTTAGAATCTTGATTCAATTCAAAGAGATCTCTTGAAACAATGACTAGATGTCAATTAAATGACAACAACTATGTGAACATACAGAATCTCTATTCAATTTTCAAATCATGATGTCAATGAAAAAAATCTCTCTTCCAACAACGAACATCATGATTTGAGATTCAACACAGGGGTAATAGTCTGCCCAACACTCTGTCAAACACAGCTGCTTGAATGCACCATCTAGTGGTTATGGTCCACCAAAAAATGTGACTGAGATTTACTCTCCAGGACCACATGGTAATTCAGAATCCAGCCTTTATTTACAGATGGCTTTCCCAGCCATGTCAGCCATGTTCGATGAATCCGGAGAGTACCTGTTCCTAACTGGATCAAAAGATGATGAACCCCATGAACCCATGAACCATGGTGCCAATTGTTGATTCCCCCTTGCGATTCAGTTGATAACGTTAAAGAAACACCCCGAACACACAAAAATCGCTGGGGAAATCCTCAAACTCATTGGGGATATTTCATTGCCATGTTTGGTTATGGGAGGCTACAAAAAATCCCCAATAACTGGAACAAACAAGGCAATATCATTAAACCTAGGTAATTGTACTTAGATGGGCCATGGAGTTAGTTAACTAGTTAGTAAATGGATTATTTCATTGGGATATGATATAGGGGGTAAACAACC
This sequence comes from Cladocopium goreaui, assembly GCA_947184155.2. Lineage (NCBI taxonomy): Eukaryota > Dinophyceae > Suessiales > Symbiodiniaceae > Cladocopium > Cladocopium goreaui. Next base: position 1,390,918 of record CAMXCT020002557.1, read on the forward strand.
CCCAGTTACTAACCAGGAATCGCGTTTTTCCTATGGACCATCTAAGCGATGAGATGCCCATGGTCTTCATCGATCGGTGGCAGCCATGCCTTCGAATAGAGGTCCAAAGGGAACACCGCTCCTTCTCGAAGGACCTCCCCGGGGTGAAACAGCCATGGATTGGACGTTGAACACCTAACAATAACTTTGGTTTATGATGTCTGTTAGGTGTTTATAAACCAATAAACCAATAAACTTATAACTATAGTTCATTCTGGTTTATGATACTTGTAACTATAGTTCATGGTGTTTATAAACCAATAAATTTCGTATTTTTCTTTTTGAGCGTCATGGCGGAAAACGCCATTAAGAGAGTTTTTTTCGCTGGTGAAATTAGAAGGAACGTTTCCGCCATCAAATCCCGGAAAAGAAACTGATCAAAAAACTGATTTTCCCAGCTAGCCTCAATTTAATTCGGAATGTCGAAACTGTTTTTTATCCTCAAGTTTATTTTTTCTAGAAACTAAAAAATACTAAAACACACTTTTTCAGATAAACATGTATATGAAATTTATTGAAAAAATAACGTTTGATGTCTAAGTTCGTGGTTTCCTTTACGACGCTCAGAGTGCTCGTCCCATGGGGCCCGAATGGGTCCCATGGGACTGGTGGCTCCTTGGTTACACATGGGATAACCTAATGATAGTTAACCAAGGATAGAACCTATTGTAGTAATTAAGTGGGAAAACCAAGGTTAACCAAGGATAATGGATTAACTTGTACTTATAAGTGTGCTGTAAACGTTCCATTTATAGGTTTATAACCTACTTAGGATCCATGGGATGATCCTCCAAGTAGTGGTTTATGGTCGTTCATCCCATGCAAACATCAATTTTGTTCATCCAAACATCATAATTAAATGACCACAATGTAAATCCCTATGAAAATGGATTGAATTTTTCCAGAACCCAAGGGTTGGGTGTACAATTACCTTGGTCATGGCATATTTGGCACATATATAAATTATGCTCACACACCTGAATCCAAGCACTTATGGCCGTTAATAATTTTAACTTGTTTTATTTCATGATATATACTGTAACCTTCGTTATAGGAGTTATAATTCCATTTGGAGGTTTCCTAGACTAGGGGTACCCCCAAATCATCCACTTTAATAGGATTTCCCTTATAAACCAACCATTTGGGGGTACCCCCATTTTAGGAAACCTCCCCATGTAGTATCCCATAGACCAAGAGATACTATAGGTTTTATGGTTTCCTATCATAGGTTTGCTTGGATTGTTGGTATTCATTTTGACCAAAGATATAGTCCTTTACCTAGTTCGACATAGTTATACATAGTCATACAAGGTCATAGTTTTATATAGTTATACATAGTTAACCATAGTCATACATATGTAAACATAGCCATACATAGTCAAACAAAGTCATACATAGTTAAACATAGTCATACATAGTTTTACATAATCATGCATAATAAAACGTAGTTGTACATAGTTAGGAATAGTTAAACATAGTCAAACATAGTTAAGCATAGTCATATGTAGTCATCCATAGTTATCCATAGTTATACATAGTCAAGCGTAGTTGCACATAGTCAAAAATAGGTATACATAGTCATACATATTCAAACATAGTTCTACATAGCCATACATAGTCATAGATAGTTATACATAGCCATATGTAGTTAAACATAGTCATACATACTTGTACATAGTGAAGCATACCTATACGTAGTCAAACATCCAAACATCGTTTTACATAGTCGTACATAGTTTTACTTAGTTTTACATAGTTTTACACAATCATGCATTGTTTGTATAGCAAAAAATAGTTTTACATAGTTGAAAATACATAGTTATCCGAAGTTATTTATACTTACACATACTCGAACATACTGATACATAATCAAACAAAGCTGAACATAGTTAAACATAGTTATGCAAAGCTATACCTAGTTACACATAGCTGTCCATAGTGATAGTGAGTGAAAAAAGTTATACATAGTTCAACAAAATGTTATACATAGTTAAACTTGGTATTTTTTGGTTATACATGCCAACCAGTTTTGTATAGGTATACATAGTTGCCCATAATGATACATATTTATGCATAATCAAGCATAGTTGCACACAGTTAAACATAGTTAAACATAGCCAAACACATTTAAACATTGTTTTACATAGTTATGCATAGTTAAACATAGTCAAACAAAGTTATACATAGTCAAAAAGAGCTACACATAGTCATACATAGCCAAAAATAGTTAAACATAGCCAAAAAATAGTTTTACATAGTTTTACATAGTTTATACGTAGATATACATAATCAAACATAGTTGCAAAGAGTTTTAAATATAGCTAAACATAGCTATACATTGTCAAAAATAGATGTAGATAGTTAAACAAAAGTGAAACATAGTTATACATAGTTAAAAATAATCAAACACAATTGTACATGGTTAAACATAATTTTGCATAGTTATACATAGTCAAACATAGTTAAACATAGTTACACATAGTAGTATATGGTCAAAATAGGTAAACATTGTTACACATAGTTTACAAAGGTTATACATAGTTTTGCAGTCGTATATGGTTATGCATAGCTATACATAGTTTATACAACATAGCTATACATAGTTATACAAAGAAATACATAGTCAAATATGATTAAACATATTTATACGTAGACAAACATAGTTAAACATAGTTAAACATACGTAGACATAGTTATAGATAGTTATACATAGTTACACTAGGTTATACATAGTTACACATTGTTATACATAGTGATACAAAATCAAACATAGTTGTACATAATTAAAAATAGATAGACATGGTTAAACATAGGTTTTCATAGTAATGCATATTTGTACATAATCAAACATAGTTGTACATAGTTAAACATAGTTATACATAGTTTTACATAGCTACACATACTTGGAAATAGCCGAAAAGAGTTATACGTCGTTAAACATAGTTATACATAGTTTTACATAGTTTTACGTAGTCAAACAAGGTTATACATAGCCGTACATAGTTAGTTATACATAGTTTTACATTATCAAACATTATCAAGCGTAGTTGTTCATAGCCAAACATTGTTATACATAGTCATACATAGTTAAACAATTGAACATGGTCTTAAATAGTTTTACAAAGCTAAACAGTCACATATACAGTTATACATAGTGGTACATAGTTCTCAAAAATCAAACATACTTGTACACAGTTATACATACTTATACATAGTTAAGCATAATCAAGCATAGTTGTACAAAGCTATTCATATGTTTACAAACTGAAACATACTTGTGCATACTGATACGTAGTTAAGCATAGTTTTACATAATCAATCATAGTTTTACAGTTAAAACTTGTTAAACATTGTTACACATAGTGAATAGTGAAAACAAAGTTTTGCGTATTTATGTATATGTATGTTACATAAATGCATATGTCATATATACAAATGTGTGTGTTATACAAATGTTATATACAGTAAATATTTCACCCACGAACATAAACGTGAACTAAGTTCGAAATGCGTCAGCTATTGTAAACGGGCGCCTCACCTCGTGTGCCGATATCTCTAAGCTTTTGAAGCGATGCCACTTTTGTATGGATAAACATAATGATAAATATGGGTAATACTCCATTTACGGATGATAAGCATGATCATTGACCAATGAAAATGGTGAATTCCCAAAGCTGTTAAATTACCAGATGGTATATCCTGATTGACGAAGTTGCACTCTGGATGGTCCTGTGTATCTGTATGATTACTCAATCACGTATCCGAGTGGTGGTTTTGACACATCCTGAAAACCAAAAAAAAAACTAAAACCGTAAAACTCATCGTGGATACCCTCCGGTAAACTAACATAACTATGGAAAATCACAAATTTTAATTGGTAAATCAACTATAAATGGGCCATTTTCCATAGCTATGTTAAGCTACCAGGGGCCAATCAATGATTAATCCGCTATGAATAGAGGTTGAGTTCGCTGGGATCAATCAACTAAATGGGTGATTTTCCAGACAGCCACGTTCGATGAGACCGGGGGGTATATTGGGTTTGTCTGAAAACCGGGTACCTGGAAATCCAGGTGTTAAAGCATCATGTTCCCAATCTAAAGGGGCTATGTTGAGGTATACGCCATTTTCAAACACATTTGAAGCCGAGGATCACTGACTATTAAATAGGTATCACTATGCAGTTCATCCGTTATGAACCGATACTAACCATTACTAACCTTTTTTTTAACCTTGATAAACCATCCAGATCCACTGAGCAAATTTGCAGCATGTCCCGACCTCTTCCGATTTCCCTTGCCCGACATCAACCAAAAGGCCAGCCTCTCGGCGGTGGTATGAAAATATACAATGGGTCCATAAAGCCCTCTAAATATAATGGGTATTAATAAGATACGGCAATTTAATGGGTATAACAAGATTGCTATAACACTACACATGGGTATATATGCCTAATATAATATGATACAACGTCTAAGATTTATACAATGGGTACAAATATGCCCTAATAAATGCCATATTAAATGGTATGAAACATTAATTAATATGGTTACTCTTACGCCAATCATGGAATTATGAACCAATAAAAATGGCCATGAATAAGATTAACTGACTTGAAATTCGCAAAGGGCCATAAACTTGGTGCTGCATGCTAAGTAAGGTTAGTGCCTACCCCGGTGAATCCAATGGGCCAAGTAGGGGCAATGTCCATTGCGATTCGTGGGAGCCAGGAATGAAGGAATAGTATGTCCCTACAATGTGGGGGCCCCCAGTTATGTTTGTTGGTTTAAAAACCCCTATGAATATTACATACATATATATATAACTACTTGAGAAGGGGTGACACGAAAGGTAGTTGTGTCAGACGTTATAACTCTGATTGTCGTTGTGATGTGACTCCAGCTTGGGTGGTTCATGAACGCGGACGGGCATGAAACTGGACATTCATAGCTGAACGGAGATATCTGGATCCGAAAAGAGGGCACCCCACGATTGCCATGGTTGATCATCACTTAGTCTATTTAAAGAGCCATTTGGAGGTATATTGTCTGACACACGCATCGTGCGGGGGGAAAAAAACGGTCAGTGTTAGCACCAACCCCAAAGTCGCTTTTGCGGTACCTATGGATGCTCGAACCTGTCACTTTCATCGCACCGTTGGGTACGGGGCAAATGGATGTCGAAAAATCCGAATTGCAAGCCGAATGATGATGATGATGATGATGATGACGATGATGCTGATGATGAGACACTGCGAAGGGGCTGCTGCGTGAAGAGACGCACAAGGCATGTGACGAGAGTTCACTTGGGGGGGGACATGGAACTGGACATTCAGAGCAGAGCGGAGATATCTGGATCCGAAAAGAGAGCACCCCACGATTGCCATGGTTGATCATCACTTAGTCCATTTAAATAGCCATTTGGAGGTATACATTGTCAGACACACGCATCGCTCGGGGAAAAAAACACGGTCAGTGTTAGCACAAACTCCAATGTCTCTTTTGCAGTACCTATGGATGCTCGAACCTGTCACTTTCATCGCACCGTTGGGTACGGGGCAAATGGATGTCGAAAAATCCGAATTGCAAGCCGAATGATGATGATGATGATGATGATGATGTTGATGATGATGATGGTGATGATGACGAGACACTGCGAAGGGGCTGCTGCGTGAAGAGACTCACCAGGCACATGGCGAGAGTTCCCTTTGAGGGGGGGGGGGCTCTGATTGTCGTTGTGATGTGACTCCAGCTTGGGTGGTTCATGAATCGTGGACGGGCATGAAACTGGACATTCATAGCTGAACGGAGATATCTGGATCCGAAAAGAGGGCACCCCACGATTGCCATGGTTGATCATCACTTAGTCTATTTAAAGAGCCATTTGGAGGTATATTGTCTGACACACGCATCGTGCGGGGGAAAAAAAAACGGTCAGTGTTAGCACCAACCCCAAAGTCGCTTTTGCGGTACCTATGGATGCTCGAACCTGTCACTTTCATCGCACCGTTGGGTACGGGGCAAATGGATGTCGAAAAATCCGAATTGCAAGCCGAATGATGATGATGATGATGATGATGATGATGATGACGATGATGCTGATGATGAGACACTGCGAAGGGGCTGCTGCGTGAAGAGACGCACAAGGCATGTGACGAGAGTTCACTTGGGGGGGGGGGGCATGGAACTGGACATTCAGAGCTGAGCGGAGATATCTGGATCCGAAAAGAGAGCACCCACGATTGCCATGGTTGATCATCACTTAGTCCATTTAAATAGCCATTTGGAGGTATACATTATCAGACACACGGTCAGTGTTAACACAAACTCCAATGTCTCTTTTTGCAGTACCTATGGATGCTCGAACCTGTCACTTTCATCGCACCGTTGGGTACTTGGAAAATGGATGTCGAAAAATCCGAATGTCAAGTCGAATGATGATGGTGATGAGGAGGAGGAGGATGATGATGATGATGTTGATGATGATGGTGATGATGACGAGACACTGCGAAGGGGCTGCTGCGTGAAGAGACTCACCAGGCATATGGCGAGAGTTCCCTTTGAGGGGGGGGAGGGGGGGGGTCCCTTTCTCCTGGTCGTTCAAGGATAAGGGGTCCAGCCCGCCCCTTTGCTTCGCAAAGTAAAACTCAAGGTAGCCCGCTAGGAGGCTACCTTTCGTGATAAGACGTTATGAGTATCATAAACCATATAGCAAAGTTGGTTTGTAAAATTTGAAATAATAACTAGGACCAAACATTTCACTGGGGAGCACCATCTTGTAGATACCCTGCATTTTTTTCTGGTGAGTGTATGTTCCCCATCATGGCAAAAAAAATTCGGAGGCAGGAGCGTGAAAAGAGCCTTGCGATGTTCGGATGATTTCGCATGGATTTCCACCGGTGGTGAACTCAACGAACCCCGGCGGAACCGAAACAATCATTGCGCTCTTTTTTTCGGCAGGGAATGAAGTTGTTCGTGAGCTGCAGAGCACAGTCGATGCAGCCTCTGAATGCCTTTAAAATACAAGAACCATGTGAACAACCCAGCGCATGGCTTCCGGCAAAGTAGAACATGAACAACAAATTTAGCGTTTTATCTTATACGGTGATCCCAGTGCCCAACTGCGTGCACTGTTTGGTGGTTTCAGCGGTTTCAACCGTGTACAGTAAAAGGTAAATGCAAATATAGAAATTGCGTTGTCTTTCAGGTTGGGTGCCCCAAAATTCATTGGTTCATCATCCTACCTCATCAAACTGCCATTTTATGGCTACACAGAATTTTTCAGACACAGCCATATGATGCCATATGCAAGCCATCCATCCAGGCCAGGGATGCCGTTTCACCTCGCCAGCATGCTGCCAGTTGTTCAGCTACATAACGGTTAGCGGCTAGCGCTTTGCGATGGTCAACTGCTGGTTTGAGGCCTGATGGTCTGGAATTCCGTGCAATCTGAGACTTTTCCCATGGTTTTCGGCAATGAATTCCAAACCACCAACAACACAACAACAGTTATATTCTCCCGGGTGTGGGCCAACTAACTACCCAATCCCTGATTTTAACCCGCACATGGTGTATGTACCTTCATAATAATGTATATGCATACACCATGTTATGTACACACATCAAACATTATTGCATCTTGCACATGAAACCTATTGCCCATGATAGCCATGGTTAAAAGAGGCATGATTTGTCATTCTTAAATTTCACAGCAAACCGACTTACAAACCTGATCATATCATAGAAACCATCTGCCGTATGTGTGTATATACGTATGTATATCAACCTTGAAGCTGCCCTGCAGTACGGCGCCGCATTTTAAGACTGGTTTTGTTCCAGTGCGAGTGGCACATTTGAAACTTGTTTGTTGCTGTGCGAGTGGCACATTTGACAAACGGTATTGAGTCGCCTATATATTTATATACATATATATATATATATATTAAAAAGTTAAACAGTCTCCGCTTGCTTCCGTAGTGCAAGCCTCTAGCTATGCTGATATTGACAGAGATGTAGCTGCATCGTTTTTAACATATACATATGGGCCACGGATTGGCCACAGTCATCAGTTTTTGATGAATGAGGTTTCGGGAAACCATGTTCATATTCCCTGTATGTTCCATTGCGTTCCGATGGTTTTCCAGCAATGGATAAAATACTTCTTGACACTTTCAAATGCTGTACAATCAATTGGAAATGTCGCCACCACTACCACAACCACCACTATCACATCACAACCACCACTATCACAACCACCAACATCACCACCATCACAACCACCACAACTGACGAAAACATCATTTTCACATGTTTCATTTTAAGTTCTTGAAGGAAATCTCGCAAGAAAGCTTCGTTTTCACACTTTTAACTTTCACATTTTGAGGGAAGTGAAGTCTCGCACCAAAACTTGGTTTTCACATCTTCAACAATCATTTTTGAGGGAAGTCTCGCACGAAAATGTCTTTTTCACATCCCCCACTTTCAGTTCTAACAACTCATTCAGGAAAAATCTGCACCCTGCCATGTCTTGCGCTTGCTTGCTGCTCATCTTAGATGAGCAATGTGCGGCAACAAAAAACAATTCTTCAGCGAGCAATGGGCCAGCGTCTGGCCAATAGGGATTATGTGTGTTTTTGGTTATCGCTTCGTTATGGTTCGGGTCATCGTTTGGAACACCTGGTTGGATCAAAAATCTGCAAAACAATGATTCTGGGAAACCCTTCCTTTGAACATTTATTGCTGCTTTGGACATTTTTTGCTGTTTTGAACAAAGCTCGAAGCTGCCGTGGAAAATGAAAAGCACAAACAAAAAGGAATAGAGGAAAAGAGCGGAATCTAGAGCACCCACACTGTTCATGCTGCAAGGAAATACCTTATTCTTTCCTTTCGCCAGCATGGCGCGTTGTCACCGGCAAGAGTTGAGGCAAAAGACTGATATGTGGCCGCACAGTAATTGAAATTTATTCAGCATGCAGCGCAAACAGCAGCATAAAGAGACCATCACCACACAGCGATGCACATCACCAGATGGGGGGCTCGATTGAAAACTCAGAGGGCTAGGGTGGCACATTCGAAATGCTTAGAGGGTAGTCTCTCTTCGATGCGTCGCGGAATGAAAACTAAGGAAAAGCAAGGAAAACTGAGGAAAACTGAAAAAACCGAGGAAAACGGAGGAAAACTGAGGAAAACTAAGACAAAGGAAAGCCGAGGAAAACTAAGAAAAACTGAGGAAAAAGAAGAAAAATGAGGAAAACCAAGGATACTACTCGAGTGTACAAATAGCATCTTTGTTGAAACAAATGATTGTTGTTTTTTACGAATGCTCACTTGTTTCAGCATGTCACACATTGAAGATCTAGTCATAAAACCTGACCAAAAGAAACACCAGCCAAACATGAAGCGCTAGTGCATGAGACATGTCGGCATCTGGTTTTATTAACATATGAAAAGACCAATAATATTATTATTCTTAAATAACCTAGAATCTGGATAAATAAAAAACATACTATTACTGCATCCAAGTGGAATACATGAACATATTCCCATGTCCAACAGTAGTACCTACTTCAACAGGCGAGTTCGAACTATAAAATGTATTTACTTTCTATGTTTGACTGGCGAGCACAAACTTTTGCAGCAAATATACATTATCATGATACTATATATCTTGAAAAAAAAACAAACCGAACTTTGACAGGCGAGTTTGTAAAGATAAAATCAAGTCAAAAATACACTGTCATCTGTCTATATGATAGCAACACATTACAGCGTATTAAAATATAATGTGTATGAATATAAATAAATAAATAAATAAATAAATATATATATATATCTCTCTCTCTTTCTCTCTCATCAATTCTCATTATGAACAAGATATGGTGGTAGAATATGCTCAAAACGCCATGGGCTGGCCATTTTATCTGAGGACTGGGTGAACTGCTCAAAATCACCCGGGACATATGAGCCATCTGGGTCAAGACCGATATTCTTCCCTGAGACCAGATGGTTTCAAACTACAAACTGCTTGCCGTAATGGATGTGGATCCCACTGACTCGACCCATATGCATGGCATGAACGAGTGGCCACCGAAAAATTGATCGACAACATGGACAGCCTGAAGGCCACAGAATCGATGGATGCAGCGTATCTGGTGGGCCATCCTAAGCATAGAAAGTCATTTGGATTTGTCTGCTGGCGTGTACTCCCCAGTGCTGGCACTGTCAACAGGGAAAATTATGATTAACACTGGGATTTTGGGGCACCGTGGAAGTGATTAACACTGATTAAAAGCAAGTGTTCAGAGTCTAGAGATTGACTGAGGTCATGATTTCATGTATGTTGCGAGGTTGAAAATGAAAAAAGCATGAAAAAAAACAAGGGACCAACGCCTTGAGGCGGGCGTGGGTTCTTAATCATTGTGGTTTTGGAGTTTAAACCAGGAATGAACATAATATATATAGTAGTTTACAGTGAGTTATTCTTCCGTAGCATGTATTCTTGATATCAGCACGCACAGGTCAACATCTGAAACAAACTGCGCAGCGCATCAACTTTGATTTTCGAAGCTGACTCACTGACATTTTTGCTTCGGTTCTTTGTCTTCAGCCTCCATTCTTCGTTTTGAAGAGTTGGCCCAACTCCTGCATACTTTTGTTGATTTTGGGAACTGAACCGCCTTGATCGAACGTACAGCATGAATTTGGCATTCAAACGATCTCTATACAACGTCTTGACATTTCTAGGCAGCCATGACTGAAGACTCTCTGGGAGTCAGCTATCTGAGTTTCAATACTTCGACCGACCTCTGAGAAATTTCTGATTTCGATTTTGATAGCTCACCTGCTTGATCCTAAAAGATTACACCCCCGTGCTGAACCTCAGCGAGCATCTGCAACATACATGCGAACATCGGCAACATGTCAAATGCTGAAATGAGGGCAAACATCAGTTGCATGGAAAAACTCACGCCCGCCTCGGGGCGTTGACCCCAAAAAGAACATTTTAATCCCCCCGATACCACCCAGAAGGGCACCCGCAATGAAGAGATCCAATACTAAACCATTGGTGGACCAGGAATTGGGGGTGTTTCATAGGGGGATGGGATCGACATTAAAACATCTTTTTAAATCTTTTTAAATTACCAAACAGTCAGTTGATGCTTCTTGATTCATATCTGCCATTCTCAAACTCTATGTAGCCCTAACCTTCCAGTTACCTTTGGGACAGGTAACCATTTCAGTTACCTATGAGACAGGCAACCAAACATAGTTTCCGGAACCAAGGTTTTATGTAGCGATTGGAACCGTGACAAAACAGGTTGGAACCGTGACAAAACGCATTGGAACCGTGAAAATATACCTTGGAACCGTTAGAAAATGAGTGGAACCGTGATAAACCAGTTGCTTCTATTTGTGGTTCCTCCCTGGCAGCCTGGTTGCTGTAAAAACCCTCGCCGAGGCCTAGTTACCTAAGGGAAAGGTTACCAGGACGACTAGGGTAGTGTAAAAAAAGCTGTGCCGGCCCTGTTGCAACTTTGTGTTCTGAAACAAAAGAAACGATCGCTTCAACGTGTCATGTCTCAAGCAAAGACATGTCTGAGTTCACGGATGCTAAAAGCACATACTTTTCCAGTACGATTTTGCATCCCATATTAATTAAATATGATACGTCCCCTAATTAATACCCGATCTAGTCACCATTTAAATCTGGATTCATGATGACTTTAAGTGAGCTTCAGAAGTGTTGTCCTTCTGCGTCGAACCCTCGGTAGAATGCGAACTTCGGTGGCACTTGCGATCAGCGCGGGAATGTCCCAGGACATCAACCATTTCCCCTATGAAACAGTCATGCCCTATTGGAACGCAAATGAAGCATCCAAGGTTCTTCTGGAGTACAAAAGTGTGGTTCGCATCTGACTGAAATTCAACTCCAGGGGCCTTTGCAGGCCAAAGAGGCCTCTTCTTTTTTTCCTGTTTCACATAGGTAGTTAAGTCGCCAGTTTGAAACCTTGGAATTCCGACGTGGATGCATCAGTTGGATCAGATCAGAACAATTCCATGGAAAATTCATGAAAAGTCCCTAAAATCAATGACTCATCACCATTCACTTTATGGAAGTTTTCTGTGTCCATGTTGAAATTCGAATTTCGAACCTTTAGTTTCTATACATGTCAAATCTGAAAGAATGACGATGTTCTCCGGTGCCATAGATCCAGTTTTCCGGAATTGTCCAGCCATCATTTCCAGCGGGTGAATGCACCAGCGGCCATGCAATGAGAAGATATGTGAGGCACTTCGGCTCATCGCTCCTCGATGAAGGGCAGCCAAAGTAGCCTACCCGAAAAGGTAAAGTAACAATTCCCACTAAAGTGGTGATGCATGACTCTTCTATCTTTTTTGGGAGTGCTGTGTGAATTCGAGTAAAATTCTCATCCCAAGTATAAGATTACACATTCTTTTTCTAATGAAACCACTAACCAGCTTTTGGGTTTATAGCTTCTGGTTGCGAGGTCTCGCCAACAGCGGCATGTCGCTTGGATACAACAACGTCGACTGGTGGCTTGAGGCCTGACCCTGTGGAATCCCCCATGAAATGTCAGTGAGATGCGCTTTTTCATGAGGTTCTGAGTTCTGAGGGACTCCAAACCAAACAAAAGCATCAGTGAACTGAATCTGGGTCTGGGTCGATCTGGGTCAAGATATGTCAAGATCGGAATGATTCGGAATGATGTTGTTCAAAAAAACAGGATGGTTTCAGATGTATAAAATCGCCACAAATGAGGCTGCAGTGATCTTCCAACTGGACCCATACGCCATAGATGCCATAGGCATGAACGAGTGACGAAAAATCGATGGACAACATGGACACTCTGAAGGCCACGGTTAATCGATGGATGCGAAAAAAAAAATTGGGGTCATCATTCCACACTTGTTCGGATCATCATTCCATTTTTGTTTGGGATCAGCATTCCATTTTTGTTTGGGATCAGCATTCCATTTTTGTTTGGGATCATTATTCCATTTTTGTGGGGATCATCATTCCATTATTGTTTGGATCATCATTCCATTTTTGTTGGGATCATCATTCCATTTTTGTTGGGATCATCATTCCATTTGTGTTGGGATCATCACTCCATTTCTGTTGGGACCATCATTCGATTTTTGTTGGGATCATCATTCCATTTTTTTTTGGGATCATCATTCCATTTTTCTTGGGACCATCATTCCTTTTTTGTTGGGATCATCATTCCGTTTTTGTTGGGATCATCATTCCATGTTTGTTGGGATCATCATTCCATTTTTGTTGGGATAATCATTCAATGTTTGTTGGGATCATCATTCCATTGTTGTTGGTATCATCATTGCATTTGTGTTGGTATCATCATTCCATTTTTGTTGGGATCATCATTCCATTTGTGTTGGGATCATCATTCCATTTTTGTTGGGATCATCATTCCATTTTTGTTGGGATCATCATTCCATTTTTGTTGGGATCATCATTCCATCTTTGTTGGGATCATCATTCCATTTTTTGGGGATCATTATTCCATTTTTGTTTGGGATCAGCATTCCATTTTTGTTTGGGATCAGCATTCCATTTTTGTTTGGGATCATTATTCCATTTTTGTGGGGATCATCATTCCATTTTTGTTTGGATCATCATTCCATCTTTGTTGGGATCATCATTCCATGTTTGCTGGGATCATCATTCCATTTTTTTGGGGATCATTATTCCATTTTTCCCGAGAGCGTCTGAGCGCAGGGTTCTTCCAATAGTGGGGGTCTGTATCTCATCTTCTCATCTTCTCATCTTCACACCTTCTCATCTTCACACCTTCTCATCTTCACCTTCTCATCTTCACACCTTCTCATCTTCACACCTTCTCTCACACCTTCTCATCTTCACATCTGCTCCTCTTCACACCTTCTCTCACACCTTCTCTCACACCTTCTCATCTTCACATCTTCTCTCTCTCTCACTCTCTCTCCTCTTTCCTCTCTCCTTTCTCTCTCTCCTTTCTCTCTCTCCTTTCTCTCTCCCTTCTCTCTCTCTCGCCTTCTTTATCTTTCTCTCTTTAGGCCGAGGGTGGTGCCGGCGGGGAGTCACGAAACGTGAACCCTTTCGCACGAAATGAGGGTCGATCGGCGAAAACTGAGGTAAAATTGCGATTTTACTTGTCCTGGAGCAACCCTTTCGCACGAAATGAAGGTCGATCGGCGAAAACTGAGGTAAAATTGCGAGTTTACTTGTCCCGGAGCAACCCTTTCGCACGAAATGAGGGTCGATCGGCGAAAACTGAGGTAAAATTGCGAGTTTACTTGTGCCGGAGCAACCCTTTCGCACGAAATGAGGGTCGATCGGCGAAAACTGAGGTAAAATTGCGAGTTTACTTGTCCCGGAGCAACCCTTTCGCACGAAATGAGGGTCGATCGGCGAAAACTGAGGTAAAATTGCGAGTTTACTTGTCCTGGAGCAACCCTTTCGCACGAAATGAGGGTCGATCGGCGAAAACTGAGGTAAAATTGCGAGTTTACGTGTCTGTGTGTAAAAGCGTCCGTGTGTAAACGTGTTAGTGTGTAAAAGCGTTTGTGTGTAAAAGCTTTTGTGTGTACAAGCGTCTGTGTGTAAACGCGTCTGTGTGTGTAAAAGCGTCTGTGTGTAAAAGTGTTAGTGTGTAAACGTCTGTGTGTAAAAGCGTCTGTGTGTAAAAGCGGCAGCGTCTGTGTGTGTAAAGCTTTTGGTGTGTAAAAGCGTCTGTGTGTAAAAGTGTCTGTGTGTAAAAGATTGTGTGTAAAAAGCGTCTGTGTGTAAAAGCTTTTGTGTGTAAAAGCGTCTGTGTGTAAAAGCTTTTGTGTGTAAAAGGGTCTGTGTGTAAACGCGTCTGTGTGTAAAAGCGTCTGTGTGTAAGAGTGTCTGTGTGTCAAAGTGTTTGTCTGTAAAGGCGTCTGTGTGTAAAAGCGTCTGTGTGTAAAAGCGTCTGCGTGTAAAAGCGTCTGTGTGTAAAAGCTTTTGTGTGTAAAAGCGTTTGTGTGTAAAAGCGTCTGTATGTAAAAGTGATTGTGTGTAAAAGCGCTTGTGTGTAAAACCGTTTGTGTGTAAAAGCGTTTGTGTGTCAAAGCTTCTGTGTGTAAAAGCGCCTGCGTGTAAAAGCTTCTGCGTGTAAAAGCGTCTATGTGTAAAAGTGTTTGTGTGTAAAAGTGTTTGTATGTACAAGTGTTTGTGTGTAAAAGTGCCTGTGTGTCAAAGCGTCTATGTGTAAAAGCTTCTGTGTGACTATGTGTAAAAGTTTTTGTGTGTAAAAGCGTCTGCGTGTAAATGCTTCTGTGCGTAAAAGCTCCTGTGTGTAAAAGGCTCTTTGTTAAAAGTGTCTGTGTGTAAAAGTGTCTGTGTGTAAAAGTGTCTGTGTGTAAAAGCATCTGTGTAAAAGCGTATGTTTGTAAAAGCTTCTGTATGTAAAAGCTTCTGTGGGTAAAAGGTTTGTGTGTAAAAGTGTCAGTGTGTAAAAGTGTCTGTGTGTAAAAGTGTCTGTGTGTAAAAGTGTCTGTGTGTAAAAGCATCTGTGTAAAAGCGTATGTTTGTAAAAGCTTCTGTATGTAAAAGCTTCTGTGGGTAAAAGGTTTGTGTGTAAAAGTGTCAGTGTGTAAAAGTGATTGTGTGTAAAAGCATCTGTGTGAAAGCGTATGTGTGTAAAAGCTTCTGTATGTAAAAGCGTCTGTGGGTAAAAGCTTTGTGTGTAAAAGGGTCTGTGCGTAAAAGGGTCTGTATGTAAAAGCGTCTGTGTGTAAAAGCTTTTATGTGTAAAAGTGTTTGCGATGCAAACTATTGTCTTGCACTTCTGCTATTTTGTCTTAATACTCCTCTTCTCGACTGCATATAACACATCTTTAATATATTGTTTCTAACATGGTGTCTCCATACTAACAAGAGAAGACCCTGCTCCTCTACGCTCTCGGGCCATCCGTCGTCTAGTTTTGGGGATCACCATTCCATTTTTGTTGGGATCATCATTCCATTTTTGTTGGGATCATCATTCCATTTTTGTTTGGGATCAGCATTCCATTTTTGTTTGGGATCAGCATTCCATTTTTGTTTGGGATCAGCATTCCATTTTTGTTTGGGATCAGCATTCCATTTTTGTTTGGGTCACCATTCCATTTTTGTGGGGATCATCATTCCACACTTGTTCGGATCATCATTCCATTTTTGTTTGGGATCAGCATTCCATTTTTGTTTGGGATCAGCATTCCATTTTTGTTTGGGATCATTATTCCATTTTTGTGGGGATCAGCATTCCATTTTTGTTTGGGATCAGCATTCCATTTTTGTTTGGGATCAGCATTCCATTTTTGTTTGGGATCATCATTCCATTTTTGTTTGGGATCAGCATTCCATTTTTGTTTGGGATCAGCATTCCATTTTTGTTTGGGATCAGCATTTCATTTTTGTTTGGGACCGGCATTCCATTTTTTTGGGGATCAGCATTCCATTTTTGTTTGGGATCAGCATTCCATTTTTGTTTGGGATCAGCATTCCATTTTTGTTTGGGATCATCATTCCATTTTTGTTCGGGATCATCATTCCATTTTTGTTTGGGATCAGCATTCCATTTTTGTTGGGATCAGCATTCCATTTTTGTTGGGATCAGCATTCCATTTTTGTTTGGGATCATCATTCCATTTTTGTTTGGGATCAGCATTCCATTTTTGTTGGGATCATCATTCCATTTTTGTTCAGAGAGTGAGCAATGTGAACAAACAACATTGTATATCCCATGCTATCGAATACCTGTGTGGTTTCCGGGCCTCTATAAGGGAGGTTCAATACTACAGGTATGGAAATGACATGGATTCAGTATAAAACATGCTGAAAAACCACCAAACAGTCAATTGATTCATATCTGGCGTAATCGAAGCATAAAAAAATGTATTGGACCGGTTGCAACTTTGTGTTCTGAAACTAAAGAAACGATCTCTTCAGCGTGTCATTTCTCAAGCAAAGACATGTCTGAGTTCACGGATGCTAAAAGCACATACTTTTCCAGTACGATTTTGCATCCCGTATTATGATACGTCCCCAATTAATACCCGATCTAGTCACCATTTAAAGCTGGATTAGTGAGCTTCAGAAGTGTCGTCCTTCTGCGTCGAACCCTTGGTGGAATGCGAACTTCGGTGGCACTTGTGATCACCGCAGGGAGGGCACTCCGCAAATTCGTATTGAAACACAAACCAATGAAGCATCCAAGGTTTTTCTGGAATACAAAAGTGTGGTTCACATCTGACTGAAATTCAACTCAAGGGGCCTTTGGAGGGCCAAAAGAGGCCTCTTCTTTTTTTCTGTTTCACATGGGTATTAAGTCGCCAGTTTGAAACCTTGGAATTCTTCTGTGGACGCATCAGTTGGATCAGATCAGAACAATTCCATGGAAAATTCATGAAAAGTCCCTAGAAACAATGACTCATCACCATTCACTTTATGGAAGTTTTCTGTGTCCATGTTGAACTTCGAATTTCGAACCTTTAGTTTCTATACATGTTAAATCTTAAAGAATGACGATGTTCTCCGGTGCCATAGATCCAGTTTTCCCGGAATTGTCCAGCCATCATTACTGGTGAATACAGGCGGTATGCAACGAGTTTTACCCACTGAAACTCCAAAAACCACTTCGGCTCATCATGCCCCAATTTCTTCGACCTTGTTTCATCCCAAACGGCAGCGCAGCACTTCGCATTGCTCCTCGAGGAAGGGCCGAAGGCCATCTCTCACCATGATCAAGCCAAGGAGTGCTGATAGAGGCATCCGTCTCAAGGTTCGACGTAGAAAATGATCTACATTGGGAGCCGTCGTTGAACCGACTTTTGCTTCTAGCAGCAGAATGATATCGGGTGCTTCAATCTGAGCTACTTCAAGAGAACGACGAACATGTGGCAAAAGCACCGCCAGAAGTTCGCTTGTCTCCTCAAAAACTAAACGACAAAGCTGACAGGCTGGCTGATGGTTTTAGCCCATACTCAACAATAGTCAACAATACATCTGCAGCATTTACGATAGCCAAACATGGCTGGCTGGGAAATCCTTGAACAAATTAAATGGGCATTTGAATGGGAAAGTCAGCGAACTAAATGGAGGACTAAGAATTGCCATATTTACTGTATACACTTGGAGCAGCTTGGAGCAGTCCAAATACGCAGATGCGATTCGACCAAGCATCCATGCGGTTCAACAGAAGCCGCTGGCGTTTGTCCGGGCTTACATTGCGGTCATGCTCATAGTGACAATAGCCACAAGCCTTCAATTTGCTTAAGGGCCCCAAAAAATGAAAAACACACATTTGGGGATGGTTTATACCGTTGAAATACCAATGTTTCCAGCATATCAGCAGTTGCACAAGTCAGAAGTGTAACGTTTGCATCAGCAGTTGCACAAATCAGAAGTGTGAGATTTGCATCAGCAGTTGCACAAATCAGAAGTGTAACATTTGCATCAGCAGCTGCACAAATCAGAAGTGTGACATTTGCATCAGCAGTTGCACGCAGAAGTGTAACATGTGCATCGGCAGTTGCGCAAATCAGAAGTGTAACCTTTTCACTCTGGGCATTGAATATGCAGCCCTTTTTGTGAGCAAGGGAAAGCCAGGTGTGGCTTTTGCATTTGGAGTTCTGTGGGTTATGAGCCCAACTCCCCATGTCGCATAGCTCATCAATGTCGACTAGAGAGGTATTTAGCCATGGAGGTATAGATGATAGGAGAACACCAGGAGAGCCCATCTCATATGGTCGAGGGGGTCCTCAGAATGCCAATCCTTTCTGGAGTGAAAGGGTCAGGGAAGACATGGCGCTTCGAGCCCTTCGATCAGCCTTTTTGCCACCAACGTCTGATTCTGAAGAACTAGTTCATGTGAAGGAGGCTAGGGCAGCGGATACTCTTCAGTTAGCAGCTCTGAGAGTGGTAGAGACTGACGGAAGTATGGGAATGAAACCAGGCGTTTCTTCTTTCATGCAAGGAGCGATCCCTTCTTTTGAATCTTCAAACTATCGCCAAGACATAGCCACTGTTTTGCGAGTCATACGGTCTCAGAATCAGGAACTTGCGCAGGAGGTTGCGAGACTAAGGAGGCAGGTGGAAGGGGGTTTAGGTGAGAGAGAAGGAAGGTCAGGTGGGTTGACAGCGAGCGAGTGAGGGAAGGAACGTTTTAGGGCTCTTGAGGGTCTGACGGAGAATCCAAAGGGTCCAGGAGCACCGGGCGATGCATCCTTTGTTGGATCGCTGCTTGAGGTGGAGGCTGTGACTGGAGGAGAGTCGCCGCCATGCCCTCCCAGCAAAACCGGTGCCGCAAGTCAGCGTCAATTCCTGGCTGCAGCGCCGGCTGTGACTGGAGGAGAGTCGTGGCCTGACCCTCGTTGAGGTGCCGGCTGTGGCTGGAGGAGAGCCGCGGCCGCGGCCATACCCTTGGCCCCCATTGGCATTCCAATACAGCGAGAAGTTCAACTATCTGTGAGTTCAGCTTCACCGGAGTTGCACTATGGCATCTATGGTCAACGGAATGGATGTGTTGGGCCTTCTGTTTCCCCGTTGATGGGGGACTGAATCCAACGAGGAGCGCTCCCCATGTGGATCTTCTGTCTGGGGGTCCATGGGGTGGGAATGGAGGAGGATGGGAAGCTGATCAAACTGGTCTTCCATCTTGGCTGAAGTCTTTGGCCACCACGCAGGAGACTATAAGAACGGTGGAATTGACCAAGCTCCCTGAGATCAAGGAGGGCGAACTTGGATCTTTGGTTGTAGGCGATTGGATTGCTTTGATCAGCCCAATGATGCGGGATTTGAGCGGAAGCAGTTCAAAGGAGCAGCTACGGAAGCCTACTCTGAGTGGCTTCGTGCGGAAACCGCTGCAGCGTTTGTATGTGGTTCCAAGGAATCCCATCGAGGAGGAAGAGTGGAACAGCGAGGTCAATCTATGATGGTAGCTGCCTTGCCGGAAATGCTGAAAGCGGAGGTGTTGGCCAATCGGGCGACTTCCACTGTTGAGGTTCTTTTCCTCACCTTCACCCGTTATCAACCTGGTGGACTTGGTGAACGAGCTCTTCTGCTACGACAGTTAGTGGAGCGCAAGCAGGTTGCCACGGTTGGAGAAATGATGGAACATCTGACGGGGTGAGGAGGTGGCTGCGCCGAGCCGTGGAGCTTGCCATCCCAGATCCAACTTTGCTGGTTGGAGCGCTGGAGAAAATGGGCATGACACTGACCCATCAATCTGCACAAGCCTCCTCTTTCAGGTTGAGCTCTGCAAGAATCCTCTTACAGATTGACGTGAGCCCTACGGTGCAAGGTGTCACCAGCTATGCCGATGTGCTCTTGGCTGAGGCAGAGTGGGCGTTCCATGGTGTGAGTCAGCAAACCACTGCCAAGGTGAAATCTGTTGAGGTCAGTCCAACACCGAAGACTGGAGGAACAGGTCTTGGAGCCACCCCTGAAGGGAAGAAGCCGACCCCGTCGTCCACTACAGCCACCAAACAGATCCCTTGCAAGTACTTTTCTTCAGAGGAAGGATTCAAGAAGGGATCTGAGTGCACTTCAAGCATGATTGGAGTGCGGTTGACAAGTCTGGGAGGTGTTACAACCGCGGATCAACTCAACACACCAAGAAGGATTAAGGTGGGGTGAAGGCGAGGAAGCCTGGAGATGCAGGGAAATCAATAAAGGGCGGTGTCTGCGGAAAGGCCAGGAGGTGGGTCTAAGGCATCTGAAGATGGAAAAGGAAAGGGGAAGGAGGCATCAGCACGCTCCATCAAGAAAGAAGCCAAGGTCGGCGTTGAAGAAGGTTCAGGTCAGCTCACTTGAGGTTAGGAATCAGAGGGCGTTGCTCGATGGGTTCAATTCCAGGGAAGTCACCGTGCAGCTTGCGCGGGGATCAACAGTTCTTCGCCAAAAATCTTGGTCACGCACTTTATTGACTCAGGAGGCTGTGCACAACAAGGAGTTTTTGCTGCAGCACTATCTAGGTCAGTTTTTGGTGGCTGATGGCTTCACGAAACAGCTTTCATCATCTCTTTTCCGAAGATTCAAGGAGGGTTTGAATCTGGGGTTGCTCAGGTGAGAAGAATGCTCAAGGAGGTGTAGTCAGAAAGTTATGCGGAGAAGGTTGAGAAGGTGGCAGCAGCATTGGTTGGGTTGGGCAGTCTTGCAAATCTACCGGTCACAGCAGCAGTAGATTCCAAGGCGTCTGAGGATGGGTGGGATTGGTTTCCACTCATACTTCTGGGTCTTGCGATGCGCGTAGTCAAGGTGGTGGAGGTCATCGGGAGAGAAGGCTGGAGGATGATCAGAGGAAGAGATGACATTCAGGTAGAGAGGCTCAGGGAACAGGCCCAGTTGCCCAGGAGGACGGAGGAGAAAGAGGGTGGATGGTGCATCTACCACTGCGAGGGCGAGGAGAAGGTTGTCAATCCAGGTGAGCATGCGCTGGTGAGGACGGGGCTGAGGATCCGGGTGCCACGTTTCACACAGGGAAGGTTCACCACTTGTCTGGATGTCTTGAGGAAGGGTGGAGAGGTCGGAGAAGGAATCATTTCTCCAGATTTTGGGGAGGAAGTCAAGATTTTGCTGCAGAATTCCAGCATATTCCAGCCAAGAGCCTTTTACTGTTGGCCCTGGAACTGTGGTGGCGCATCTTCAAGCGTTTCAGTGCGTGAAGGCTGAGGTCAAGGAGGTTCAATCACAGGCTTCTGAAATCGGTATCTCTCCATCAATCCAATCCAAGCATCCAGCTCCTCTACCAGAACCGAGAAACCATGTTTGACGTGGGAAAAGGTCTGGAAAGGAACCATTCTTTCTTCTATGGAACGTCTTATTTTGGCCAAGAAAAGTGAATTCCCAGAGTGGCTCCAAAAAGGAAACCATCTGGAGGGTTTGTGTCGGAAACCTTGCACAGCTGGCACAGATCTATGGAAGTGCTGTGAGTCATCCGAGAATCGAATTGTCATCAGAGAGCACCGAAAAGAACGAATCAAGCATTACGTGAGCCGAGATGAAGATGTTTCCAATAGACCAACCATGACATTTGCCTGGCATCAGTCTGGGATTTTCCAAATCATTTATAGCCACAAGCTAGTTGCGACAGAACTGGCATCTCCTTGGACTGGTTTCACAGTCTGCGAATGGGGCTTGAGTCCAGGAGTGCCACGTGTGGCACTGGGGTAGCGTTGAAATACCAATGTTTCCAGCATATCAGCAGTTGCACAAATCAGAAGTGTAACGTTTGCATCAGCAGTTGCACAAATCAGAAGTGTGACATTTGCATCAGAAGTTGCACAAATCAGAAGCGTGACATTTGCATCAGCAGTTGCACAAATCAGAAGCGTAACGTTTGCATCAGCAGTTGCACAAATCAGAAGTGTAACATTTGCATCAGCAGCTGCACAAATCAGAAGTGTGACATTTGCATCAGCAGTTGCACAAATCAGAAGTGTAACATTTGCATTGGCAGTTGCACAAGTCAGAAATGTAACCTTTTAAGGAAAACCAGGTGTGGCTTTTGCATTTGGAGTTCTGTGTATACAACCCACTGATGATGCTTTTCGGGATTGTTTGTTGCGTTTACCACATAATATAGATCCCGTAGATCTGCAACATGATCGATTTTCCACTGGGGAAAATATCAAACAATCAGCAGCGAGTCCAGGAGGCATCTCCCATTTCGCAGCTTCCTTTCGCCAAGCGGATGCATGGCCGGCGGCATAGTGCTGGATGGCCATGGCTACCACTACCCGGGGGCGGAACCGCAAGCGCAGACGCAGCAGGCGCTGACTCGTTGTTTTCCTCGGTGCTTTGGCCAAATCCGTGCGAAATGTTGGACATTTTTTTTATCAAAGGAAATTGGGAAGCAATACTTCCGTGTTACGGACAAATAGAAAATTCTGAGACTTGGAATGATGAAGGGTGGTACGTGATCTAACAATACATAACATGACAACACATAACAAAAGAATAAGAAGCGGTGGAATTGACATTGATGAAGGGTGGTACGTGATCTAACAATACATAACATGACAATACATAACAAAAGAATAAGAAGCGGTGGAATTGACCTTGATGAAGGGTGGTGCGTGATCTAACAATACAAAACATGACAACACATAACAAAATAATAAGAAGCGGTGGAATTGACCTTGATGAAGGGTGGTGCGTGATCTAACTATACATAACATAACAATACATACAAAAGAATAAGAAGCGGTGGAATTGACCTTGATGAAGGGTGGTACATCACATAGAATAAGAAGCGATGACACGAGGTGGTGACGAAGGGAGGTGGTGACGATGGGAGGTGGTGACGATGGGATGTGGTGAGGAAGGGAAGTGGTGACGAAGGGAAGTGGTGATGAAGCGGAGTGGTCAGGAAGGGAGGTGGGGACGATGGGAAGCGGTGACGATGGGAAGTGGTGAGGAAGGGAAGTGGTGACGAAGGGAAGTGGTGAAGGGGAGTGGTGAGGAAGGGAGGTGGGGACGATGGGAAGTGGTGAGGAAGAGAAGTGGTGACGAAGGGAAGTGGTGAGGAAGGGAAGTGGTGAAGGGAGGTGGTGACGATGGGAGGTGGTGACGTAGTTCTTGAAGCTGTGTGCGTAGTTCTATGCGTTTCTTGAATTTGTGGTTGCAGATCGCATTGTAATGGCTGCATGAATGTTGCATGGGCTTTGTTTTGGGGAGGAAGCCGGAGCACGAAACCTTGCATTTTTCCGTGTAAAGTGGCTTCAGCCGGTGATGAAAAGTACATCGCGTGTGCGGCGGTTGCGGTTTGGATCGTTTCGAGGTCAATCGGTTCCTCCTCTGTGTTCTGCAACGAGTGGTTGTTCCTGTGTGCGTAGTTCTATGCGTTTCTTGAATCTGTGGTTGCAGATTGCATTGGAATGGCTGCATGATTGTTGTCATCTGGTGTTGCCATGTGCGTAGATGCATGCGGGTTAGCTACGTCATGCTGCAAAACGCAATGTTAATGGCTGCATGAATGTTGAATGGGCTTTGTTTTGGGGAGGAAACCGGAGCAGGAAACCTTGTATTTTTCCGTGTAAAGTGGCTGCAGCCGACGATGAAAGGTACCTCGTGTGTGCGGTGGTTGCGGTTTGGATGGTTTCGAGGTCAATCGGTTCCTCCTCTGTGTTCTGCAACAAGTGGTTGTTCCTGTGTGCGTAGTTCTATGCGTTTCTTGAATCTGTGGTTGCAGATTGCATTGGACTGGCTGCATGATTGTTGTCATCTGGTGTTGCCATGTGCGTAGATGCATGCGGGTTAGCCACGTCATGCTGCAAAACGCATTGTAATGGCTGCATGAATGTTGCATGGGCTTTGTTTTGCGGAGGAAGCCGGAGCACGAAACCTGGCATTTTTCCGTGTAAAGTGGCTTCAGCCGGCGATGAAAAGTACATCGCGTGTGCGGCGGTTGCGGTTTGGATCGTTTCGAGGTCAATCGGTTCCTCCTCTGTGTTCTGCAACGAGTGGTTGTTCCTGTGTGCGTATTTCTATGCGTTTCTTGAATCTGTGGTTGCAGATCGCATTGGAATGGCTGCATGATTGTTGCCATCTGGTGTTGCCATGTGCGTCGATGCATTAACGGTTAGCCACGTCATGCTGCAAAATGCATTGTGATGGCTGCGTCAAAGTTGCTTGGTGCCGTCGCGGCTGCATGCGTAATACTATATTATTATTGTCTTTTGCAGCTGGGCATTGTACATCGTATTGGAGTGGCTGCATCAAGGCTGCGACAGTGATTTGTCCTCTGTCAGCAGATTTTGTCCATTTTGGCGCTAGTGATTTTCCTTTTAAAATTCCTTTTGAAAAGTGCTTCAAAATCGTCTTTTTTCGCTTTGGCGTCGAGATCCGGTTTTGGAGGTGCAATTTCCGACGCCGTTGCGCGCAGTTCTAATGTGTTTTGCAATTCAGTCTCTGCAGATCGCACTGCAATGGCTGCGTTAAGGTTGCTTGGTCAAGGTAGTACTGGGAAGTAGTTTGTGCAAGCTTTGTAGTACACAGTTGTACTGGGAAGTGCTTTGTGCAAGCTTTGTTTGCAGTACAAAGTAGTACTGGGAAGTGCTTTGTGCAAGCTTTGTAGTACAAAGTAGTACTGGAACGTGTTTTGTGCAAGCGTTGTAGTACAAAGTATTACTGGGAAGTAGTTTGTGCAAGCTTTGTAGTAAGCTTTGAAGTACAAAGTAATACGGGGAAGTGCTTTGTGCAAGCTGTGTGGTACAAAGTAGTACGGGGAAGTGCTTTGTGCAAGCTTTGTAGTACAAAGTAATACTGGGAAGTGCTTTGTGCAAGCTTTGCAGTACAAAGCAGTACTGGGAAGTGTTTTGTGCAAGCTTTGTAGTACAAAGTAGTGCTGGAACGTGTTTTGTGCAAGCTTTGTAGTACAAAGTAGTACTGGGAACTGCTTTGTGCAAGCTTTGCAGTACAAAGTAGTACTGGGAAGTGTTTGCGCAAGCTTTGTAGTACAAAGTAGTACTGGAAGTGCTTTGTGCAAGCTTTGTAGTTCAAAGTAGTACTGGGAAGTGTTTTGTGCAAGCTTTGTAGTACAAAGTAGCACTGGGAAGTGAAGTGTGCAAGCTTTGTGGTACAAAGTAGTACTGGGAAGTGCTTTGTGCAAGCTTTGTAGTACAAAGTAGTACTGGGGAGTAACGGGTAGTTTGTGCAAGCTTCTGTAATAGACATCAGTACTGGGAAGTGGTTTGTGCAAGCTTTGTAGTACAAAGTAGTGCTGGAACGTGTTTTGTGCAAGATTTGCAGTACAAAGCAGTACTGGGAAGTGTTTTGTGCAAGCTTTGTAGTACAAAGTAGTGCTGGAACGTGTTTTGTGCAAG